>CARXXK010000003.1:45083461-45625961 GCA_949089665.1 Macrosiphum euphorbiae | reverse complement strand
ATAAAAAATATTAACTATGGACTCTTAAAACAGTATTTATTAAATCAAAGAAATTTTATATAATATACTTACTACTTTTTGAACACTTTGTTTTTGCAAAAAGTAACTGATACATTATTTTTTATTCATCAAAAAATATAATCATTTTAGGGACTTTATAGGTAGGTAATAGATACCTATTATACTACTACTACACGTAGGTGAAACAATTTTACTTGGGTGGTTTATTTATAATTTTCCAATCACTACCCTACAATTGCCACTCGAGGTGTTTCATAGATTAATGTAAAAAGTTTAATAGGTTTCAACAGAAAAATTCATGTTTTTCATGCCTTTATCACGAAAATATAATAATAAAATAATTCATATGCATACATAAAATGTTTCAAAAATTGCATTATATAAAAAAACATAGAAATTGCATACATAATAAAAAATCCACAAAAAAGTTACTAAAACTTTTTATTTTGAATTTTATTTTTCACGAAACACTTTTATAACTTACATAATATTATTATCAATAAAGCACAGTGGCAAATGCAATAAAGTTTTTAGCCACACTGTACATATTTTACACTGAAAAATTATACATTACACAACCTACCCGATATACAAGGTATATATTTGTTACTTTAAGAAGTAATAAGTTAGCATGTCAAATTATAACTTAGATAACTAATACCTACAAGACATCGATATTTGACACTAGCAATCATA
Source organism: Macrosiphum euphorbiae (assembly GCA_949089665.1). NCBI lineage: Eukaryota > Metazoa > Arthropoda > Insecta > Hemiptera > Aphididae > Macrosiphum > Macrosiphum euphorbiae. The sequence goes on along the minus strand of CARXXK010000003.1, from coordinate 45,625,244 downwards.
TAAGGTGACTTATTTCTTTCGTTGTCGTCGTGTTTATCTGTCGTTATGAACTCATTATAAACTAAATGTCTACTAACGTTACTAATGGAATAATAGTGTACGCCCACGTTTCCAGGAGTTCCTACAGCAGACACGCGTTTAGACTTAAAATGTAAGTCAATTATTTAACAAAAAAAAAAAACCTATATGTATTATGTACAACTAATATTATAATTTAATAACAAATTACTGTCAATTTTATTTTTCATTTGAAATTCGTTCGTATCACAAAAATCCGTATACATATTATTATATTTTAAAGCTGTTTATTTGTCTCAGCGAACTTTATGTGTTTCGCAATAATTTACGGCCTATTCAGTCGGGACAGAGGTTTAAAAATATACAAGTATATGCATAATATTATGTATTTTTTCACAACGAATATATTGAGCATATTCATCCGCAATGGTATTTTTTTTTTAAATCGATAGCCCACTTGGTTTATAGTTCACAAACTTAAATTACTTTTTTTTTTTTAGTTAAACGGAAGGTTCAAACATAGCATTTATATTTGCCCACATATTATAATATATATTACATAATATAATACGTCTACGATATATTTATTTAATATAAAATTTCTTGAAACATCAAAAGATATGGTTTTCGGAACTCGGAGATAAGATAAAAACTTTATATTGGAATATGTCTTCAGTAATATTACATAATGTTTTGCATATGCTATACAGAGTGATACTCAAGTGAATAAGTAAATATAATATAATAACTTGTCCGTTCATTTAAATATTTAGTTACCATTTTATTTTCGAAATAATTACTTAATATAAGTAATAAAGATGATAAAATACCTAAAGTAAGTTAATATTTTGAACGGTATTCAAAAGCTTTCTAAGATTTTATTTTTGCGTGAGTGGAATACAATTTTTTTTTAAATAATCATAAATAATACAACAACTGATTATTATTTGTATAACTGGTACATAATTCTACTATTTTTAGCAGTTAATATTGTAACTTTTAAAGAAAGTTTATTATTTTATATTCATATAAGTAGTAAATTTATGCTTTGCGCAATTTATATACATTTTAATATTATATATAAACAATATGGAGCCTGATTTTCTTTGAAAAAAAATATATTATGTATATTATTTTTCTAAAATTTGTAATGTGTTGAGGGGGAATATTTTTGATGTGAGTATAATTATAATCTAAGGTAGATTGATTTATAACGGAAGTGAAGTACAATTTTATTGAACAACTTCATTGATTTGAGATGCACTAGGTAAGAGCGTGAATTATTGCACAGTGAAGTTTCTGGAATGTGCTGACTGGCTACTGGGTTTTATAAAGATGCCAATATTGTACGTGAGAGTTTATTCTTTGTTATATGGCCAAAGACGTAGCCTGAAATGTGTCGAGAATTGGATGATTATTTTTTTCAATTTCTTATAAACCGTTGGAAAATGAAAAAACAATTATATCTATAAGTCGTATGGGTTGGGTTTCCCGTCAATAATATTTATGAAATTTTCGACAGTCGGAGGACTCGAGTACGGAGAAAAAAAACACATCCACCACCACCAATATAAACCGTAATAATATGTTCTATTTGTTTAAACTATTATTTCCGGTAGCTGTGATCAATCCGAAACAATAATGATTAATAATGTACATCGTCCCATTTATTGGTTTAAGAACAAATCAAAAGTCATAAAAATGTAGGATGTTATGAGAACTGTATACACATCTCGTTGATTCGAGCATTAGATATAATTTAAATTAACTATGCGCATTTTTGTTTGGACAAACATAATATTCAGCATGCATGTAATGTATGACACAGCTAAAGTCGTGTTTAACACTGAAGAACAGTAGTTGATATTTCAAACAATGTTATTTTTTATTTAATAATAATAATATACTGTATTTGTGTTGACGTTTAATCACAATGACCTATAGTATAGCATGTATTATGATGTTACTTATGTTATGCATACAACATTCGTTAACTAACAGTGGAACACTTTAATAATGCAATGTATTTAAATTTTAAAATTGTTATTCGCCGTCTATAATTTATCAATGATATAATAATGACTGTTCAATTACGTACTAAAAAAATATCTACTTTCCAAAACTACCTATGTTATAATTATTGTGTAAGCAATATAATAATGTATGAAATGAAATCTATGTGCAAAAAAGTTTTTGATGACAGTTTGTGTTATTCCAAAAAATTATTATTAAGTATATTTTTATGTGTACATACGTAATAATGCCTATGACCTATTTTATATTGATATACAATCGATTATATCGGAAATGGATTGCCAACAATAAATGTTATAAAAAAGTAATAAATTTACTTGAATAAAATACAAAACAGATATACTGTGAGCTACACCAATTCGAATAATAAATTAAAAATATGTTTATAAAAACATATCTACGACAGTCGACCCACTGATGTCAGTGGTTGAAACTGCGTTCAACACTTGTAGCTGTATCTGTAAAACACTCCGTAGATAGTATATTATAATGGGTAGGAAATATTCCTTCGAGCATTCACAAAACGTCTGTCTCACTCAAAAAATATTTTTATTCTCCATGAAGTGAAACAAATATACAATAATGGAAGAATAATGAAATAATGGAACGTAGAAAAATCATTTTCTTGCTGAGAATGATGGAAAATGATAATATGCATTTTATATTGTCGTCTCTCTTCCTGTTGCGGGAACGCTCCAGCTATATTATTTATATACGAATAGCCTATCCATTGTAATTTATTATCTGAGGTACAGTAGAAAAATGATATTATATTAATCGGTGTAAAATATAATTCAGGTTTCAAGTTCGCTCCCACACAGAATATAAAATGTATTTGCTATTCAGCAGAGTCTTATAATAATATAGTCAGGTTTTTAATTTATGAACAATTATAAAACGGTACGTTATCAACCCAAAAAATTAAGTGTTTGTGGTATAATAAATATTTGTGTATGGCCTTTGTACGAAACATTCGTTACTATAAACTAAATATCTATCAACAGTGTGTTTAAAAACGGTAAAAATTAAAAACTTTATTCGCAACCGCCCGTAAATATTTTATGTACATAAATCGTACTTCTGTTCAGTGAATATTAATTTAATTATAAATTCATAAAATGTATTTTTTGCGATATTAATTAAAGCGTTACGAGAAAACTTATAAGTAAGCAACTGCGCGCTAGTTGAACACTTGTATGCGTAATACAGTTCAGCTAACAACTTAATTTTTATAATATAAAACATAATTCCCACAGTAAAGTTTTTATTATAATATAAATTATAGGTGTTGGATGTTCCATAAGAAATGGTAAGTTGTATAGTTATTATTATTCACCACTCTCTTGTTCATATCATGAATATTGTGTCTCTTTAAAATAATATTATATTATATTATTCCTTAAAAATACATTTAAAAATATTAGATACCTATTATGCATGTTCTATCACTGGTGTTTTTTTATTCCCTTGCCGATTTTCGCTTATACAATCTTTGATTTAAACATTTTTTTAGTGGTATGCTCCTTACAGTCGCCACAAATAACGTTTATGTTATAAAATATTTATTTTCAACTCTCTAGCCTATTATAAAAAAACCTACTTACTACTATTTTTAATTTTTTAATTTAGATTTATATAAAAGTTTACTTTTTTTTTTATGAACACAACACTATCTGTATGGTTGATTCCAAAAAGAGGATTAATGAAGTGAAAATAATAAAACTCTATGATGCATAGATTTTATAAAATGCTTCGTTTACCACAAAAGAAGCAAACCCACGTTTCTAAAATCAACGCCAAACTGTTATAAGGAAATAAATTCTCCTGTATTTTCAGTCATATAATTTCTAATAAAATACAATTCAAAATTACATTGACCCACAAATCGTTTAACTTTAAACTAACTTTTTCACATTAATTTTAATAATTCAGATTATTTGTATACTTGTACAGATGTTCTGATTTTAATGTCGAGTCTGTGTCAAACTTTCAATAAAGTTCCTTTCTTATATAGCTGCATGAAACAAACTGAAAACTATATTTTTCGTAATGAGGTTTTATGGTATTTATCACAAAATATCCAAATTTCACTGAAGTTCACTTTTTATCTATTGGTATTCTGACGATAATTTTACGGTCTACAAAATGTACTATTAGTGATAACTTAATGTATCTAGTATCAAACTGTTATTGAAAAAATCGTTATTTGGATACTCAACGCGTAGCACTTACATTTAAACTCATTTTTATTTTTAAATCAACTTTTAACCAACGATACGTGTTGTGCACTTGTGTTTCCGGAGAAAAGTTACTTTATAAATGCACATGAAAAACACCCTCTGTCCATTTTCGAAAGTGGAGGACATAAATTTCTTCATATAAAAAGGTATAGGAAGAAATTTTTTTTTAAGTTTCTATTTAAGTCAACAAAATAAAAAATGTATTTACTTATTAATTAATTTAATTTGAATTAATCACTTATTATAACTTCTATAAAGGTACTGGTTATTGAATACATAATATGTATAAAATAAACATAAATTATTAATCACATACAATTGTAATATAATATTAATATACGAGAGTAGTATAAAATAATATTAGACCTATTTGTCCAAGTAGGTAATATATTGATGAAGTAAAGTTAAAATAATAATATAATAATACATACAACTTGATAAATAAACACAAACAAAGAAAAAATATATATTGTATTTAATTATTATTATTTTTTTTTTATTTAAAAAGAGCCCTCTGCAGCATAGGCCATTGGGCTTATATAATATTTTTAACTTAAACTAAATGTTAACAATATGGATATTGGATACGTATACGAGAGAACTTAATTTTAGATTTTGGATTGAAGGTTTGCTGCTGTGATGAATTGGATGATTCCTGTTATGGCCTTGGGATGATTTTGATGTATTTCGGAAAGAGGTTCGGGCATGCTGAGGCTTGATCGGATGTTGAGGTATGTGCGGCATTCGGTGAGTATGTGTTTAATTGTAATTTGGACGCCGCATGTTGCGCATGTTGGAGGGTCTTCCTTGGCCATTAAAAAACTGTGTGATATTTGCGAGTGTATTTAATTATTGTTTAATTAATTATTATTTAAAAAAAATTGTAATTTTAAATTTTAGAAATAATCAAAAAATAAATATTTATACATTAATCAAAAAAATATTATGTCCAAAGATAACTCACTTTGATTGCCTTATTTTATGCGTTCCTCATCAACATTACTTATTGTGTAATTATCATTGATTTTTTCGATTTTTGGTTTTCCAAAAAATGTTTATAATACAGTTTAAGAAATTTGGAACCTGACGTGTGTTTTTTTTCATGACTGAAACAGTAATAAACCTCAGGGTTTGAAGTTTGGATAAAATTGTTTACTAGTAAGTAATTTATTAGTTTATCATTATTCCTTAAAGATTTTGTTTGGTAGGATCAGTCATTACAAAATATGTAGTGTCATCATTTTGTGGCTTCTTCCGTCATATTACTCATGTTTTTAATACTCTTATCTAATTTGCTTATTATTCTATGTATGAATAGATTGTAAATATCTTGGAAAAAAAAAAAAAAAAAAAAAAAAGGATCAGTCAAATTCTCGGGGTTATCGGAATCATCTGAAAACGACCTGAACTTTTTCCTATTTCACGAATAGAAACATTAGATTTAATATTTTACGCCATACGATCAGAGATTGAGTACAGGTTTGAAAAAAAACAAAAAAAAAAAGGTGGGCAAGTGGGTGTCGCTCTGCTGTACAGTAGGTTACAAGAGGGTCACTGTATAATGGATGATATTAAATTTGAATTCAACGATATAATATCATTGTATAAGAAAAACGATTCTGAGCGCAGACGGTATGTCAGTCTATGTATAAGACATATTATATACATATCTATGGTATTAAACAAAAAATTGACCTATAATGGGTACCTATAATAAATTCCAAATTAATCATATCAAAATATCCATTAGGTACTTATAACGCGTTATACATCAACAAAAACCGTGATACTATCATAGATATATAATAGTACACTTTAGAAGTTTCAAGTATCCACGAATAATATTATTCAATCACAACAAAATAACTAAAATAGTTATTCTAGGTTTTTTAATATGTAATTTCGTCCAAATTTGAATTTAAAATGTCTGTAAAAAATAACTGTGTTCATATATTTTTTAGATTTTTTGGTTACAGTATGAACTATTTACGAGAACCTTTGTGTTGAATTTGCAATCCTTAGCTATAAAAACTGAACATTTTATAATTTATTAATTACAATGATTGATAATTTTCGAGATTTTGATAAATTTTGTCAAAATTTGATCTTTAAATGCTTATAAAAAAAAACTGTGCCTATGTATTTTTAATATTTTTCAACTGATATTATAACAATATATCAGGAGCCTTGTATTAAATTTTTACACTTTTTGGCCCAACAGATAAAACTTTATTGATATTTATAGAAAAAAAAACTAAAAAAAATTGAAAGCTGTAAATGTCCATAAACAGCTCAAAAAGAGTCAAAATATTTTCAAAATTGTATGGTGTATAGAAAATGCTAATTTAAACATTCAGTGAAATTTTCATGTATCTATAGTTATTCGTTTATGAATTACAACAAAATAAGGAAATCGCTACATGAGAAATCGAGTGAACATCCAATGTTGTAAAAATTTGAATTTCAAACGCTCATAAAAATTTAATTTGACTTTCTTATAAACATTTTTCTTTTGATAAAGGTAGACAAACTTATAAGGAATCTTGTGTTTAATTTTCAAATCTTAGATTTAAAAAGAAAAATTTTTACGAATTCTTAACTCAAAATAATTTGCTAATTTTCGTGATTTTCCCATATTTTGTCAATTTTTGAACTTTAAATGCTTATAAAAAAAAATTGTGACTAAGGATTTTTAATATTTTTCATCTGCCTTTGAAGCAATATATTAGGAGCCTTCTATTAAATTTTCAAGCTTTCGCAACCAACAAATAAAATTTTATTGATATTTTTAGAAAAAAAACTAAAAAAAAATGGAAAATGAAAATGTCCCTAAACAGTTCAAAATAAATCAAAATATTTTGAAAATGTTATCGTGTATAGAAAATGCAAATATAAACAACCAGTGAAAATTTCATGTATATACGTTCATTTGTTTCAGAGTTACACCAAAAACCAAAATCGATTTTTTGGAAAACCAATTTTGCGTAAAAATTCCCGTTTTTCCTTAATTTTTATGTTGTTTTTCCCGGCGCTTGTGAAAACTACTGGGAAATTTATACTTTTGACCCCCCAAAGTACCAACTAGATTCACTTTCCTATCAGAAAAGCTACTGATGAAGAAAATCCAAGCACTTTTACTGTCCTAAAACGTGATGACAGACACAAAAAAAAATAAAAAAATAAAAAAAAAATAAAAAAAAAAATAAAAAAAAAAATAAAAAAACACACATCATTGTAAAATCAATACATTCATCGTTTCACTCAGAATCTAAAAAACTATATAATATAATAATAATATCGGAGTTCCGTAAATTAATGTTTGTACAATTGCTAACTATAATATGTAAACATATACCAATACAACTGAGTAGTGTTTGACTCGACCGGAGACTATTCAATAATATTGGCCAGAATAAGGTTGTACATTCGAAAAATATATTTTTAAATCCATTCGGATAATTCATTTTTTTCCAATTCGTACAAACGAAACGCAATATCGCCAATTACAGCAAAGGCGAATTTACGGACAAGAGTCACATAATCGAACAAAACACTCCTCCACTCCCCGATACCATAAAATCCACGTGGGACTTCGTATGTATACAAAATATTTAAATACTATATACAATAGTATGAGTACAATAAAAACTGGATATTAATAATATATTATTATTAAATGAGCCGTGAGGCCGACTGCGGCCGTATGGTTATTTTTCGAGTGTTTAGTGGCTGCGCGCGTTTTGGGTGTTGACATTTTGTGGGCGCTCGGATGTAGCGGCGGGAGTAGGGGGTTGCAGGGTGGTGGGATCGGCGGGGCGGTCGGCACGGTTGGAGGTGGCGGTGTCGGTGGAGGTGACGTCGGGGGTGGTGGCGGATCAATAGATAGGCGTTGTTGTGCGTGCATATACAGGGCGCGCGTACACAACGCGACAGAGAGAGAGAGAGAGAGAGTGAGAGAGAAGAGCGACGCGAGCTCGGTACAGAGTGTGTGCATAATCTCCGACAGCGCGCGTACAACACACCTCCTCATCCTCATCATTATTGGCGTAGGCCACTAGACGGCTAAACACACTGCTCTCCGTGGGCGAAAGGAACCTGTGCTGTGGCCACAAAACTTTTGCGATTAATTTCGGCATGTATAGTCGTCGATATTAGAATATTACATTGTGTCGTCGTCGTAGACATCGTACGAGTATTATTACCGTTATTTGACTTCTTTTGTATTGTTTTGCCCAATACCCATTACAATGTTGGCACATAGACCGGCACCCCATAGGCTGGTTATAGTTACAACAATTATATTATGGTTATTTAAAAGTTTAATATTGTTTTAAACTGCTTATACTGACAAAGTGACAACCTATGCAGTAGCAAAATATGTTAATTTGTTATGCAACTTTTTTGGTTGTAGCAGGTTCTAATAATCAAACACCAAGTTTTCTGCTACCGCCGTTGTATTGAATAATGTAGTGGTGGCAAATTTAATACATACATTTAACATACTCGTATGATATATAAATTATATAAAATTGCATGTATACAATTATACATGAATACAACTTATATCATACTTTTGGGTGGACAACTACACACTTTTTTTATAAGAACCGGTTTCATAATATTATAATAAAACTTGAGATTGTAAGAATATACTGGGTATCGTTTTTTCACCAAAATAAAGACAGTATCGAGTAAGATTATACAGCTGAAATCCAGCCGTACGAGACAGCCAACACATTCAGTAATCCACTAATCCATTTAAGGCAACACGTCATATCAGTTTCTAGTAAAATCAATAAAGTCAACAGATCTTGCATTGTTGTTATCTATACTTATTATAACCAATCATATTTTACGTGATTATATAATATTATTCTCCCATTTGATATTATGATTTTTGTTTTGCAGGTTTCAAAGTACTTTACCGTAAAATCAAATTTATTCAAAACTGGTTGGTACTTAAGATACATTTAAGAAAATTTCTCTCACCACAAGTCAAAGCTTAAAATAATTTAATTACCTGGCTGGAACTGTCAGTTTTCTTAAAAAATATATTGTATCTTTTAACACGTATTGAAGCAGAAAATCTGATGCAGTTTTAAAGTTTGAGTGTTCATTTTGGTATCTTAAACTGGAAGTTTAATTTTTGTATAAATCCATAAAAATTGCAAAAATATATGTAAATAATTTTATTATTAAAAATGTATAAAATATTAATTTTTATAGCAAAGACATGATACTATAATACAAAGTTTTACATAAATATTTAATTTTGAAAGCAACAGTTTATAAGCAAAAATTGTTATATAGAAATTTGGATGAAATTAGATATTTATACGAAAAATAACAATTTTAATTATTTTGTTGTAATACAAAAATATTACTCGTGGAAACTTGATACATTTACGTATATTATATTGTTATATTTTATAATATTTACCATAACATTTTTAAAACATTTAGATAAATTATATTCTATTACCTACCTATATGGCTATAATTCATATCAAGAACCTTTTTATACACCGTTCTATGGTAGGCGGTATTGACACCAAAGTTAATATCAATTGATAATAAAAAATATAAATATACCTAATAAACTATTAAAATAACTAAATAATAATAATAATAATATAATAAATGTGATGTTTTTAGATAAAAAAAAAATTTAATTAGATCAACCTACCGCAATACTGATAGGTAGGTAGTAAATTTAATTACTTTAATAGTAGGTAACATCAATAAACATATCTTGAAATATACTTAGCTATATACACCGTCTTTGCTCAGAATTCTTTTTTTGTATGCAATGGTTTATCATTTAACTAAATGTAATACATACTTTCATCCTTTATTTTAAATACAGTATTTTAAGAGTACAATTAAGGTAACACGGCGTCCTGGATAGGCAATTTAGCAACGGCAGATATTTTATTTCATCATAATATTATATTTTTTAGTGTTATTATACACAATAAATAATAACTATTGTTACAAGCATTGATTCCGAACCATGTTATTATTAATAACAGTTATAACTGCTTGAACTTCATGAAATCATTTTTTTTTATAAATAATATATTGATTTTGTATATTAAGGAGTATCTCATAGTATTATAAGATAATAGTATTAATATTTATTATATTATATTTTCCCTGTTAATACAATATTATAATAATGTACTAGAAATTTAACTGTGTTGAATAGCCGTACGTAATGCGATAGGTACGCGTGTTAATCCATTAAAATTATTGGTCCAGTGCATAATTACATAATTTTGCAAATATATTGGACTTATTACTTTGATCAACGATAATCTGGGAATGGAAACTTGTTGTTCTACACAAAACGTACTTACGAGCCATCAGATTGGTACTCCCATAGGTATTATATTCGTAATGTATTTGTAACAACTAACATATTACATTGTATACTAAAACATATTTGACTATGAACTACTTAATATAACATACACTTAACAAGTAATATTGACTAAAAAATTAATGAACTGAGTTCAATACATTATTAAATATTAAGTTATCATTATACGATAGAAAATATATTAACATAATGAGTCTCTGTGAGTCTAATAAAAAAAAAACAAACAGATTTACGATATATTTATTATCTCAAGAGATATAGCAATGGGTAAATCCTCTCGGGACATCCTGTATACGTCATTTTGGAGTTTGATTTTAAATATATTTAATTTTCATTTCTAAAGTTTTTATTACAAAAATGAATTCAGAATGGCATAATATCCCAGCGACGCATAATATACATTATTAGAATAGTTGTAGTAAACAGCAAAGGCTCCTAAAAAAAATGAGTTCGTTAAAACAGGATTGATATAATAACATTATGTATATAAAAAAAAAACGTATATAACGTTATAATACGATGATGAAATTATAATACAGTGTATACCCTTTTATATAATAATCAAAGAAGAAAGGACCTTTTCTCAACCCATTACTGCTACGGCTGTTGTAATGGTCCATACGCTCTACCAACAAAATCGTTCATATCATGCACAGAAATCGAAACGAATAACGATTATTTTTTTTCGATAAGCTTAAGAAAAAATCTTGTCCATGCAAAAAATAGCCAATGGGAACGGACGTTGTCGCTGAAGGATTGTTTACGGACTCACTCTAAAATTTATCTATCGTGTCCGGCCGGCAAATGTATGGTGGTCAACATGTTTCAAATTCATAGCTACATAGGATAATACGTTTAACCATTAGGTACCTATCCCACCTATATAAATATACGATAAACATTTGCCTGGGCGTCGGAAAAAGAACAAAGTACAGAACATTTAATATGATTTCTATATTGTAGCTGATCTCCAAGACAATTTTTTTTTTTTAGAAACATTACGTTAAAACTATAACGATGCACAGATACGCAGATAACCAGATTAATAATGTGATGGAGTACTTTTATGATTTTTCTTGTTATGACCTTTTTTTTCTCTGGTCCCTTGAACGTAATAGTTATTAATGATTTTTGTAGTATAATTATATTTTCCTTCGGGTTTTAGGCTGTGCATTATAAACGTATAATGCAATTTGTTTTGGACGGCCGGGCGGTCACGCTGTACGTCAAAACCTTTCACTCCCAAGTCTGAGATCTGCACTCAGCTTTCCCTAAACCGCAACATTCCCCGCGTACGCGTTTAAGTTCCCACGTGTCACCCTTGAGTTACGATTATCTCACGGGACGTGCTTCAATGTCTCGTGCTCACTAGATCCAAAGCACGGGAATGAACGATGAAATAACGGCTAGAAATGTAAGCAATTATAGTAATAATAACAAAGAAACTGTCATAATATTATTAAATATTATTTATGTCATAAATGTATCGATTTCTAGAGTGGATGTCGTGCTTTTGTTTTGTTTGTTTTAATTTTTTTCTTTTAACCGTGGGTTGTAGGTGAATTACCGATCAATTTTAATTATATCACCATATGCGTGTTTTACTGAGTACACTTTCATTTTTTAAAATTGTTTTAAATTTAATATTTACAAAATGTATTTAAAAGGAAACATTTTCAAAAACGTTACGCAAGAATCTTCAATTTGTTCGATCGATCTTTTTTTAGAGTTTATTGAGAACCATTTCACACATCCGTAGATGACTCGCCATGAATTCGATCAAATATGTTCTATTTAACTATATAATATTGTGTCATTTGACATGAAATTACTCGTAATTTAACATTCCCGTTAGGAAACTAATGGAAATAAATACAAGGGTAGTTTCAATCGATATCAGTATTCTGGCTTTCGTTCGTCTTTCAATATGTAATGACAGGTGTACCTAATACTTCTACATACGATATTAAACGCCCCAGAGTCCGTTCACATCATCAATACTACGCACAAATCGTGTAATTATTTAGATATAGTAGGGTTTTACTGACTATACGCGTTTTAAAGTGGTGTCAACACGCGTACTGTACACTTTATGGGGAATGTAAATTATTTATTTTAACGTGGTGTTAAAATACGCAGTATAAAGCTATAATTTATTTTATTTTTCATAATATTATATTTAATTTAATTTGGTAAAAATAATAATATGTATTTTAAGTACTATGATAATGCCACTTTGTAAAGTTCTATTATTTTGTGCTGCCTGAACATGGTACAACAATTATGTTTGGATTTTAATTTACCAGATCGCTGGTAATGGATATCACCGACAGGAAATATTGCATGTATTTTAATCTACAATATATTTATACATTAATTGGTCTGGTCAGCAGAAGTATAATATATATTTATGTTACAGTTATAGTGTTCTACAATAATGTAAGAATATGACTAGATAAATTTACAAAAATAATACTCAAGTTATTAATGTATCACAATATAAGTTTGATTTAAATATTTAAAAAACATATCTGTTGTAAAAGATCAACATTTGTAAGAATCAAAACATTTAAAATAATTCCAATAATGTCGTCCAGATAATAAGTATAATTACGTGGTATATTATATTATAATATTATTAACATTGTAACAAACTTCAGAACGTTTCTACTTTATGCTGAAATCGATTCTCTTCATATTATACAAGTCGCATATCCACACCATAAAATGTTTCCATATTATCATGAATTATATTATATTTATATATATTTTTTAAAACTGGATCCATACACCTAGCGTTGATAGATTCAATATTGTTAAATGTCCATGAAATAAATAAATTATTTTCTACTCAAACAAATGAAAACAGAAAGAATGAAATAATAATTACACATTTCATCAGTGTAGTACAACGGTATCATACATTATATTATTAATCTAAATTATCATTAAGCTTAGTTTAAATTTGTTTATGTTCAAACACATGTGCCCACGAGCGCTCTTAAGATTGAGAAATGGCAGAGTACTCTTATTTCTTATCCACCTTGGAAATTTTTTTCATTTCTATAAATTTCTACTAAACCAACTTTCACCAACGGTTCTATTATAATTCTGTTACATTATTGGTTTTTAGAACTGTGTATAGTATTTGATTATTTTATTATATAAATACTTATAAAAATGAGGGGGTACAATATTCCACGTATTATCGTGAATATAAATTAGAAATATGTGCTGTAGTCATATTATATCACTAAGCTACTGGGAAAAATTTGTCAGTTTATAGATATAAGTGTTGACTTAAAATGATTTTCTGATAGGAAATTGTCAACAAAGTTGTATAGTGCATTAAATAAAATGGAAGTCTGTTCTTCAATATACTCTAGGTAAGGGCCATCCGACCTTTTGTAGTTGACTGGCAAATGTACACATTTATAAACACAGCTAAATAAAAATAAAAAATTGTATTTGTATTTTGTTTCATAACGAACATATTATATTATCAAAACAAGTATGCAAACACAAGTTGTGATATTATAGAATAAGTATAGATTAGTAGTAGTACTGCCACCGCGTAATCACTCACCACCTTAGCTTTTATTCATTACACTTATAAACACTACAACTATTAAATATATGTACTACATAATAATTATGTCTTCTAAGTCCTAAGGAGGGACAACATAAATTCACCGAAGGCTGCAAGCTGCGGATTGGATTACACTGCTCTAGGTATTACCTGAATTCAGTGCGTTTGGCCTGAAATATTATTAAAACACTTTTTATTTTTTAGTAACATACAGTTACCGAGATGGTGGGAGATAGCGAGGGAGGGGAAGAAACAGACAGGCGGAGACGGGCAGAGAGATAGAGATAGAGAAAAAAACTCCCAATATTATTCTATACGAAAACACGGTTGGAGACTGTAGTTGTTTGTTTTCATTTTGTAAGTGCGACGTTTCAATTAATTACACGGTTTCTTTTTCGAAACAAAGCGCTGGTGATTACGCAAATTTATACAAAATATTTCCTTTGACTTTTCGCGTAAATATTTCTTTCGTGAAATAAAGGGGGGAAAAAATCATGAGAATTATTAGCATTCGCTTAGATCTTTTGATTAAAGCAAAACAACGAAGCTCTGGAAGTTTTCATTCGGTATTTTTTTTTTATTTCATCTGGTTTTGTGTTTTTCTTCGTACCAATGGTCGAACGACCACGCCGCGATTTCAAAAATATGTTTATGCACTTCATCACGATATTTGTGTCGTTTTTTTTTCTTTAATAAATACGATTTAGCGCAAACGTGCACTCGACTATAAATTACTCTAACGTCCATCTCAAGAATATACTTGGAAATTGTATTATACCTACCACTCGTCTAAAAAACCACTGATACTATACGTAATACGTACTTCGTTTGTTCCTCAATGGAATATATTTCATTTTGTATTTAAATACATGAAATTAAATATAAAATTATAATATACCATGCTTTCCAATCGAGACAAGTTCCAAATTATAGGAATGGCCGAGCGGATTAAGGTTCGAACCCGGCTGATGGTGGCATTTTTCTTCGGGCAAGTCACCGTGTCCGGAGAGAAGTGCTGCCATCCCCCACACGGGCATGGCAGGTACCCATGGGTGCAAACTAAAAAATCTGCAATGTGATCTTCATAATCAATAAAAAAAAAAAAAATTATAGTATTAACAATAATCGGAAATTTAAAATCATACTACCACAAATGTAAATATATCTTTTCGTATGTAATTTATATATAGTTTTATTTCAGTACGATATTCAATTATAATACAAAAATATTTGTGGTTTGGCGTGGCGCGTCGACTCCTATCAGTCGCGGAATGCGACTGGGAGTAAGTAACGGCCACAGCTACTAGCTCCTGGATGGGTGACCACCCGGGTTCATAGTAGTTAAAAACCTTGCCACGCATACACGTGTTTGCTACCTACCATAACAACCGTAAGCAATCGTAAAAACAACCTACCATACCAACCTCACACCTACAGTTAATTACCCCTACGACAGCTTATGGCCTTAGCCGCCGGGCTTAAGTTCAATGAAAAAAAAAAAAAATACAAAAATAACAATATTAATAAAGAGCTGATACGTATACCAACTGAGATAAGCTCGTATCTGGTATACGGAGTTTCTATAAATAAATACAATAGTATTGATTAACTTATGTTACCAATATTGACACCAATGTTTCTTGAATTATTTATATTTATACACATCCAATTTTTAAAATTTGATTGATACCTACTCAGCACTCGTACACATATTCTCATCAAGGTCATCAACTATTTTACTAATATTTTTTTATATGCAATTTATTAGTTTTATGATTAGTTTTATTATACTGATTTCACATAAACGTTGTATTAGACTCTTTACATAATTTCTCAAATTGTTCAATCAGTACTGTACTGCCTACGCTGCAGTGTGTTCTTTGATGATTTAAATAAAGTATAATTATTACGACATTTATATTATGATGCAATACACTGTAGGTTAACATTATTGTCTGGAATTTCTACCTAAAAGGTTATGGATAATATAATCGGGGAGGTATAAATTGAGGTATATATTTTATTATTATTATTTTGTTTTATCAAACTGTACACAGACTTGAATTAGAAGTTTGGACTGTTTAAGCGCACACGAATGTTCAGCCGTTTTATAATAATTACAATGCGATAAACCTGTGAATTTATGTATTTTATATCACGTTTCACTATTTTATATTAAATTATTACGTATAAAGTACGAGGTCTCGCTATCACTGATTATTTTAAACAATGCCTGGCTGCAGCAGAGATTCGGTTAACTGAATGAATTTACCAGAAGTTTTTCGTTTACAGTGAATTTATTCGATTCAATGTTATACGAGTTGTGGAATATAGTAAGGCCTAACATTTAAATGTTTTTTTTTTCACCCGGACATTTTCGAGAGATTGGACCTTTTGATACCGAACCCATGATGTATACATACTGTGATTGGGAGAGAAGAATCGTGCGAAAAAAATGTTTTCCGTCCTCGCCCGAAACAAACGAGTTCGAAATAACAGTCAGATAATTATTATTATTCGCTCTATCTCGTTTCCTTTTTTTTTTCTCTGTGCGTCCGGATGTTTGCGCACGTATAGCATAATATTAAGAAATGGGGTTTTTTTTTCGTATCGCGAGTTGTGAAACAAAATGTGAACTAATAAAATAAAACTGAAATTGTATTTAGCGATGTGATTATTGCTTAACAGTAGTTATTTTAAAGAAATAAAACACAGCAGGAGTTCTAGTAAATTCCACTTAAATTCTTCTTTTTGGTTGATATTTCGAGTATCTTATTGTATTCTTTCGTTAATTTAATCGATAGGTACCAATATTGAAAAGAGTTATTATTTAATAGATATCCGCTATCGACATTGCAAACGTAACATTAGATTTTCTTTAGGTCTCGCTTGAACCCCACAAAGGTGGAAAAAACGATTACAATGACCGTTTTATTAGTAAACTGCTGCAGTTATAACGAAACAACATTTTAGCAAACAATAATTTTATTATTTTTTTTTTACCGTTATTATATCGTAAACATTTTTACTTCTTTGAAACACAACAAAATATTCCTAGCAGAATATATATTTGACTGTAAATTGCAATACATAAAAATAAAATTTCAAACAAGTATAGTGATATCTTAAAAGTAATTAAAGTTTATATGAATAAAAATGTTATGAAATACATCCTGCCTCAGTAGCTTAAATATTACATGCTGCGATGTTTCATTATATTTTACAATAGTGTTAATGTTAAGTACAAAAAAAAATTAGGTTTAGGACAGCTTGTTAAAATTAAAAAGGTTAATTAAAAAATAACGAAACTATAAACCAATGTCTTATATTTACAAAGTATAGATAATAATATAGTGAAAATTGCTTATATTATATTATAATATATACATTATACTGTTTAGTAATATAAATATAACAAAGCTCATTATTTTTAAGCTCATTACAAAAACAAAAGGCCGGATATGTCGAATAAAACACTAAATCAAGGAGATAAAAATAATAATAAAACTTTAATAAATGTATGTTGTAACAATTGCGAAGAAAAATTAATGATGATATTTATTAAAAAATAATACTACCCTGCCAAGCGCTAACAACGATGTACCGCACGGACATTTGATGATACATTATACCGAAAGACGAATTAAACCGTGTTGTCCGATGGCAAAGTACTTTTTTCAATCCTAATACAACACAATAATATGTAAATCAAGGGTCGACGGTGATATTGGAAACAGAATAATGAGAGAGAAAATGTCAACTGTGTAAAAACAGAAACCCCATAAAGACGACTCTGCCGAATTAGTTTTTCTTGTCGAAACGCTTTCCGGCATGTCTCAGCTCATTTTCCACTAATTTGGCGCTGATAGGTTTCCCGTATAATTAAGCGCCACGACGTTTCGCCGTTTTCGCTGCGACGTAAAAAGGCAAATTTTATTCAATTAGTTCTGCTCGTTAGGAGTCATGGGGAATATTCAATTAGGGTGTTTAATTAACGGATGAGATTAATTTCCGGTTTTTCGTTGGCCCGAAAAGCTTTCCGGCGCCGGTTACAAGTCAGAAGATAATAATATTTTGCTAGACACTTCTGCTGCAGTGTAGTTCCCGGGTTCATTAATGGCACAATATACGAGTATTAAATTATTATATTAATTTGATATTAAAATTTAATTGATTAAAAAAACGAAATTCACTAAAGAAAATAGTATGATGTAGGCCATTATTATTAGGAGGTATTAGTAATATCGAAATATTAAATATAATTAGGTACTTATTTTAAACTCAGAAAATCGTAACATCATATTATTATAAGAATCGCAATATAGTATTCAATTTTTTTTATTTCTCAGTAATTTTCTGTCTAAAATTTTAATAAAATATCATATTATATACACTATTTATTAATTATTTATTAATTATTATGCGTACTTTTATTGCTAAATAATTCATGGGTCTGCAGCAATATAGGTAGGTACAGTTCAGCCAATATTGTACGGCGTTGTGATTAGGTACCTTCGAAACAAAACAATTCAAAAAAATAAACATTGAATGCGAATGGGTGATAAATTTTATTTTAATGAAATTTAAATTTAAAAAAACTGAACAACAGCAGTGCAGGTAGTTGTACTTACATATTCCATTGGTAATAAATAACCAAATAAACAAATCAAATTTCAAACAATTTATTTCATAGATTCCTGTTAGTATTTACTTTTGATATTATGCTTACGTTTTATTACGCTACAACTACAATGAACAAACAGAATTCCAATGTCAATGAAATAATGGATTTCAAACTGCATTATAATAGTCCATTAAAATTATACGACGTTTGACTTGATAATATAAAATATAAAGTTTCATACAAATTTCAGCAGTCAATATATTATTATTTCGATATACTTCCAATAATGCTTTAGGTATTAGTGAACCCAAATTTATAGACGGACGAACGTCGAACTTTTTACATTATAATTTAATGTGACGAAAAGTAATGTAAACCGTCTTATATTACAATGCATACTTTGCTGTTTGTCATGTATGTTTTCACGAATACCTATCATCAAAAATACATTTAAATCCAGACACGGACGTACCTACGTAAATTGTATATAAATTTGTTTTCCTACTGAACAAGTAAAATCTCGTTATAAAGGTGTAAGCAAATTACGTGCCTATATCGTTATTGATTCAACTCTAAATAACTTGTCAAAATAAAACACAATTATAAACAACAGCTACGTACTATATCAATACAGCTATATTGTGAAAGACACATAAAAGTTTATTGTAATAAATTGTACGATATTAATATGACGTCATATTGTTATTTAAATACTAATTATTCAATAGTGTGTATTCTGAATCAGCAGTGTAAAACCCGTCCAGTTCATCTTGACTCTCCAAGCAACCATGACGTTAAAAAAAAAACATTGAACTAAAAACTATATTTTTTTCAATATAAAATGGTTTACAACCACTGTTTTTGTTAAAAAAAACTCAGTGTTTGCCGAGTGCCAAGTGACTGGACGGGTTATACACTTATACTACACAACCGGCGAACTCTGGATTTTGGTTCATTGAGAGAATGTATCCCTCTCTGTCACTCCTATATCGGGCACGTAAAAAATATTTAAGCCCTGAACCAGCAGATAGCTACAACTCTCCACTTAATTTATATAAAATTACTAGCTGATCCAGCACGGTTTGTCCGTGATAAATTAAATAATGCCAGTGAATTTGCCCTGTCTTAAATTCCGTTCAATGTAAACTACACATATTTTTAACACAGTAATTTGGGTGGTTTTGGCTAAATATAAAATACAGAGTTAAAATGATATTATACAATTATAAAAACCATTTTATTTTATGTAACTAATGGCAACCCTAAACCCACGAACAACTGTTCGTTTTTTTGAGCCAACAAATCCCTGTATGAGCCCCTCTTTAAATTGAAAAATTAAAAAAATTAGCTTCGGGTGTACTTCCTCCAGTATAGTTTAACCTATACCTATGTATCAAATTTTAGAACCATTATTGTGATAGACTTGGCAGTGGATCGATATATTACACACACACACACACACACACACACACACACACACACACACACACACACCACTCACATTCACACAAACATTGCCTTTTATTAATATACTTTTTAAAAAATTAGGTCGAGGGATTTTTCTGTTGGTGAGGGTGATACCTTCATTTGTACTGCATATTCCATGACTGATATCAGCTTTGTGAATTTTGTAATTTAATGATATAATAATGTACACCCTAGTAAACTAGGCCCTAGTTTATAAGATATTAAGATAATAATATAAAATCTACCGACCTGTTTTAATTTGATAACCTTATCCAACCTAACTAAACCCAACAGTTTGAGTTCGAACAGGATCGTCTGGCACCGTCCAATTCGGATTGGATATAAATGGGGGGAGTTGGAGTTCATAACCTCTTTAGCCGTCAGTCGATATCACGTACACTGGGTATTCTCTAATGGAACAGAGTATTATGTCTAATATATGACACTGTCTATCACCTAGGTATTTGTAGGGTTTGGATGGAGTGTGTCAATAAACAAGTTGAGATCTCCCATGACAAATACAAGACAATAAAATCGAGACGAATCGTTTCGTTTGAACTAGGAATTGGACGGTACTCGGTACTTCGGGAACTTTATAATTTTAACGTGGATATTTATTGATATTGGTCTTAATTGTTTTCTTTGCATGCGACTGGTTTTTATAATGTATTATTAGTTTTATCTTACATTATAAAATACCTAGGCAGTAATTATGATAAATTCTAGTATAATTTGTTCTCAGGTTTTTATTAAAGAACGGTTAATTATGTAATAATGGAGATTCATAACTGATGGCATAATAAATAACCATTAATGGCTATATTATTTGCTTATTTTATTAATTTGTATTTTTGTCTCTTTTATCTTAGGATTTTAAGTAGAAGAAATAATTTTAGCATACAAGTAAATCTGTTCTATAGTTTAAGTAAGATTTTCTTCAGTCATATCCTTATAGTACCGGTAACGATAATTTTTCAAGAACCAGCATCCATTAGTCTGAACCATAATCGCACATATCAAGTCGTATTTACAGAACTATATTATTTTTTTTTATGTTTTATTACATATTCTGTAGATAGGTCCCTAGTTATAGTATAAACCACATACAATATAATCGGGGTCACACTCATGCGTAGACAGTGCATAATATACGATCCTCACACACACTAAGGATCATGGTGCATGGGTTTAATGTATACTCCTATATATACGCCAAATGCGGTATGAATTTCCCACAGTGACACGTGGCAATTAAACGGGGGATATGATAGTTTCCAAGTGGCGGCGACTGAATGGCAAACACACGGCTGCCGAATAGTCTTAGTCCTCCACTCCTTCACCCCGACAACCGATCACCACGGAAGGGATTATATACCTCTCAAACTACAGCCAAATAGGCAGGCAGGAAAGGATATATGTATGTGTAGGTGTGTGTATATGTGTATGTGTATGAAACGAAGGGGTAGAACGAGTGAACGCTCGGGTTTTAGCCATATTTCCGTTATTGGAATCACGTCTGTCTCGCAGTCACCAACTATATATGTGCGTAGGCACGTCTTTCTCATCCCCTCCCTCTTTCTACGTATAATATTATACGCGAAAACTCGACAAACTTTCGAAACCTCTCCTTCCGTTACCGTTAACACTTTTCCCAGCACCCTTCGCCGCAAGACCTAACTTTTCACACGTTATATCTGACTACCAACACATGCAATACACTATTACATAGACTAACACATGCACACATGTATATTGTATATGAACATTAAATATCAAAAACTCTGTTATAATGGTTTTCAATAATTGCATAAACGATTACTTATACGTCCCTTACCTATGATATACCCATTTGCAGGCTGTTCTATGCACGGCAACAATATAATAAAGCTGATTTCGCGGAGAGCGTGGGAGAAAAGTAATTAAGACTTCCGAAACTATACTTTTACAATGGAAATCTTAGTGGAAACCCGTGTAACATATTATAATGCGTCGTGTAACTTTGTCAGACGCTTCCAGTGTAATAGCTACGAGCTATTGACGGACATCCGGTCGAGATTCACGAGAACCATCTCCCAAAATCATAAAATAGTGGTTGTTTGGTAGGTATACCGTATTTATGATAAAAAAAAAAAAATATATTATTAAAAGAATTTCAATACAAAATGAAGGTACAATACCAGTATAGTTTTAGGGTAGACAAACCATATTATATAATTACGAAACGGTTAGCATTTCACAATAATTGTTTACACTAGGTATACTTGCCGATAAAAATTAATGCATATATGTAAGTGTTCGTACTGTACGCATAAAGCGGGTATACATGACTCGATTTTTGAGGTCATATTATAACAACGAAACTAATCACATTGTGATGACAATAATTATAGTTATTGCAATAGTTATAATCTCGAATTATAAGATACATTCACCGTGTGGTATATTGGCTGTATGGCCGGGTGTGGGCTCGACACAGCACGTCAGTAAACTTAGCCATCCAACTTATCACTATTAATTTCAAACTTGTACCAAAATGTTGCCAATGACATCCGGAAATTTGAGAGTCTTCTTTTTGCCATAGCCTGAATATTAAGGAGCGAATTACCCCAAGCCCATCCATCCATCCATTCATCTCGCCCAAAATAATATTGAAATTCACATCAAAACTTAGCTATCTGCGACTCCGCAGAGACGTGAATAGACGTCAACAATGCAGCCAAGGGCATAATTTGAATGTCTAGCTGGTATAATTATTCCAGTTTAGAAAGTCATATAATATTCTTGTAATATAATACTAAATAATTCTAACTTTCAATTATTATTTACTTTAATATACTATCTCATTTTTCACCACATAAGAAGTATAACTAAAAATTACAAAAAAAAAAAAGATACTGCCAATAAAATATTTTGTAAGTATAATAGAGTAAAAAAAATGGTAACATATCACGATGAACCATAAAACACTACTTACCGTGTCTGATCATACTTAATGTTTGTTTGATAAATTTGAAATTCAAATTTTCGTCAAATTGGTTTCAGTCATTATGAAATCCAAGACGACGATTTAATAATATTATACAATACAACAATCGTTATCAATCACATTTTCATTTTCATCATGGATCAATACATTCATAATACAAATAATTATTATAACACAATCTCTATTCGATAGATTCAAAAATATTATATTATATTATATAAAATGGATTTTCATTTTCAAACAATAATATATTTTTTGGGAAACATAGAACACAAAACTGGTTACTCGAGTGTATGTTCGAAGAAAGTACAATAATACCATATTTGTACATAATATAAGTGAGTGCGCCTGTGTGTATGCAGGGATAGGCGGCCGAGAAAGAATAAAAAGTGGTGGGAAAGGGTGTTTTAGTTTCCATGCAAACAAGCTCGTAGTACACAATATTATTGTGTTCAGTATTAAAAATCGCACTCCAAACATGGAATATTAATTTCGGTAAATTATTTACACTCGTACTTACAGTGACAATGAGAATTGTAGCGTGGGGCTAAAACACCGACAAAAGCATAATACGTCAAGTTTTATGACACCACGTTAATGGCCTTCAGGTGGTGGTGGCGTTTTTTATTTTATAATTTTTTTTATATATTATGTATTTATTATATTGTCTTAATGCTTAAAATAACCGGCTACATGACATAGGTACGTGCCAAACATATAAAAATGAGTATAATTGTATAATCGTATAATTATAATTATAATGCGTATAAAAATCAGTTGGGAAATAAGCACCGATATTAAAATAATATTTTATAAATTTCAAAATATTCAAAAAGGTCAATCAGAAATATCCATAGTATCTAATATAATCTTAAAAATCTATAACTTGGTTCATTAAATAAAATTCAGAAAACGCTTTATTCGTAATTGTTTTATAAAATTAATTTTTACTAAGTTATAGATTTTACGAATGCTTACTACGTAAGTAGGTACTTACAATATAATTGTATTATACCTATTAAAACTCTGAAGCTCTATCGTAATCATATAATACGTATGCCAATTAACATTACACGTTCGGTGGTTTTGATATAGTTATAAATTCAATAACTAGAAAAGAAACACACAGGTATTTGAGATTTTGGTGCTTTCGTATGATTTGATTTATTTTTTGTTTATTGGCTTTTACGTCTTCCACTTTAGATAACCAAACAATGTTTATAGTTAAGTTTGTTATTTTTTGTTACCACATTATTTCATATAACATAACTTTAATCCTTTACGAATTTTTAATAGAAATTTCATAGTTTTGTATTAAGCTACTTGTCATTTAATGTTTATTATGAGAACGCCAAACTCACATGTGTTGTCTTCACTCTAACAAACATACAACATGGTACATTTTACGTTTAAAATAATCCATTTAACACTGTTATTTTTTAAAACTAGAGTGAATTGACTCAATATAAAATTTAAAGGATAGATTATTATCTAGATTTTATTGATATTATTATTTTTAATTAAGGTATGTTTTTAAACTGTACAAAAAATATACAGCCAATATCACCTTTAACTTTATAAGAGGTAAATTCATTCTAATTTTAGAAACTACAAAGTAACATTTATTATTATAAACAAAAAAACTAACCTATGGTAACGCATTTATATTTTTCATCGATTTTTAAGTTCAACCTATAGGTACAGTAACCAGAAACTATAACTTTAAAGCTAAAAATCCATTACGAAAAAAGTAGTTTTCAGCCCAATCTATGTATATCTATGTTATAAAATATAAATAATACGCAATTACATTGGAAATGATATAACTGCTTACATCTAATACCTATAAGTGTTAATATAATATTATATTACAATTAATAGACAAAAGTATTTTTGAAAATTACAATTTAGAAACACTTATTTTATATTTAAATATAATAATGTAGGTGTTATACTTATTTTGATTACTTTACAACTTAACTAGGTACGAAACTACGTTTATGAATAATAAATATATCCAAAGAATTGTAGTTGGTAATCAAATTATAACAGTCGTCTCTTATACATAGTATAAATCATCAAAAAAATTATATTTTGTATAAAACATAATTATAATAGAAACCTTATATTATATATTACATACAAAACAAAAATAATATTTTTATTTATAAAATATGACTTATTCCCTTTTACCCGTTATCATTCATATTATTATATTATGTAATGTGACAATGCGTGTGTGCAAACGACATTATATTGGTTTAATAATACACAAAGGACGACGGAAAGGCAGAAAACGTAAGTAAAAATTATACAGAAGTTTCAGATTGAAACATTCAAAAATATACGATTTTATGAAGGTAGTACATATATAGGTATATTATTGCATAATTTAATATCTGGTAATAATATAGAATATAATATTATAGAATTCATTATAGAATTTTTTATGTGCACTATATTAATTCAATGTGTAACAGTAAAATTCGCTTGAATAAATTTTAAAAATGAATCACACTTAATTTCAACTTGAATTCATTATTTTAAATATGTTTATATATATATATATTAAAAATCACTACTTATCAGCTGCAATACTGACATGTAAAAGAAGAGCTGACACGAATTTAGGGGGTGCACATTATTGAACATGGGAAATACTACGGTTTGACATCATTTTGGAAATAATGCATTTAGACATATTTTGACTTTGGAAATAATTTTTACTCAAAATCGATTTTGGTTTTTAGTGTAACATTAAAACATATGCCCGTAGATACATGCAATTTTTACTGAATGTCTATATTAATATTTTCTATACACTATAAAATTTTCAAAATATTTTGAACTGTTTATGGACAATTTCAGTTTACAATTTTATTAGTTTTTTTTTCTATGAATGTCAATAAAACTTTATTAGTTGGGTAAAAATGTTTGACAATTTAATACAAGGCTAATACTATATTGCTACAATGACGTTTGAAAAATATTAAAAGTCCTTGGTCGCAGTTTTTTTTTTACAAGGTTGACGAAATACGGAAAAATCACAGTATCTACAGTCATTTGTTTTTGAATAACAATAAAATACCAAAACCGCTACAATCGAGTGAAAATCCAATATTGTAAAAATATGAATTTCAAACTCTCACAAAAATTTAATTTGATTTGGTTGTCGATGTTTATATTTTTGATAAAGGTAGATAATCTTATAAGGAATCTTGTATTACATTTTCAAATCTTAGATTTAAAAAGAAAGATTTCTATGAATTCTCAATTCAAAATAGTTTGCTATTTTTCCGTATTTTGCCAAGATTTGAACTTTAAATACTTTTTTTTTTTTTTTTTATTTAATAAGAAAATATACAACTATACAATTAAGCACAACAAGTAATAGTGATGAAGAGGATTACATAACATGAAATGGCACGATGTAGGAGGGCTCCCAATGGAGCTACCTACTTGGGTATTTTAAATACTTATAAAAAAAAAAAACTGTGACTAAGGATTTTTAATATTTTTTGTATGTCATTGTAACAATAAATTAGGACCCTTGTATTAAATTTTCAAGCTTTTTTAACAAACAAATAAAGTTTTATAGACATTCGTAGAAAAAAAGTGGGTAAGTGGATGTCGCTCTGCTGTACAGTAGATTACAAGTGGGTCACTGTAATGGATGGTGTTAAATTTGAATTTAATGATATAATATCATTGTATAAGAAAAACGATTCTGAACGAAAACGGTCAGTTTGCCTATGATATTACGAAGTATATTTGATAATATTAAGGTGAATAAAGTAATTATAATAAACATAAATTATTTACGTGAAAATTTAAAACAAGATTCCACGTAAATAGATTATATATAAATTACTTTATTCATCTAAATATCATCAAATATACTTAGTAATATCATAGGCTGACTGACCGTTTTCGCTCAGAATTATTTTTCTTATACAATGATATTATATCATTAAATTCAAATTTAACACCATCCATTACACATTACAGTGGCCCACTTGTAACCTACTGTACACCAGAGCGACTTTTTCTTATTAGTCAGTAAACAGCTCAAAATAAGTCAAAATATTTGGAAAATGTTATGGTGTAAGAAAATGCTAATATAAACATTCAGTAAAAATTTCATGTACTACCTACGGTAATTTGTTTAAGAGTTGCACCAAAAACCAAAATCGATTTTTTCAAAAACAAATTTTGAGTACAAATTCCCTTTTGTCCTTAATTTTTCTTTTGTTTTTCACAGTTGAAAACTACTAGAAAATGTTTACTTTTGACACAGTACCAACTAGATTCACTTTCTTATCAGAAAAGATACTGTTGAATCTAAGCATTTTTTACTGTCCTAAAAGGTGATGACGAACACAAAATAAAAATTAAATAATAAAAAAAAAACACACACATCATTGTAAAATCAATATATTCATCGTTTCACTCAGAATCTAAAACACAAGTCCATGAAAAAATGCGTTGCTTACACAACACTGAAAACATTTAACTTACTCAATTGTTACAAATTTATTTAATACGAATAATGCCTTAGTACATTTTGGTTCCATAACACTCGATTGAAAGAAATAAAACTTCTTTTTTTATCATTTAGTGTGAAATGTAGGGTTTAAGAGTTAAGCGTATTTTGCCTAATAGGCTGACGCCATGTTGTTTCCCGTCTATACTGACTATATTAGAATTATACTGCCGTGCGCCTTAAAACGTTTGGTTGGTCTTCGGCTTTATAATGGTATTATTATAAAATGTAAAACGTAATAAAGATTGATGGAAAGCCGCCTATACTACGCTTTTTGTCGAAAAGCCGTCAATACAAAATTCGATTCGTCTATACACAGCCATCCTATTAGCGGCGCTATATGCGCGCACGTTATTCATTATTCATTTAAACGATGTTTGGCTTTATTTTTTAACATTTTTTCATTTAGATAATGAGGGGTGAATAACGTATCCAAAAAAAGGTATGTGCTCACAATGATCATGCGCAGATACCTAGCATATTATACAGATCACTGCAATATTCTGGTGTCTACGCCGCGTTTGACCACAAGGAACTAAAATTAAATAATTTATACTATAATACATCAAGACTTACATCTTTACCCCTTTTCATATTGATAATTTGACGTTTAACGTTTACAGTCTCTCGATTTTGGGACAGTAATTAGTTTACATACCAAGCTAACTGCATTTTTTCCATGACTCCATGTATTATTTCAAAAACTAAAATCTAATAATTGTGTTTATAATATTATTACGAAAAACTATAAGATATGTAATACTTATTCTGTATGGAGCGTCTAGAAAGTTTTTAAATCTTAAATTTATAGTGGGGATCTAATAAATATATGTATTCGTTGATGATATATACAACGATTGGCGTGATTATAATTTAATTTAATTAACGGGCAATTTAATGGTAATACTGTTCAAAGTTATCGGTTGATGTTATATTTAATCGTTACAACATGCGTTATCTTATGATGTGATCTCCGCTACAAATTCAGACAATTCAGTGCATTCAAACTTTCTTGGTACACTCTAAGTATAAAGTATATACACAACAAACTCAATATACATACATATCATATACATTTAAATACTCAAGATATCATGTTTAAAACTAATTACACAGTCTTAATACAACGTGGAAAGTAACATTAAATAATACAGACTATTCTAATAATTTTAATGTAGAAATTGATTATCAACAAATATATTTCGATGATGGAAACTTTTGCTCGGACATTCCAGATGGGAGTGCAAGATTATAACCTGAAATAAATTGATCTGAAATCCTCGATTTCATTGACTCCCCATACATGTGACGTACATCGTACTATAAATTATTTTAATCTAACCTTTTATGTTTTGTTAATATAAGAAAATAGTAAGTAAAAATATAAACATTTCTATTCATACAAAATAATATATATTATAATTTTTAAAAAACTGAACCCAACTATAAGGTCGGCCGTCCCGTGTGCTTAATAATAATATGTTACTCGTATAGTTTGACTTGACATGCGTATTTCATGGAAGCCTATATGCGTATTTTTCTTCTACGAAATGATAAAAAATATATTTATTTTTTAGGAGTTACGTTCTTTGATAAATAAGCCAACGATATTGTATTATATTATATAGGTAGGTACTTTGTTTACACAAAACACACGCGTACGCCTATATAACTACATGTATAGGTACCTACTGCGGTTTTCGAACGTCGTTTTCCTCGAATGTCAACAGGCCACGATCGAGTGCCTATTAACGAGGAAAAACTCAAGAAAAAAATATGATATATACATCACGCGTTATAAACACACGGCCGAACAAAACGATTGCATATATTCGTGTAAAATATGTATATATATACGTTATTACAATATATACGAGTATAATTCGATAGGACCCTTGTAAGCGTCAACCGCCTCGGTTTGAATTTTTTTTTTTATTTTTTACTGCGCTCTTTCGCCTATAGGTACTATAGTCCTCGTGCCGGTCGCCAGTTGATGTATGACCCGAAAATGTCGAAAAAATAATATAACCGCGGGAATGTCGTTATTATACGTTTTGTATACCAAATTTGTACCTTTTGGCCTGACGTGAACAGATTGCGTCGGCATTTTTTTTTTTGAGCGAGTTCCCAGATGAAAAAAAAATCACCAGCCAGTCGAATTTTACGCCCCCAAGCGGTGTGCGCATAATATTCTTTCGTCACACGCCGCTTCGTTTTCATAACGAACACATTATAATAATACATACGCTGTGCCTCGTACCTATATGAAATAATAATATTATACGATCTACCGGTGTCAGTTTCACAGTCGACGGAAAACACGTCCTCCCACCAACAAAAACTATATATTTTGTATTGGTGACTGTACACAAAATATATAATACTACGCTTATTAGTAATTAAGTCGTTATGATAATAGTGTCTTTTTAAATGTTTTAATGCGTGCGATGTCGATATTATTATGCGAGGAGGTGGGTGAATGAATAATATAATAGTTAATACCGTAATATTATTATCATTGCCGTACACCCAGGTATATAGGTATATATTGTAGGGTATGTACCTATGTGAATATTATGGTGTGACAGTAATAGTTGTATACTTCACGCTTGGAGAAAATATCAAAATCCTCTCTGAAATATCAACAAGATTGACGTTCCAATCGATATATATGAGTGTTTTATAGACTCAAAGTCGAAAACGTAATAATAAATGAAAATAATTAAAAAAACATTTCGTCGTAAATGCAATGTGTTGCCTAGATCTCAGAGCCTAAAAGACGAAGAATATCGTGAGTAACTATCTGTTTTCGACAAATTGTTAACCGTTATCGGCTGGTGTACGAATCTGAGCAAGTAAAAACAAATGAACGAATATACATTAAGAGCATTATAATTAAGAGTCATTAATTATTTACAAATCTTCCATCGTTCCCCTACCCTCATCCCTTTGGAAGACGTTCACGTTAGTGCGGTATTATAAATATTTTACCGGATTCTGCTAGGCAATGAAAACTTTTTTATTCGATTTTCGAACGAGCTTTAAAACTCATCGATCCATCCGAAATAAAAAAAATTCCTGCGGTCATTACCACAATTTATATTTATCATATATATACCTATATATATCTATATATAGGCCAGAGGAGGTGCGATAAAAGTATAAAACGTAGCGTAACACGCGAGCACATTCATCGGTCGCTTTGTTGTTCGCTTTTAAAACGATCTATTATATTATTATAAATTATAATATTGTTATCCAGCCGTTATAGGATATTATTGTGGGCCGGCGACTCATCGTCCCCCCTCCAAAAACATGCACACACACACACACACACACCCACACTAATAAGAACAATCGCAATCACCGGTGCGACCTTTGAGTTCGATATATTATTATTATACTGTTGTAATTACGATTTCCGCTGACGCCATAATGAACCCATTGTTTTTGCCGACGTGATTCGTTGGTATTTATACATTCGGACCAGTATAGTGCCCTGGCCAACGGTGATTGACGTTGCCCCGAACAATGTCGACGCGTTTTACCGGAAAATAAAACCGTAGTTTCATTATGCGTCCCTCCGGCCAGGAAACGTTTCGCGCCCCACGCAATTTATATTTTATCCGGAAAATCGGTCGTCGAAAACAACCCTAAAACGCGTTTTTCGTACTGCATTGTGTCATATTATAATATTAACATACATAATAATAATATTATTACGTGTGCGTCTACATAGCCCTTACCGGGTACATAACAATATATAGGTATAACATAGGTACATACGCAGTAATATCCGTTCGTGTTTAAGTCCATTTAACTATAGAATATGTCGTTTTGTATTATGTACAAGTAAAATAATAATATATTCGCGGCTCGTCCCGATCGATAAAAATGGTAGTAGTACTATTGTTCGTATACAGACGTCTACAATTACAAACACTGAGACAATAATGATATTGCTCAACACATATTATTTTTATGGATATAAAATAACGGTGATGTTCGAACATTATTATGATTTTTAAAACTATATGGTTTAAAATAAATTTACATAATTACATATTTTTGTCGCAGAATGACAGATTAACACAAATGGTCTTTTTTTTATTATTATTATAAATCAATATCTCGACAAGGCAAATTCCTAATTTTTAAATGCTTTTATTACACTTAAAAAAAAAAATACTTTAGAGTCTAAATCACTGCGATTCGTTTTGTATAATATGTATTTGAGAAAAATGAATTCATTGCCATCCATTTCTTACTTATGCATCGTTTAAAAGTACAGTCAAGTTTTTTGTACGGACTTTTAAATATTTAATACAATTTGTTATTTAAATGAAATATGCAAACACGTGTATTCGTCATCAACGCACACGACGACTGTTGTACACGAAACACAATTATAAGATATAAATATTCATTTTTCTACAGACAATTTAATTAATTGCCTCTTTTCGCAGAATAAATTCAAGCAAGCGATTAACTTAATTGCTAAATAAATCACTCTAACTATACCGTAAGTCACTATAATAAAGTGTAGTAGGTCTCATAAGAACAAGATAATATGAATAATATTTATTCAGATATGTTTACCAATGCGGCAAAAATTATTATATCATAAGTATAATTATTTTTATGATGAACTGGTTAGTGGTTACTTCTAAAATATGTATGAAAACAGCTGTACACGTAATATTGTTGTACCTAGGTATCTGTTGTACCTACTCTAGAACTAGCACAACAATATGTTTTATAGTTTATTTTAGTACATTGAATTGAGGGTATACACGAATGTTTTTGAATGTTCTAAATAACTGAATGCTAACGGTCGGTTTTCCGGTACCTTAAAAAATGATCAATAAAAAAAATGGTTTCCTCGACAGGATCAGATTAAATTTTAATATAAAAATTCGCTTTTTAGATTTTAATCAAAGTAAAATGATATTGATACCCATTGATTTTACTCGTGGATATATAAAATAAACTGTTTAGTTATACATTATACCGAATTCAAGTTATTATTATTTTTTTTTTTTTTATAAAAACTAATCAATTATTTAAAATTGTTAGTACCTATCTGGATTTATGTTAAAAATATGTGCGTTTTTAAATCATTTAATTAACATATACGCAAATATGTAATATTCTAATTCAAAACATATACCCAGTTACATAAAGTTATCTTTACTATACCTATTATCATTTAAAATAAAACATTGATTAATTTAAGGCTCATTATCATCCATCTATACAATAAACAAGGAAAAAATGTATTACTCTGACCCTAATCGTTTATGCTTCATGTAATAAACAGCAATTAGAAAAAAGAAAACCCTAAATTAATGTATTCAATTGTATTATTTTCGTCTGTTGAGTAAAAAAGAATATTGTAACCATTACCTTTTAGTCAGTTAATGTTTAATGATACTCACTGTCAGCGTGAAACAGCACTTTAACAAATATAATTTCGTGAGTTAAAAAAACTCGATTTGTTTTAAAGGATTCAAAGGTTTTTGATCGTCTCAAGTGATCTGAAAAAAACGTTCGAAACTCGCGACTGAGGAAAAAAAATTATTCTCGTTAATTTTCTTTCCTCGCTCCAAGACTGTTCTTCAGGAACGTAAAAACTTTGTCTAACGACGGTTATCACTACTTTTCCCGCTCCGTCTTTTCTTTTTTATTGCTATAGCGAAACCATTCGTCGTACCCATGTTTATAGGTTTTCAACATAAGTTTTCAACGTACTATTCCATATACGTTCTTTTAAAATATGCACGAGTCCTTTAGGTTCTAATAATATGACTTTGAACGATTCTCGGATTTTTACGTGCATTTAAAAAAAAAAAAATAATAAATTCTTGATCAGTTCGAAAAAGTGAAAATGGATTTTTTGTCAATCAGATATAATATGTAATTGTTTGCCGGATAACAGTCTTAAAGTTGATGGCTAAAGTATTTTTACTGTTCTAATACATTCACCGAAGCGATGAAGCTTTCAGAATCCCAAATAAAATATACAAAAATATTGGGCACATATTCAACACGTTATGATTGCAGAAAAAAACAAAAATGCATAAAGTCTTAAGTGTTGCTGAAACAAGCAGTAATAGTCACACACAGACACATACTGACTATTTCATAAGGCAAACGTAAAACTTCCTCATGTGTAGTGCTTTAATAATATTTATAGTTAATCTATTGTCGAATACGGTGTATACAATTATAATTCTCATGACAAAAGAAAATAAAGTAAATTTAAAGTATACAATATAATAAGTGCGTGTGAGTTATAATACACATGCTCGTCCCTCCCTCACTCTCTCACAAAAAAAAAAAAATTATAATAATAACCATAAAATATACTGCACTCACCACCTACGTATAAGTGCCTAAGTCGGGGCGCGTGTGTGTAAAATATTATATAATATTCTAAATCAATCTCGGTTACATACACTGTTGAATAATATGTAAAGTATTATGTGACTTTTATTTATTTTATATTATTTTATTGGGTATCATTATTGGGTACGTATTCGTGGGATATATCTAGCTGGTCTGATTTTTTTGGAAAAAAATGTTAGCTGACAGCATTGTACTTGGTATTAAAGCTTATTGAAAATACATAAAAAATACTTAAATAATATATATTTTTGTTTCATACGCGATGTGGCTGAGAGTGGAATAATTATTGTTATACCATTATGATAATTATTGAAATCGTGTATTTAATAATATATTATCCTTATTGTTCCCGCGATCTCGTCAATACACGAGCGCACTGATGATAATAATATTATAATTGACAGTCATACTAATGGCTCTATTACAGTATTTTATGCCAATTACCTATCTCATCGCTTCTAGGATCTAGTCCGTCCGTACCTATAATGTACCTACGTATGCGATTTTCAAAGTGTGGCGGTCCGCGGAGCGCGTCGAATTGAATTATTAAACGAAGAGGGTCCGTCGTCGACCTTTTACGGTCGCGGCAAAATAACGAACGACATTAAAAGCAGACGCGTTTATTACGCTTCGATGTGAAAAAAAAAAATTTCCTTGCACAAAAGACATATCTGTATATTCCAACCTACCTCTACCTGCCAGCCATCCACTATCCCCACCCACCATCCCCAAAAGCACTCGCTTCGGCCCACAACTTTTCGGCCGTACACCGACCCTACTTTTTTTTTTGACGGGTTTGTTTTTTAGGTCACCGGCCGAACTACTGACGAATCCCTCGATCCGTAAAGTCCCGACACCGTCCGGGCAGCGTAGTGTTCTCGCCCGACGATAAAACAAACAACTATACGCGACCGGACCGCCTCGGAACATATTATTATCATTATTATTATTACTATACATAGGTATGTACATATACAAGTACATAGGTGGTCAAACCGAGTTGGTAAAACTTCACACGTCGCACGGCGTTGATGTTGATGTTGAGTAATGAACGGTGGTCAGATCGCAGGGATGAAAGTTTCTGTGAAACATAATGTTGTTACTATACCTATACAGTTTCTATGTGTAATAATAATAATAATAATAATAATAATAATAATAATAATAATATCATGGTTTGACCCTTAAATTTCCTAACCTTATTATTTTACGTGCGGAGGGATAAAGTTTTTATTTAATTTAATGCACGGTTTTATTGTTGTGCGCGTACACCGTTGATGTGTAAATTAGTTTGAACGTGAATAATAATATCGTTTTCGAATCTGAATCACGTCCACTCTAAACTAAAACGTAAAAGCTATGACGTATTCAATTATTTTTTTTTTATCTGCCTCATCTACAATAGGGGCTCAAACTAGTTCGGAGTTCCGGAAGGTTTAACGTCTTAACATTTTCTGAATTATAATAATTTAATATACCTAATATGATTGCGTGTTGTACAATAAAACATTTACTCTTAGATATCGATCAAGTAAAGTTGGACAAAATACTGAATTAGCTAGTTACAATAGTTACATGGTAAATAATGCTTGTTTTTGTGTCAAAGTCAGTACATACTTATATGGTTATTTATGCATTTTGTCAATGTGATGTTTTAACTATATCCGACGAAATACGCTAACGTTTGTATTTCGTAGTTATATGTTTAATTTGGATGCAAATAATTATTAATAAACTTAAATTACGCCTGACAGTTAAAGTTTTTAACAAACATGTTTGCAGGTTCAAGTTAGTTTCGAAATACAACGAGCAAATTGAACATAAAGGTAATAAATATTAAACTTTCGAGAAACAAACATTGATATTATTAGTAAGCAAAACGAGTTTCAAATTTGAGTACAATTAACCCGCATTCATGGGTAGTTTAAAAGACAAATTAAGCATACTATTTATTTTATGATTTATAAATACATTATGATTCATAATTTTAAAATAAAATACAAAGTATAATTTATTCGTTTTGTAGCGTTTAAAATGTGAATAAGCTGATTATTTGTAATCGAATTTAAAACATTCACTATCAATTTTCCAGTTCTTTAACAACAATCGCATTAAAATGTCAAAGCTCTCAAAGCTTCACAATAAATTATAATGTACTGAAAATCGTATAACAAAACGTTATCGTTGGCAATAATTATTATTATAGGATATAGGATATAACGTACAGTAGTGGAAAATCGTATAAACCAAATGCTGCAATCGTTTTGTGATACGTATAGGTATCACTTATATGCCATGTTATTATAGCATTATAATAACTATACTTACTATTGGCCTTGAATAGTATGTTAAAAACAGTCTATTTTATTGTTTTTGTTGCAAAAATAAAAAGGTGGGCAAAGGGTGTCGATCTGCTGTAAATTTCCAATTTGATAAATGTTGCTAAAAATCAAACTTTAAATGCCTATGTATTTTTAATATTTTTCAACTGATATTGTAACAATCTATTAGGAGCTTTGTATTAAATGTTCACCATTTTTGACCCAACAAATAAAATTTTACTGAAATTTATAAAAAAAAAAACCAAAACAATTAAAATTTAAAATTGTCTGTAAACTACATCTCAAAATTAGTCAAACTATTTTAAAAATTAAATCAAGTATGAGAATGATAAAATAAACTAAATGTTTATTTGGTGTAAATTTTAAGTATTTACAATTAGATATTAGTTTTTGAATTTCAACAAAATACGAAAATCGATACATGAGAAATTGAGTGAATATCCAATGTTGTAAAAATTTGAACTTCAAACGCTTAAGTATAATAAAATAATTTGACTTTCTAACTTTAATTTCTAACTCAAAATAATTTGCACATTTTAGTGATTTTTACACCTTTTGTCAAAATTTTAACTTTAAATGCTTATAAAAAAAATTGTGAATGTTTTTTAATATTTTTCAACTGGCATTGTAACAATATATATATTATATATATTAGGGGAATTGTATTGCATTTTTTAATCCAATGGATAACATTTAATTGACATCTATAGAAAAAAAGCAAAAAAAATAACTGGTAAGTGGATGTCGCTGTGCTGTACAGTATAAGTTACAAGTGGGTCAATGTATAATGGATTGTATTAAACTTGAATTCAATGATATAATATCATTGTATAAGACAAACGATTCTGAGTTTATCAGCCTAGATACCGTATAATGTATATTGTTATTATTTATTATGGTATTTAAGTTGAATTCTTATCATTATTAGATTCTGAGAGGAGTGAGGAAGCTAGTGGTTTTACAATGGTGTTAATTAAATTAAATTTTTATCCTGTACACACAAATTCTACCAGAAGGAGTGCTTCGATTTCAACATTTAGTATCTTATCTTTTAGCAAATTGGATCAAGATGGTATTTTAAAGAGGTCATTTTTATGGTTGTAAATGTCATGTATCTGGTCATTTGTTTTAGAGTTACACCAAAAAAAAATTTCTATTTTTCCTTAATTTTTATTTTGTTTTTCACTGTAATTTTGAAAACTATTTTGAATTTCAAATATTTAACTTCCGAATGCACCAACTTGATTCACTTTTCTATCAAATAAAATACTGTTAAAAAAAATAGAAGGCAATTTACTGCCCCAAACGGTGATGACAGGCACAAAAAAAAAACACAAATTATTGTAAAATCAATCAGAATCTAAACGGAATATTAGGTAGACAGGTGCGTTATGTGGTTTGGGATGGTAATTTTTTAGTGATGTTTCGTCCGAGAGAAATTATATACATTTAACGTCACTCGTGATATTAACATTTTCGAACTCCGGGCGTATTAAACTTTAAGAGGATTTCTGCCTATCTTACCTACTATATCCTACCTTGAATCGTGAAAATCGAAGTTTGATCCACCCTTAGGTGCGTACAGTTTTATTACATAATGGGTATAAGTCCTACGGATAATAATTAAGGAGGACGTGGATACAACAACGTTGTTGAACACTGTATATTATATTATATAGTCTTCCGGCTACCGTAATTCCGGATCGGCGAATGCGTGTAACGTGAGATTACTGAGATAGGTACCTATGTCTCGAGAAACATATGACGGTCATCAGTGCAGCGTCGCGAAGCCAGTGCCCGGGGAATGGGATCACTCTGGTTTAAGGTTCCGGTTGACATGGTGTGAGGAAGTGAAGTGACTCTTGCCTCATGAGAATTGTGCACGGGATTTGTATTAACATATGGCACATTGTCAAAAAGTTAATGAGGCCACCACCACAACAGGTAAACATATATGTAACCCCGAAATATCGTAATATTATTATTATTTATTACAGTCGCGTTTCAACCGAAAATGTCCGATAACACGGCCATATAAAAACACAATATATTTAACGTTTGAAATGGTTCGGATATCCAGATATTGATTTGTCAGATTATCCACAGTTTATTTATTATTTTAAAAAGCGTATGTTTTAGAGGTACCGCATAAGCAATCACTTTTATCATTGTTAACAATTTAATTAATTGAATAATTGAATATTGGATATGAACGATATCAATTGTCGGTTTAGATAATATGATTAGCAACTAATACAAATACTAAATATGGATATTTGTTTGTTCAGAATATTATCAATCTAATAATAATTAATATTGACGTTTGTAATGAAACCACAACCAAACTAACCTATATATTTCCTTAATAATTATCATTAGGTAATATCTGTATTTGACGACTCGAACGTAGTGCGTGTCTAAGTGTATAACGATGTACATTTTATCAATTGTAATGACAAAAAGATAACAAAAGTTATTGTGACACACTGACACAACAAAACCATGTTGAAACAAAAAATATTTGTGAAGTGCAGGCTTGCTCCGAATATTTTTAATTTTCAAATTATTTATCAAGAGTTTTGGAATAGTTTATTTTATTGCCAATAAGCAGGTAAATGGCAGCAATTGATGATTTTACAGTTAACATTTTCAGAGCCAGTATTCATTAAAAACAAATAAACAAATGATATTGGTTTGCTGATGATTCAACTGAGAGCCAAAAAAATTAAAAATTTTTAAAAACAAATCGTATATTAAAAAAACTATTCGTTGGAATAATGTCTATGAACGTATAAACAAGTTTAGCCGTTTAGGCAATAGTATAAGAGCTGTAATACGTAGGGGTTATCACTTTAAATAAGAAGACATTTTTATTATTTAAAAAAACACTTTTGGAGTGTCTCTAAGCAGTGACTGTATAATATGTTATACAGTATAAAATATTGATAATTTAGTATAGTGAAATGTAATGTCTATTATTAAGCTGAATTTCCAAATTGTCGATATATTTTAAAATACATTTATTAAGGCAATATTCGGCATCCATCGTGTGTGATGTGTGACTGTGTGTGTAGGGACTGATTCTTGGAAATCTGTAATGTACATACGCATGGTCACACGTCACATGTCACTTTTGTGATAAAAAAAGTTTGAACATGAAAGTCCCAAAATGCGGAAAAAAAATTCACCCAGTACCAAAACTTGATTTTAATTTTGAAAAAAATATTTTAATTCCTTATTTTATTTTCCAGGTTATGTAAATAATAGATTTTCGCTTTGTTGTATTGTTTTATTAGTATAGTGCCAGATTATTTTTTTTTTTTAATTCACTTTTACTTTAGTTACCGACTAAAAAAAAAAAATGTCCTTTCTTAAATAAAACCTACAAGAATCGAACAAATTCAAACATTTTTTAAAAATTAAAATTTTATTTTTGGAAGTTAATATTTTTGTATTTAGCTATAATTGGTCTAAATAGGTACACGAATCAAACGACCAGCTTTCAACAGCCTGAAAAAAAATATGTTAGTACAAATATGTTTCTGACAGGGTATAAGGTATCTTAATTGTTTTTGTTTACTGTAATAATAATCTCTTATATTATAAAACGAGGTTAGTCCCCAGTTTTGTCCACGGGGATAGACGACTTTGTGTCGTTTTTCCGGCCCGGCCAATCGCAACGTTCAGATTCTGCGGCGGGCAATAACCGCGTTATCACTTCTTTTCTTATCATTTTCGAAATTTTCGAAATTTACACTTTTTACACGATTTCGACCGTTTTCTAGCCTTTTTCGCTCATATTCATATTTGATTCGCGTAGCTCGCGATCTCTCGAAGCCGCCGGTGTGCGGTTTATATCCGTTCGCCGTCCGTAGCCGTCGCAATGTCGATCGCAAAATACGCTCCCGGCCGAACTTTTTTGCCGATTTCTTTCGTTTTCTCCGACAGTTTCGTCTTTTCGCACGTCGTTCGTGCCCGAATCGTGTAGTTGACGTCTTTCTAAAGCCGTATATATACGCTTTTCTTACGAAATCGGTCGGTTCGCTTCGCAATCGCGTTTAGAAATTACGACCGACCGTACGCGTATATATACATGTATGTACGTGTATAATTTAATTTTTGCCTATTGATTTAATTATTATTAACGGAAATGCTTTTCACTCGCTCCGTTAAATATATATATGGGAGATGCGCGTATTACAAGCGAATTATATGCGAGTACATCGATGAACATCGAATATATCGGCTTACGTCGCTCCGTAGACGCACGGCTTAAGTGTTGATGTTTTGACCGCATATCACTTCTCAAATTGTGTCCGAGTAGGTTAGGCGTTAGGTAGAAATCACGTAGGTCCCGGGTTCGAATCCGTCGTACGCTCTCGGGGCGTCGTTGTGGGTCATTACCGTATGGTTTAAACGGCCGCCCGAATCCCGAATATTTTTTGCATTTTTTTCCCGTAAATTTACAAATTTCCGATCTTTTCTCTTTACTATTATTATTATTTTAACTTTACTTTGTGTATGTACGTTCAATTTTTGTTAATTAATCTACCATATTTCATTTTTTATGTATTAATATTATATGTATTTATGTAGGTAAGCATGTTTTTTTTCGATTTTCTTACGTTATTTTACAAGTTATAGTTACTGGTTTTTTTAAATTTTTATAATATTACTTGACTGTATCTATGAATATTTTTACTACTAAATTTTTATACCATTATATTATGTCATGTCCCTTCATCGTTGTATTTTAACTATTGTATTTTTACCTGATTAATTGTTTATTTAAAAAAAAAGTATAATGTCATGTACATAATTGTAATTTAACTATTGCATTTCTTACTAATTGCATGCCTGTATATAAAAAAATATATTATAATGTGTATATATGTAATTTAACTATTAAATTTTTTATATAGAAAAAATATACCTAATGTTAAGTACATAATGTAACTTAACTATTGCATTTTTAACTAATTATTCTAAACACGGTTTTATGTATTCATTACGGTTTTACAATCACTGTCAATTCATTTGTTTGTTTGTACAAAATATATCTTATCATTGTAGGTACTACTATTTCAACTATGTAACCAGGGCCGGATCTAGGGGGGGGGACTGGGGAAGTCGGGGATTTATCCCCGGGCGTATAATTTTCGTGGGCGTATTTTTAAGGTTTTAAATATTTTGTAAATTGAAAATTGAAAATGGACTTTAAAACAAAAGTCAAAACTAAGTTCAAAATAATATTTCACAAGAAATGTGTAATATTGGGTATGTGAATAAAATAAAATTATTTTATTTTTAATTGAGATTAGTAATAACTAATAATATTGATTTAAATATTAAAAAGGACAAATATGAAAAAGGTAAAAAATAGATAAAAATATAAAATAAATAAAACCCGTCCGCAATTTACTGTCAGCGGGAGTGTACATGCATTAGTCTATCATAAATAAATTAATGTACTCTCCGATTAGTGACATAATAAAGTATGGTAAATTACATCATTTTCTTGCATATAATATAATATTATGTAGATAGTTGTTTAAAACCTTAATCTTAAAAATCACACTATTAATTGTAATTCATTGTTATGTGATTTTAAATTAACAACTATACATTTTTCCAAATAGGTAGGTACTGCATAAAATTATGTACTACATAAAATGTTACTTAGGTACTAATGATTTAATTGTTTTCAGATTATTTATTAAATTACACGTTCGTACCTAGACTTATAAAAGTCTTTGTATTAAACAACAAATGCCTTTTTATAAACTGAACTTTTTTATATAAATGTCACCATGGCCACTAGATAAATGTAACAGAACACAAAATGGAATATAATTTGTCATTTGTGTTTGCTTTTTAGTTTTTAAATAGGTACAAGTATACAACTATTAATTTACTTGATAAACTTGATACTACAAAAGTACAACATAATTAAATGATTAAAACAAAAATACTATCCTATTGATTGTAGCCCAAGACAGATTGAATATTATGTTTTACATATTATATTAAAATAATTTAAAAGGAAATTTATAGGTATTCTATTTGGTTCGTTTTTTTTTTTATTATAAACTGTGTTTTTTGTCTGATTTATTTTTATAGTTCAAGATGTCAAACAGACAACCAGATCCTTATTATTCTGGAAATTTTTAAAATGTAGAATGTAGAATGTAGTTATTTTAGTATATAGGTACATTCAATCCATAGGTGATAATCCATGATAAATATTTCTTTGTCGTGTTATAATCATTATATTACAATTTTCAGTACATAATTACATTTTTGTTTCATTGTATTTATTCCGTACCTAGGTACATATTATTAGTTTTGATTGTAACAATTATTAAAAATGAAAATGTATAATATTGATAGGTATGTTGTAAATTAAATATTGTTCTTTTACATAAAGCGTCCTATATTAAAAGTAAGCAATAGATACCTAATTTAGATTTGTTAATAAATAATTCATACATGTTATTATTATCAATATTATTTATTCTAAACCTGGAACTTAGAAATATTGACCACAGATTTTAGCTTTAAATACACCATTAAGAAGTGCTTCTAAAACTATATTACGTGAATAGTTTAAATTTTAAAATGTTTCATTTTTAAGTTAAAATCGTTCAAATTATTTGTGGTAAATAAATGATCATAGGCGCACATTGGGTGTGAATTTAGGGGGTGCTGGAATAATTTATGATTCACAGATCCGTGGGGGGCTTTGCCCCCCACACAACCCTAAATCCTAATATTTCTGCATTGCATTAGATTTAATTTGTATAGTGTATTCAATAATATCTAAAGTGCAATGTATCAAATAGTCTGTATGATTGTACAGAAGACGCTAGGTACACCAACATGTGTTGTCTCCGTATTACAAACGTAGGTACAACATAGGCAAAACTGTTTTGCATGGGTATAAAAAACTTTAAGGCTGTACTCTAAGCTAAGAAAGTAAGAAACTAAATGTTCACACTATAAATATGAGAAAATTTACTGTGTAACTTTGTTTTTATATTTCATAAAATTTGAAAACAATATATTAGGAGCCTTCTATTACATTTTTAAGCTTTTATACCCAACAAATAAAATTTTATTGATACTTATAGAAAAAAAACTAAACAAAATGGAAACTAAAAATGTCCATAAAAACCTCAAAATAACTCAAAATATTTAGAAAATTTTATCATGCATATACAATGGAAATATAAATAACCAGTAAGATAATATAATTTTCTTTAATGATATGATATAATATGATTGCTACACACTGTTTAATGTTTTGACAAAAACTGAAACACTGAACCATGCATTCACACAATACTGTTTTAATCGTGAATTCGTAAACAGTTGTCAATATTTGTAATAAAAAGAAAAATTGCGAACCAATAGGCAATAAACCACGATAGTTTATAAATGATTGGTGAAATACCGAAATAAACTGAGGGTGCTGGTTTGAAGCTTGGGGGTGCTAAGCACCCCAAGCACCCCCCTATGTGCGCCTATGTAAATGATTGGTCCTGCAGTGCATTTGGAAAGGTTTTGTAAATGTTGGTCCTCAGTTCCTCGCAATACTGTGTGAGTGTGCTTGATTTTTCGTAAAAAAAATACTAATTCTGGTCATCCCCCTGGATGGGCGTATTTTTTTAATTTTCCCTGGGTGTTAAAAAGCTATGATCCGGCGCTGTACGTAACTAACATCCGACTTTCTGTTTAAAATATTGTTTACCTACTGTTTTTGATTCAATATATTATACATACCATACTAAATCAAACTGTTCAAATACACACACAATTTGTTAAAATAAATAAATAATATTAATAGTAACAATGACATACTGCAAGTTAGGTTAAGTTAAATTATACTTTTATTAAAAACGATGTAATAGATAGGTATGTATACTAAACATATTATATTTTTTAACAAAACAACAAAAATGGCAATGTACCATATTCAAATGGATTTTAATATTGAAATCCCTATGATTAATTTTGTTAATAACATGCACTAAATAGCCTTGATCTGATCATAACAATGATCGTATATTTATTTTCTTGGAATTAATTAGGTACATTAAGACAGTGTAATTTATTATG
Organism: Macrosiphum euphorbiae; assembly: GCA_949089665.1. Lineage (NCBI taxonomy): Eukaryota > Metazoa > Arthropoda > Insecta > Hemiptera > Aphididae > Macrosiphum > Macrosiphum euphorbiae. The sequence goes on along the minus strand of CARXXK010000003.1, from coordinate 45,580,493 downwards.
ACACCTAATTGTGTTTATAATATGTTTTTATCATTTATCATACAATAAACACACATTTATATAAATATATAGGTACTTTGGGATTTTCTATTTTTTGTAAATTAATGAACTTTATAAATATCGACTTAATAATCGAATTATCGACGCACACTTTTTTACTAACAAAAAGGGCTGGTCGCTGGTGCAATATGGATCATAATTACACGTTGAACAAAGTGCGCTGATAGTCTAGACAATCGATTAGGTAAATGGTTTTTTGACTTCAAACTTTTGGACAGACCCAAAAACCACAAAAAAGAAGTGTAAAATATGCATACTTACACCGTTGATGACTGATAGCTAGACACTCAAACTTTTAAACATTCCCGCCAATGCGCCAAGCTTTATCTCCAATCCATATCACTAACTCTTATCACAAATCCTAAACTTTCATCTTACGACTGTCGCTACTTTTATAATTGAAACGACTCTTACTCCAAAATCGGTACCCCCTAATTCAGCGAGTCTCATAAGCCAACTAGAATCTATATTTTTGATTATTCACTATTATCTGCTCAACTAACGGGGTCCGCAATCCACCGCAGGTGGAGTGCATACCTGATAATATACGCTTCGCATATTGCTTACCGATGTGATTTTATGACTGATAGCTAGACAATCAAATACACATATCGACTATACACTTTTTAACAATTTCAACAACGAAAAGCAGCTGACAAACTCCTAGAGATCCTGGAGATCGTATCCATTTACAATGTTCGTGACGGATTGCTAGACGCTCAAACTTTTAAACATTCCCGCCAAAGCACCAAGCCTTATCTCCAATCCATATCACTAATTCTTATCACAAATCCTAAACTTTCATCTTACGACTGTCGCTACTTTTATAATTTAAACGACTCTTACTCCAAAATTGGTACCCCCAAATTCAGCGAGTCTCATGGGCCAACTAGAATCTATATTTTTGATTATTCACTTATCTGCTCAACTAACGGGGTCCGCAATCCACCGCAGGTGGAGTGCATACTTGATAATTTACGCTTCGCATATGCTTACCTATGTGATTTGATGACTGATAGCTAGACAATCAAATACACATATCGACTCTACACTTTTTAACAATTTCAACAACCAAAAGCAGATGACAAACGCCTAGAGATCCTAGAGATCGTATCCATTTACAACGTTCGTGACGGATTGCTAGACGCTTAAACTTTTAAACATTCCCGCCAAAGCGCCAAGCCTTATCTCCAATCCATATCACTACTCCTTATCACAAATCCCAAACTTTCGTCTTACAACCTTTGAGACTTTTATAATACCAACGACGTTGTCTCCAAAATCGGTACCCACTCTCAGCGAGTTCCACGGGCCCCGAGTTTCACTTAGAGCTAGTCTTATATAATAAAACGCTAATAACGCGTATAAGATCCGCGGGGAGCGCTCACGGCACTCCGCGTTTCTTCCATGACGACCAATCACAATACTTCCCGCGCGTTCGCTATAAATTCCGCTCGCTTATCTCCCATTTCCTTATCGACGAATATTTTCGAACATTATTATTATTATTATTAAAAAAAAACCCGTGTTTTTCAATTTTTTGACGTGATAATAACGTCTTATAAATCGATTACCCCGCGACCGTCGGGCGGAGTGGGGGGACCCATTAAACGAGTAATTATTTTTGACCAAGTATAACTTAGCCGGTATTCGACTTAGAGACCCCGTACCAATGGGCATCTCAATTTTTTAGGCCCCAGATGAATTTTCAACATTAGGGAACCAAAGCCCCCACCCCCCCCACATTTTGAGTTGAGTATAACTCGGCCGGAATTCAAGTTAAAGACCTCGGACCAAGGGGGAACCCATTCTTTTTGTGAATACTACCGTTTTCCGCTTTAGGGAACGGGGGCACCTCCTCCCCCCCTTTTTGGATTTTGCTTTTTTGATGGATTTTGGTCCGGGAGAGTACTAACACCCACCTCGCAAAGGGGAAACTCGGGGTTTTGAGTTTTTGATAGGATTTATTGGGATTTTCTTAAATATTGATAAGGAAAGTGATAAGAATTTTATTTTATCGCCGCGAGCACGGTGACGCGGCTTAAGAGTCATACATTTGCCTCGAAATTTCATCTGAGTAGGTGGCTAGGTTGGTTAGGCGTTAGGATAGGTGACTCGAGGGTCGTGGGTTCGAAACCGCCATCCGCGATTTTCGGTTATTTGCGGCGGCCGTACTAAATCGAATTTCTTATTTTTGCGTTTTTTTTTTTCGTCACATTTATCATTTTTAACGAAAGTGTTAATTTTTTTTTTAAATTTGCATTATATTATTATATATATTATTATTATTCGTTTGACGATATTTATTGGGCAAAAAAATTATTATAATTAACATTTACTGACGCACCTACATGTTTTTTTTTAATTTTGCATTATTATATTATATATATTATTATTATTCGTTTGACGATATTTATTGGGCAAAAAAATAATTAAAATTAACATTTAATTAATACTTGATTTTACAGACGCACCTACATGTTTCTTTTATTAACACATTATAATAACGTATAACTAACCTACGTGTAGTACCTACTTGATATATTACAGTTTTTACGTGATTCCGATTTGGTTAAATACTGCTACAGATTATAAATACTATATTAAAAAATAGTACGACTATATTTGCCGTTTTTTTCGAAAATTCGAGTCCCGGGGTGGAGTAGTGTGTCAGAAACGAGAGTAGGTACCGTGTAGGTATTGCTATATACAGGCATATATACATGCGCCTCGAGGTTCGATTTTTTTCGCAAATCTCGCGTCTTGAACGTCCGAAGGTGGCGGACATGGTGGTCCGCTCAAACGCCCTTAAGAGTCATAGATTTGCCTCGAAATTTCATCTGAGTAGGTGGCTAAGTTGGTTAGGCGTTAGGATAGGTGACTCGAGGGTTGTGGTTTCGAAACCGCCGCCAGGACAATTGATAATTTGCGGCGCCCGTGATAAATAGAATTTTTTTTTTCGCGTTTTTTTTTGGTCACATTAATCATGTGTTCCGATTTTTTTCAAAATTCGCGTTATTATAATATTATATATACCGGTATTTATATATATTTATTTTGCAAAAAAATAATAATTAACATTTAATTAATACTTGATTTTACCGTGACCAACCTACAATATAATTGTAATGTAGTACCTACTTGATATATTACAGTTTTTAGGTGATTCCGATTGGATTAAATATTGCTACAGATTATAAATACTGTTTAATACGATATTAATAAACTATATTAAAAAATAGTACGACTATATGACTGCTCCATTTGCCGTTTTTTTCGAAAATTCGAGTTTCAGCCTCTTTCGGTCGTATCAACCTCCCCGTCGACGACTTGTTCGAGTTGACTTATTCGAGTTCCCCGCTAAATTTATAGCCGGCGTGCGGCCCTACTTTTTCACAGACGAGTCCCGGGGAGGAGAGGCGTCGCGGAAACGAGAGTAGGTACCGTGTAGGTATCGCTATATACAGGCATAAATACATGCGTCGAGGCGTTTTTTGGGGAGCCGTCACTGCGTTATCTTTCCTCCTTATCACTTTTCACGGTTTTGACCATTTTTCACAATTTTTTTTCAACATTTTTGAGGTTTACCCCCCTCGGGTGACTCGGGAGGGCCCGTTTGGACCTTATTCGCGTTCCTCGGTAAATTTATAGACGGCGCGCTGTCCTACTTAATTCCCGGCCGGCCCGCGGCGGCAGATATCGCGTGCGATACGAGCGCCGCCGTCGAGCATGTTTTTTTCCGTATTTTTTAAAAAATTCGAGTTTTATCCCCTTTCGGTCGTATCGCCCTCCCCGTTTGGATCTTATTCGCGTTCCCCGCTAAATTTATAACCGGCGCGAGGCCCTACTTTTTCAAAAACGAGTCCCGGCAAGGAGCGGCGTCGCTTAAACGAGAGTAGGTACCGTGTATGGTATCGCTATGTACAGGCATACCTATATACATGCGCCTCGAGGTTCGATTTTTTTCGCAAATCTCGCGTCTTGAACGTCCGAAGGTGGCGGACATGGTGGTCCGCTCAAACGCCCTTAAGAGTCATAGATTTGGCTCCTAATTTCATCTCGGTAGGTGGCTAGGTAGTTTAGGCGTTAAAACGGGTGATTCGACGGTCGTGGTTTCGAACGCCGGCGGGGCCGTGTTAAATCGAATTTCTTTTTTTTTGCGTTTTTTTTTTCGTCACATTTATCATTTTTAACGAAAGTGTTAATTTTTTTTTTTTAATTTGCATTATTATATTATATATATTATTATTATTCGTTTGACGATATTTATTGGGCAAAAAAATTATTATAATTAACATTTACCGACGCACCTACATGTTTCTTTTAATAATACATTATAATATAACTAACCTACGTGTAGTACCTACTTGATATATTACAGTTTTTACGTAATTCCGATTTGGTTAAATACTGCTACAGATTATAAATACTATATTAAAAAATAGTACGACTGTAATATGACTGCTTCATTTGCCGTTTTTTTTTCGAAAATTCGAGTCCCGGGGTGGAGTAGTGTGTCGGAAACGAGAGTATGTATAGTGTATTCATTTATAGATACCTACGTTTAATAGGATAGTATTACATTTCAATAAAATTTGTTATTCACCAATATAATTATCTATTTGTTAATTTGACTTAATTCTCATAATTAAATAAATATACATGGAAGGTATATTTTAGAAAATATCCAATCAGAAAATTAGATTTTGTCGACTTATTTGTTATAACCGCGAAAACATAACAATGATTACATTGATTACAGTGAAGCCTAAAATAAAACACCTGATAACTGTTCTCTATAATTATCAACAAATACAATTTTATTACCTCCTGTATACTTTTTCATATTTGTACGGCCGTTTCGAGCACTTTTCGCTATAGGCGGATTGTCCGTTCGGGAATCGGATTTCACCCGAGATGACTGATAACTAGACACTCAAACTCAGAATCCGAATTTCCGATTTCAACACACACACTCCAGAACCGGACATACACGCCCGGTGCATGGTCTGCGATCCGACGTAGTCGGATTGCCTACCTGACTAGCTACTTGCATACGAGCGACTTACACCCCCACTGCATCCGATCCGCCGCAGGTGGATTGTCCGTTCGGGAATCGACTTTCACCCGAGATGACTGATAGCTAGACACTCAAACTCAGAATCCGAATTTCCGATTTCAACACACATACGAGAACCGGACACACACGCCCGGTGCATGGTCTGCGATCCGACGTAGTCGGATTGCCTACCTGACTAGCTACTTGCATACGAGCGACTTACACCTACACTGCATCTGACACTCGGGAATCGACTTTCACCCGAGATGACTGATAGCTAGATACTCAAATTCAGAATCCGAATTTCCGATTTCAACACACATACGAGAACCGGACATACACGCCCGGTGCATGGTCTGCGATCCGACGTAGTCGGATTGCCTACCTGACTAGCTACTTGCATACGAGCGACTTACACCCCCAGTGTTCCCCACTGCATCCGACACTCGGGAATCGACTTTTACCCGAGATGACTGATAGCTAGACACTCAAACCCAGAATCCGAATTTCCGATTTCAACACACACACACCAGAACCGGACATACCCGACCGGTGCATGGTCTGCGATCCGGCGTAGTCGGATTGCCTACCTGGCTGGCTGTTTCGTACGATCGACTTGAATCGCGTGACTTACGACTAGGCACTCTTCCGAGTTCAAAAATTACCGCTTAACCAGTGCTGCGAACACGACAAAACACAATAACCGACGACCCCCCATTCCCGCCGCAGGATGGATCAAAAAACCCAGCATCGCCGACAAAGATGCACCACCGCCCACACAGTCTTTCCGCCGTAGGCGGGATGACAAACACCGGAATCTAGTAATTACTATAAAGTGATAGAATTTTACTATACTTTCCTATAGTTTCTATACTTTCAGTGTATAGAACAAAAAAAGACACAATAGAAGACGTAATGTAGTCACCTAACTATCAGAAAACATTTAGAATATAATATTAGTTTTGTGAACAATCTAACATAATATCGTCAATTATAATATGATTGAACGATTGTTTTTAAGGTGTACATTTTAAAGAGGGAATGTAATCGGCATATTATAAAAGGATATCTCTTTATAAAAATATTGACAATTTAAATATGGATTTAAAATCCACTGATTTATACGTAATTTCAGTATAAACAGGATATTTGAAATCAAATCAAAAATAGTTCAAGCATTTTCTAATTTAATGAAAAATTATAAGTACAACGTACGTTAGGTATATATTGTGAATGGACCTATAATAAAACGTAGGTACATGACAGAGTCAGGGCATAAAATTAGCATTGATATTGAACCAGGTAATATGTATTATAAGTCATAAAAAATTTAATATCAAATTAAATTGTTTCAAACAAAAAAATATACATTTTCATGAAGACTAAACTAAAATGATTTTCTTCATTTTGCAATAGTTAATTTGCATAAATATATAACTCTAGTGTATCCATAAATTTAAATTAAAGCACGTTATCAAATGTCAATTATTGATTTTTACTTTATTGCTATAAATTCCCTAACATCAATTATACACCTAAAGTTTTTAAAATCTTTATTTATGATACTTAAATATAATATATTATAATATTATGTACCTATATATTATTATTTTTATTATATCAATAATCTTAAAATATACCTTTCGAGTTATCGATAATAACCCGGTATCATAATGATACTGTTAAACTAAAATATAATATGGCATTTTATAAATCATAAGAATATTTACTGAAATGAACTAGCTGTTTAAGATAACACCAGAGGTACATTTACGTATTTAACAGTATTGATAAGAATCTTCTAAGAATTTATGACCATCCCGAATTTATTTATGATATTGTATATCATTTATAAAATAATATTTTAAAACTTATTCTGCAATTAAAAATCATAGGGAGATACAAACCATACAATAAATATTGACAATAATATATGAAAATCCGTGATCACATGACAATTATTATTAATGGCTGTCACAAACAAATATCCGAACGTCTAATAATAACATCGAATATCACCAATAAGTAATATTATACATTTATTACGGACACATATATTTTTATTGGTTCATGTATGGAATATATTTTATACTAGGCATCTTTAATTTGCCTTGCCCAGATACATAGGATTTTACAATATTGTGGTCATATTATCATCAAAGCTATTAAGAAGACGCTACACAGCTATTCGTTGTCTTCGTCTTACAAGTGCGTAACATCGCAAATGTACGCTCAGGAGAACGCGTTCAGCTCCATTAAATTAAAAATTAGAGTGAATCAACCTATTACGAAACTGGATGATAAGTACATTATCTGTGTTTTTATGTGTGTTTTTTAAGATAGTTCAATTTTTTAGTAAGTTGTGCGTATATAATATAAAGTAAATTAAAAATGCTCAAAAGTCACTTAAAAATTGAACTATCGTAAAAAACCCACATACAAACACCGGTAATGATCTATTACCATCAAGTTTCATAATAGGTCGATTCGCTCTAATTTTTAAACTAACTGAGTTAAACGTGATCTACTGAGCGTACATTTTCTATGTTATTCACTTGTAAGACGGAGACAACAAATATCTGTGTAGCGTCCTCTTAAGTAAATATAAAAATGATAATATTGTATAAGTAGTTTACGTCGAAACACATTGTAAGTTTACACTTATATTATATTTTCTATTCAGGATATACATATACTCGGACTAAATAAAACAAAAAATATAATAAACGAAATAATGACATTCACGAGTGAAAAGTATTCGCATAAATAACGAAATTTAATCATCTATGGATTAATGAACAAAAACAATTCTCGAATTTAATGGGAATTTGTATTTTTTTTTTCATTATCTTTAAAACGTTTGATTATAATAAAATATTTTAACATAAATGGGCAACGGCACATTTAAATTTAATTTTTAATAAAACGGGGTTTTAATTAAAATAATAATATAATATGTCAGTTATTTAAACATGTTAACAATGACTATATTTTAATTTTAAATAACTGCACCAAATAAACTAAATAAACGAAATATCAGTGGTCGGGAGCAGTAGCTCTGTAATTTTATTGTAGTGACTGAACAGTAGCAACTACTATGCGTAGTTAATTTTTTGTAGAGTTACAAAACACTATAGCTCACTAAAAATGTACTTTTAAAGTGGTAAACTACCTAGTTGTGAAAATCATGGGTACCTACTTGATAATAAATAATAATTAAAATATTTTGTGTGACTAAAATTAAATTTAAATATTGAATAATTATTTAAAATTAATCAGCTGGGTTACATTATCCAAAACAAATTTTAAATATAGATAACTTAAATTATATTATAATACTGATAAGTACCTACATTTTTCTGGTTTGAATAACTTGTTTAAGAATGTTTATGACGTCAAAAACTCCAAAAAATACATACGATTATGACCTAAAAATATCAAAGTATTCCCTTAAAATAGATAGGTTCCGAAACTTATTTTAACCATAGATCACGTGACAAATTTTTCAATTTTCGTAGACCCTAATATTGAACTTTTACAAATTAATTGACGTGTTTTTGATGGCTTCCGTGAAGCAACTCACGTGACCAGGGTTTAGTATTGAGTTAGAACATTTATAAAATAAAAACGTGTAAAGTTTGTTTTTATTCATACATTGATTTCTTTAACAATGACAATATTTATTTGTTTTAAGGCTTAAATCAATCAAATATAATATATCAATATGTCATTATGAAAAGCATTTAAAATTAAATTGTTTATTGTTATTTCAAATTAGACTACGGTGTATTATTATACATTTTTAATAGATCATTCATCGAACAAGTTTATATAATTATCATATTCTCAATTTGACATTAATTTTGATAGAAAAAATAATAGCTAGCTACCAGTTTATTATCAGTGGTATCATTTGAGTTTTATATAATAGTGTCAACATATTTTAAGTAGGATAATTTTTTTTCGTAATATTAGACATGCATATTTTATGTATAACGCATGTACGTTATTGGAAGGTTATAATATATTTAAAATTTTAATGAATTAAAAATAATAGGAAATTTGAATCTGTAAAAAGTTTTTGTCACAAATATGGCACTCCAATAATACCTATACCTAGGTCAATCTATAAATATTTAATAAAATATATTTCTTCCTTACTTGTATTATATTTTAAGCATTATGATTTCATAATATTATTATATCTTGACTTTTATGCATCGGCCATTCGGCCATCGCGAGTTTGTAAACGCTGTATGACAGGTTAATACTAATAAGACGTAGAAAAAACAGAGGTGCCAAAATACAACATCCCCAACCACCCCAAATGGCTCCCCTGAGGTGGATGACTATTAGCTGCTATATATAGTAGTGAAAATGTCATTAACAGTCTTTTTTGTTGAGTGTTATTGAATAAAATTACAAAACAAGAGCACGTGACAAGCAGAAAATTGAATCTTTCGACTTTAAATAGATTAGGAAACATTCAATTACATAATATTTATTGTAAATATTCTACCTACTTGTTTTATAAATTGTATTTATGTATTGTATAAACACGAAACAATATTTTATTGAGTACTTATCCTTTTTTACCTTTCTTCGGCGGTAAAAATAAATTCACACTTCTGTCTGTAAACAAAATATGTACATAGGTACTTGGATGTATGCATGAAATATATTTGTATTGAATGTTTTAGAAAATGTATTATTTAAAAAAAAAAATAATTTAAACTATATTTACCTCTTAATTATGAAGAAGTTCTCAACCATTTTTGTATGATGACACCCTAATTTAGATTCATAAAAATGGCAACACACTTAAAACAATTAATTGATTATTGAAAAATTATAAACCTTTGTAAATTAATACATTCATATTAATATGTTAGCGTTTTATACAAAAAAAACTTTTACTTAATTAAAAATTAAACAGTTCAAATAAAGTGATAATAAACATTCTATAATACATTTTTTCAATTTAAAATAAAATTTATTACTATGTGTTTATATGTTGTATATTAAATTTGTATTAATATTGTCGTATATTACAATTAATTAGTACATGTTACCTAAGCATTTTAATAAAATTTTAAAGAGTTTTATGTCAAAAAATGTTTTGTTTTGTATCCATTATATTATGTAAAAAAGTAATGTGAATTGTTATATATGCCTAGTATTATATTTAAGTACCAAGTGCATAATAATATGACTGGCCAACAGTACATCTATGTAACAGGAAGATGGTACCTTAACAAGAAAAAAAAAATATTTTTTATATTTTTATCATTTTAACTTGAACCAATCACAAACCAAATTCGAGAAAACATTTTTAATTTTAACTATCGGTTTTTACTTGTTTAAAGTATATCTAAACATTACATTCATAGGCATTACCTATACATAATATTATATATTATTATGGGTTATAATTTCAAAGTTCATAATTTATATTAATAAAAATTGGTCCACTATAAAATATGCATGTGTAACGTACCTACCATTTTCATGATTTATTTTATGAAAAGTAGTATGGATACTATAACAATTTAAAATGTAATTAATGTTTAACTACATAATAACAATTTTCGTGATTTAGTTTGTCAATTTTCATTTTTATGCAACACAATGTAATTTAATAAGAAATATTGTTTATCAAGTCATTTATTTTTGTATGTCACTTATTCCATAATAATTGAGTACGGTATATAATTCAAAATACTGCAGTTTACCATTTTTTCCCCCTAGAAACACCCTGACAGTGATGCTATTGAAATGGACGATAAATTACCGTCAAGCGAATGATATATAGGTACAATTAATAATACATAACTACATTTAAATAACTGAACACTAACGAGAATAAATTATATTATTATTATTATTATTATTATTTTGTATTATAGACTTCGAACAAGAACATTAATGTTATATTAAAGCTGTACAATAGTGGAAAATCGGGAAAATTCTCAGAACCGACTCAACCCGTTTATTACGTGATTTCGACGAGTTGTACATATTACATATATATAAATACACACATGAAGGTTTGCTCGTTAAAGAGCTTAAGTACCTATACTTGACGTCGGGACTACCATTTGATTATCGTTATTATTATTCTGCGTGCAAGTACCTAATACATGTTTTTGTGAGAATTTCAAAGAGGCGGCGGCGGTGGCCCCGTAATTCGACATTTCAGACGACCAATATTATGTATTATTATTATTTACATTGCATACGCCGCACATCATTATATTAATATACTTTGTCAGACGGTCACTATTATACTATATAATAAATATATGTTATATATTCTAATCAGTCGTCACCGCACATAAATATAGGTACCGCGTGGTCGCCGTATTATAATATACCCATACTACTACACTACAGCTGATTATGCTATTCCGGCTGGAAAGTGGAAACGCTGTGTACGCCCAGGAATCGGGAGGAGAGCATCTGTTATGTGTACCTACGAGTAAAAGTTTGAATATAAATTAGGGTGAACGCGTTGCCGGACGGCATTAAAATAACGTCTTTGCGGGTATACCCCGCCGCGTCCTCCCCTCGACCTCTACACCGGTATAATCCCCACACGTACCTCCCCAAGGGCGCGACGACCAAAGTCCTTTCCACCACGCCACGACTGTATAATATTTATACCTACACGTATATCTCTCGTCTCTCTCCACCCGTCGTCGTCCCGTCACGGTCCGTCTCACCGACTGCTATACAGACCCATCCCGTCCTCTGTTTAAACGTGTTCGGGTCCACACTCAGCTCGGGCGTGCCCCCTCCCCCCCGGGCTAAAGGTCCTCTACTTTTTCTCCGTCTGCGCACGTCGCCTTTTAATTCGACACGTACGCCGATGCGGTCGCGACACACTCGCGGACAGACGCTCCTCCGCGCGGACATTTGCATAAATATCATAACGCCTCCCCCGCCGATGCCGCCTTTACACTGCATTACCCACGTGAGACTTTTCACCGCCATGGCCTATTCGGCGACAGTCGCGGACGTGCAAAAACCGATGCGACACTGCACCCGTGGAGTTCACCAAAGTATACCACGGTGTACAACACGCGTGTGTTATGGCCCACATACCCAAACCGACCGGGCCGCCGTAGCCTTTTCCTTCCTCTGCAGCGAGTGAGTAGTTTTTCACGGAAGGGCGGAAAATGTAGCCACCACCGGAATTCGTGGTCTGACTGAGGTTTAATGACTTCGTCTCGCGTTTCTGTTGCGGTGGCCTATGGCTGCTGATCCCAACACTGCAACGTCCGCCACTCTCCTCGACGTCACTCTATATAAACGAAACGAAACGTTCTCGATGGGAGTAGTGCCTGTACTTATATTATCGTAATAACAGTGATATATTTTTTCCCACGGAAGTATAAATTTACCATTACTTATACTCAATACTCACTGCTCGTGGACGAAATCAGAACTTGGTCCATCCAGTATTTTTCCATGATCGTCAACGTCTACTTATGAAATGTAGAATTATTTACGTTAATTTATCAAAGTAGTTTAATTTAGGCCTAACAATGACACTACACACACAATAATGTAATACTTAAGCCAGGAAGAGCACGCAATTCGGAACGTCGTTTACAAACTATGCCACGCCGGCACCAATAGCGAACTTCCGAATGAGCTTATCTGGAATGAGCTTATATGGAATGGCATATCGTGCAATTTTGATTTCTAGTCACGTCTCGCTAACGGCGTACTGTAGTGGTCTGAACTATGATATTTAAGTTGAACAAATAATGGTTGTTAACAACCTATAATATAATTATCATAATATAATAATATGTAGGTAATTATAACACTCAGTGGAAATAAATGTCGTTAATGCGGTTCTCAATGTGCGATAATAAAATAATCAAATTTCTCATAAATGTGTCATCACTACTATAATCTTTGCTGGTCGTCATAATAATAATATTATGTTGTAGGCGTTGACGCGTTGTATTTGATGGTTTTTCAACAGTATTATCGTATAACTTAGTTGACAATAGCTGACAACCTTATAGTAAAGAATAATAATTGTTGTCAATTTTTCCTTTGTACCTAAACAATTCAAATATAAAAAAAAACTTTATAACACCTATTCTCAAATATTATGTAAAATAGGTATGTATAGTAGAATTCCATTTTGATCGAACTTAATTAATTATTGCTTTAGATTAATAACATAATTCAACTTTTTTAAATTCAAATGATTTGTGGATTGCCTTGCAAAATATTCAAAACTAATAAATAAAAATAACTCATTAATATTGATTTCAATACAAGTATGGTTTGTGTACATCTATATAAATTGTGAATTGAACAAAGCTGTTCAGTAACTACCTATTACATTAGAGAGAAATGTCCATAGTATTTATCTATACAATTGTCAAAATTACAATATAATGGAATAAATGCAAAAATCTAAATAGTCATTAGTAAAATCTTTATTGTGCACTTTATTAACTGAATAATTGTAATTTGAAAAAAATTAATGATTTTCCCTTTTCAGATAATTATATTATTTTCATTGTTTCTTTACTGTAATTTGTTTTAATTGTCATGCTTTTATGGGGGTTTATATTTGACGGAATTCATAAGCCAATATTTTTCAAGACTAACAGTATATTATTATAGTGGGTACTCGTAATTAATATTTATCTATATGTCTGTCCTCCATTGTACAATATTTGATCACGCTACGCTGATACTTAATATTAGTTATTACTATATATTATTATTATTATTACTCGTATACAATTATTTGCCTTTGATACCAGGTATCTACCGATAAAACTGTATTATTTTATAGTGGCATACGAGAGTATAACGTTTTTATTAATATGCAATTAAAGCCTAATTATGCGTAATCTTACACCGGGTTGCTCCATAATAATAATAATAATATAATTTATTATAAACAGGGGTTCTCGGGTAATAATAATAATAATAATAATAAAATATTGTACCGTAAACAACAAAATCCTTTGTAGTATTATAAACTAGTTCAAAATATAAATTTTTTTAGTACCAGACCATATCGCATGCGTTTGTATTAAACATACACGTATGTGAGTGTGTGTGTGTGTGTGTGTGACTGGCAGGCACAAAGCCTATATTGGGATGTCTCTTTCGTACCGATAACGTTTGGAGATCGACGATATTATGCTATATACAATATACCCAAATGTAGATTAATATGTAATAATATTATAGTAGAGCGTGTTTGTATGTGTAGCTTATTACTTAATATCTAATATTATACTTAATAATGAGTACAAAGTTATAATAGTAAAAGGTATCTAATTAATTAGTACAGTTTTTATATCAGTTTATGATTCTACTATTAGGACGTACCTTTGAACAGTATTGATTTGGGGGGGGGGATACTTTGAATCCTGTTTGAACCCTATATATTATGAGGGAAATCAAACAACACAAACTATTTTGAAAAATTAATATAAGTCAATAATATATAACTCATATACCTATAATATATAGTTGTGGAGGTACAATAAATTTAAATTGTACCATAATATCAAATATTGTATAATATTATCTGTTGAGATGGCATAATGTTATTTAATTTTTTATTTGTTATGAAATCTTATATCCATTGTTATTACTATGGTTTCCATACGTTACATGATATTATAATAACACTGTTGCAAAGGTTTTCTATATCTGTGTTTACTGTGTACTATTTATATTTAAAAAAGTTTAAAAACGGTTATTAGACAAATTATTAGGACTGATAAACGATAATATTATGATATAATTGTTGAGGTGATTTAATATTTTACCTGATAAATGTGCAGCCTGCAATGTTATCTTTTATTGCCACATATAAGTATAAAATATATGCAAACAGTAAATAAAGCGTTTACAAATTTATTGAACAATGTAGATAGGTACATTGAAACATGCTTGGTCTTAAGTAGGAATATTTGCGTTCAATTATCTATAATATTAATATACCTTGATGCACCTCATAATATACCAGCTGTGTTTTAAAAACTCAAGTAATCACCTATTGGTATACACAAGAGGGTATAAGAAACAAGGAATTAGCATTATAATACTTGAGAGATGTATTTAAAACATTTATTTGGGATGATTGAGAGTGGAAATTGAGGGTCTCAAATTTTTTTTTGAAATTGTTTGCGCAGGTTAAAATAAATTTGGTAAGTAACTGTCTAAGTGTCAACAGGTTCGGGTATAAACTACCAAAATTATTTTTCAATTAGTATGGGTAATATTAAGTAAATCAAAATAATATATCGATAAATAGTCCCAAGAGTTGTTTTTGTCTGAAAAACAAAAATGTATAGATTACTGAATTCATTCGACTCAACTCAAAATATTTCAAGCCATACAAATACATTGATATATTTAGTCATAATAATATTATTTTATGTGTACCACTCCTTTGTTATAATTTATTAATATCGTTCCTCAAACGTCCCATATAATGTTGATTTTCTATATTTTTTCTATTGTATAATTATACATAATGATTTATAATAGTCATTTTATTTCTATGCGCCAAATGAGCTATAATTCAGTAAAACATGTTATAGTATCTGTTGTTTGATGCCTCTCCGTGTTACGCATTTGTAAAGTATTGATAAATATTGAATTTTTGAATTTTATGGAATTTAATTTTGGCTAAAAGTTTTTTAATCAAGATACCTTTTTTACGAAGAAGAGAAAGAAAATTAATATGTGGAAATAAATGATGTTACTATTACTTAACATTAATCAAATCTTCTTTGGAATCATTAAATGACAGTACCTCGCATAAACCGTTTATCCGAAATATGATTGTAATAAACCAAAAGCATAAAAAATACACTAAACTATAATGTGCTGTCATAAATAAGATTTTCTTTTTAAAAGTTTGTATTTCTATTATAATGTAAACTTTTTGGAAATGACTGGACATATTTTAGTAGGCACTTTAAAATGTGGAATATCGCATATCAGCTATCTCTCGCATAAGCATATTTGTATTATAACCCGTAAATCGTTAAAATCAAAAATGTTACAAATTATTATATCATCTATATTTTTAATTTCAGGACTCTATGATATGAAAAGCCTATAATTTAAACGTTCCCAATCATAGAGAATAACAATACGACATACGTAATTATTAATTATTTGTATAGTTGTGTATTACTGTGACAAAATACAGTAAAGCAGTGCCACTACTGAGTTTTTTAATGTGGGTGCCAACATTTACATTTTTAGCAGACCGATTTGTTTCCATAGTCAGGTCAAATTTCCTTTATCACAGTAAAAAAATTATTTTATTTGCAAATGGCATTTAAGGGTTATAGTATAATAATAATATATTATTTTATATTTTAATAAATTAATACAATTAGAAAGTTAGAAGATGGAAATAGATTGTTTATCTATAGCCTATAGGTTAAGTGTAGATTATATGCATGGGTACTATACCAATATTATATACATACATAATAATATTATATAATAAATATACACTATTTTCATACGTAGTCTATTATACGCATTATGGCTTTCATAGTATATTATACATTTTATGCATCAGCAATCGTATGGCTGGCCAATAATACTCAGAAAAAAAATAATGGTGCCAAAGTACGCACCTCGCCCCTCCGACGGTGAACTATAATGTACCAACAGTGAGAGATTATAGATACATTTTAAATAAATAATTCATTGGGAATTTCAAATAGATACTAATACCTAGTATAACTATAAACCTAACAAATAATAACAATATTATACTAGGTATGTAGTTTATTATAATCAGAAATGATACTAGAAACTGTTACATTTATGGTACATAATGACCCATATTTGGCTATTTTGGTTTTTTTTATAATTTTACCTACTTGTGGATGTTCTACATTTAACATTATATTATATTATATAGTAATCAATAAACTTAATATAACTAAATAATTTTTTTTTGAGAATTTGAATTAGTTAACATCAATTAAAATGTTTTGTTCTTTGCTATTGATACGTACCTAAATCAAAATATGGCATATATTTATAAATTATAATTAACAAAAAACAATAAAACAAATAAAAAGTTTTTTAAATAATAATATAAACTATTTTAATTATCTGCGTAAATTGAGATAATTCACAAAAACGATTAAACATATTCAATTGCGTTTATAAGAAAGCGAATTTTTTTAGATAAGCCTAAACACAGCTGATCGTAAAATAATTAATAATCACCGAGACGTCATAATATCATTTAGTATTAAATGCATATTATAATAATATATCTACACTCTACAGTATACACATCATAATATTATACTGTATACGCCAATAAAAATAATAATTACTTTTTTGAATTAAATTATTTTTCAATAATATTTATGGAAGATTTATTATGGAATTGTATATGGTATTCCATATTTTTTTTTTGTTTTAAGTACACTTCATTTACATTGAATTATTTGGAGTATGGTACAATACATCAAGACATGCGTCTGAAGAGCGTTAAAAACCACAGAGTTGCTTGACTTTTAATCAATTGAACTTTCAAAAAAAAAATTTCATCTCTGAGCTCGCACATTAAACTTGTACTGTAATTGACTACTCAACCATGAGCAAAAATAACGCAAAGTAAATTTTATGACCTTTGATCTGACAGAATTTAACTCGAGTATGAAGTCGTAGATGGTCCTTAGTCCATGGATTATTGACGGTGGTAATTTATTTTTTTTACAAAAGCAAAATAATGTATTGCACAAGATATACCATAATGGGGTTTAAGTACCCACGTGACTGGAAATTTTTAATACTTGACTGAACTAATGTTCAACCCATACATAGCTGGTTGTCCGCTGGTACATAACATTATTTTATATCAATACAAATGAGGATAGAACTAAATATGTCAAATTTAAACAGTGTAAAGGGAGAAAAATGGCCAAAGACCCACATTTTACTAACAAAATCATTTTTACGGTAATCAGCTAGAACTTATATTATGGAGCTAGTCCATCCCACACCTTGTCCAAATTTCACCTGACGAATAATTGTTAGTTGTAGAGATAGGTACATTTCTCGTAATTATTGTAAGTTGATTTTTAGATATTGAAAGTTTGAAAGTTCATTGATTCGATGATATAGTTAAAACTAGGTAAACTGAGGTAAGGGGGTTTGCACTAGGTTCTACACTTTCTACAAACTACACCAGATAAAAAAATAAAAATTATATCTACAAATCAAGTTCTAAAAATAACAACTTGTCTGTTGTAATTTGGATAAATTATGGAGGCTAGTATGAAGTTTGCCACCCTTCTTTAAATTAATTGCAGTCACAACTCAGCTCCAAGGGGCTTACCAATCCCAAAATCTTAATATCAATTATTTACAAATTAAGTTCTACAATTGTTTCGGTGTAATTTGGACAAAGTAAAACCAGCCTAACTTTACTCACATAAAACAATTTGTTTTTAAAAAATAATTTTTATTATCAAAGTGATAAAAATATAATATCAATATTTTATTGATTGTAATCTTGTTTCAAAACATATTATATGGGTGGAAATATGGCAAAAGAATAAAAAAACCAAAAGGATAACCGTTCAATAAACTATCGCCACAATAGTTCAGACATTTCAGATAAGTCATAATTGTTTTTATGATCTATAATCAAATTATAAAATAATTTATTTGGTAAAATAAAACTATACCATGGCTTACAATATTCAAATATTCCTTTTTTAAAATATTTCTACCTACCTACCTAAAATATAATATTATTAGTTGGCACTATGAACAAACGCAACAGATAAAGGTAGATAAATAGACAATAATTAGTAATGATATTATTTTTAGAACTGATTAGTTAATTTATGTTTATTCATATTCTAATCTACTTTGGTATAACACATTAACATTCGTAATGTCGTCGATAGTAATGTGTAGGTGCATATGACCAATATAATTTGGTTTCTATTAAAAATAGACTTCCTCCTGATATTTACTTTGGTGCCTACGTTAACGCCAACATATAAGCCACTGAACTATTCTTATGGCAAAACACAATAAAAATAGTTCTCATGTAATATGGCATAACATAAAGGGCAAAGGAATTTTGCAATTTCAGAAGTGGAAAAGGAGTGAAAAATATGTGTAATAACTTCCCCTTTTGAATATATTCAATACACGTTTCGTGACTGTCATACAACTCACCCATATTATATTATGTTTTTCCTAAAACTGAAATTGATATGATTAGGTTGCCAATATGCTTTAGGTAGTAAAAAATACATTTTTTATGTTTGAAAAAAACTTAAAATAATTATACCTAAGCAATGTTTCAAAAATGATTATTTACTAATCATAGTAATAGGATATTTAAATTTTTCCATAAATTAATACAATACAGTGAACAAACTAAGTGAAAAAAAAAATATAACAGCAACAATTGTAATTCCTACTTATTTATAAAAAATAAGAATATTTATAAAAATTAAATATAAACAATAGATAAATGATTAATCACATAAATATATAATTAACAAATAAATCAAAATTTGAGTTCAGTTCGTCATTTAATATCCGGCGTAGTAAGGATATGTGTAAGGATATAACGTGTGCAAAAGCATCACCTCTTCATCAACTGTTGTCCCAAAACTCAAGGTAATTCAAAACCCTACGATAATAGAATTCCTTAGTCATAAATACCAAATACCAAATAACATTGAATACCTCGGTGTAATTTTGGACAGAAAGCTAACATGGAATCCACATATCACCCCCGAACTACAACAAGGCTACCAGAGGTTAAATATACTACACACATTGATCAACTGACAAACCTCATTAAGCTGGAGATGTTCTCTCATGCTATATAATCAAATCCTACGACCATTACTCTTATATGCAGTCCCTGTGGGGGGAAATTGTGCTAAGACTCACATACACAAAATACATGTCTTCCAATCCAAAGTTCTGAGGACAATACCTAATGCTCCATGGTTTGTTCGTAATGTTGCACTTCGCAAAGACTACCAGCTTCCCACATACTGTTGAGTACCTACATAAAAAAATTAATAATCAACTTCATCAACCACATCAATCGTCAGTTGAATTTTTCACATTTTTAAGTTGATATATTTTGAATTAAATGCATAATGGATTTAATTGCTAGAAATCGATTGAGGAGAAAATCGTAGTTTCGACCAAACAAAAAACAAGTAAGTATCGTAATTAGAAGTAAATTGTTTTTTTTATCAGGAAAATTGATAGATACAAGCCACCGTAAATATGTGTATATTATTTAAATTTTAAAGTATTTATTTTATGAATAATTATATAAATAATGAGTATAGACCTGTAATATTGTACGTTTCTACTTGTAATATTTATACCTACCAAACTACTTTATTACAATATTACCTATATTATGTAGTTTAAATATTATTTTAAAGAATTATTTTTATTTCAATCAATGCCAATATTATTAACGTATTTATTATTAAGGTTAATTTACGACTGAGTGGAAAATAATATTCATATTACAGCATAATCGATTCACATTTCACTGGATCTGAATAGGCACTACGGTCCGCGATTCACGAGTACTCAGTCTTAGTAGATAGGAATATACCTACTGCAGCTATACCTACTTCAAAAAATAGGTTTTTTGTGTTTTGTTTATGGTAATTTATAATTTACAGTAGGTACCTGGGTATTACATAATATATAAAACAATAATTATTATGGACATAGATAGACGAGTATCTTTCTATTTTAATCGGTACGATAACATAGCTATCGTCACGATAGTACTGATTTCTATAGATACTGTTGCATGTTTACCAAAATACAGAGCTCGGAAGTAATTAAGTACATCCTATTTAGTAGCTGGTATGTCAGATTACTATAATAATATATTCAAACTGAATTTGTGTTTAACCGTCAAACCGCCATCCAGTGCACTATATATATGACATTTGGACAAGTACATTGCACGTGCACTGTAGTAGATGTATCGATAAATCATTGAAGCCTCAGAAACAGACGTCGCTTACGTTTGTATATAATATATATTTCATGGTGGGCACCATTCTGTTTGGTAAAGCCAAAGTAGCAGTATAGGTATAAGTACCCAGTGTTTGTGCGTGGCAGAAGACGGGAATCCAGTGTACACAGTATATTATAATCAACTCGTAAGCTTTTGGGGTCATTTTGCCATTTCGGTTGGCATCCAGGTAAAAGGGTTTAAGTTAATGAAGAAGAAATCGACCCGGGCGACCCATGAATTCATTATTACACTTACTAATATCGGTGGCCAGTCACCGGAGCAGTTCGATATCGGCGGCGGTGGCGACGGCGCGGCGCGGCGAGGCAAAGCCAAAGTAATGCATTCAAAGGAGGAAAGGGGTGTTGGGGGGAGGCGAAGTCCCTTACACCGCCACCCGGGCCCACGTGGTCGGTGGACGATAGGCAATGAAAAGGTCACTACTACTATACATATAGGACGCGTCTATATTGCCGGGGACGGTCGAGAGCACTCGAGCTGTTCGAGAAATTGATTCGGCAATAAATAGAACTCGGCCAAATGGACAAAACTCGAGTTGTTTTCACTCGCCTGTTCTGCCCGTCCCGAGGTAACTTATCGGCCATCGGTCACGTTGCAGTCGTATCCCATTGTAAACAAATACAACTTCGACGTTGAATATTTGTCTTGAACTGAGGGCAAAATGGTTGGACAAATGATCAATACCAATAGCAAATATGTTTCGATCATCTAATCCTAGAAAACAACAATAATACTCGGTTGTTCATTCTCAATCTCTAATATGAACAACGGACACTTCGAATTAATAGTACACAATGAGATGGTTAGTTGAGACCGTTTAAAATTGGATATTTATTTTTTTTTTTGATGTCCAACTTTGGACATTTATTATATTAAGCGTAAATTGTACAACAAAAATTTTTTTTCTGAAAATAATGATTATTGAAAAACGAAAGTATAATATATTAGTAAGTGCATTTATATAATATATTATAAATTATAATAATATTATAGAACTATATACATACAATTTACGTTTAGTAAAACTATTGTAGGTAATTCTAAATTTAATTTAAGTAATTCAATTTCTCAAGCTTAAAATGGTTATAAAAAACTGAAAATCATAATTAGGAACGTGAATATTTATCCCTCCATACATGATCTCAACTTATTTTCGTCCAATACATATCATCATTATAATAATAGGTATCTATTTTACTGCATAAAATGATATTATCATCCCATCGTTAATATGGCTAAATTCTAATTGTTCTTAATCTGTCAGTTTTAATTAATGATTGTACTATATTATATAATGACCACTAGGTACTTAAATAATATGATAAAACATTTTAAATGTACGATTTTTATATTTTCTATGTAAATATAATTTTAATGGTTGAGATGTAATAATTTATGTTGAAATCTCGTTAGTAAAAATAAAAATAAAAAGGTGAATATTTATTAATACCTAAAATAGCCAATAGATAACCTGCCTTCGGTCTTTATGATTTTAAATGTAATAATTAAATTACTTTCTTTGATAAATCTGAGGTTCTTAAATATAATTAAAAATTAAAAATATATACCTAGATAATTTTAACAAAATTAATTTTTCTTTGATATTAATGAATATTGTTCATAAATTTCAAGAATATTTCTTTTGACAATTTAAATAGAGGCGTTAGTGCGTTTACTGATTGGGTTTATTTTTCACGATTTTCTTTTATAAATATTATTACTATATTATAAAATAAAAAAATTTATTATTGTAATTACAACATTCTGTGGCTAAAAAAATATGATTTTAGCTACAATTTTATGAAAAAATACAAGTTTTATTTTAAGGCCATTAAAATATCAATTTACTATATTTAGGACTTAAGTCGAATATCAATAATGCCTATATTACATACAAATAATCTAGGAAATTTACATTGATTTGTTTTTAGATTCTGAGCGGAGCGATGAATGTATTGGTTTTACAATGATGTATGTTTTTATATTTTTATTTATATTTTTATATTTTTATATTTTTGTGTCTGTCATCACGTTTTGGGACAGTAAAAGTGCTTGGATTTTCTTCATCAGTAGCTTTTCTGATAGGAAAGTGAATCTAGTTGGTACTTTGGGGGGTCAAAAGTATAAATTTCCCAGTAGTTTTCACTAGCGCCGGGAAAAACAACATAAAAATTAAGGAAAAACGGGAATTTTTACGCAAAATTGGTTTTCCAAAAAATCGATTTTGGTTTTTGGTGTAACTCTGAAACAAATGAACGTATATACATGAAATTTTCACTGGTTGTTTATATTTGTATTTTCTATACACGATAACATTTTCAAAATATTTTGATTTATTTTGAACTGTTTAGGGACATTTTCATTTTCCATTTTTTTTTAGTTTTTTTTCTAAAAATATCAATAACATTTTATTTGTTATTTGCGAAAGCTTGAAAATTTAATAGAAGGCTCCTAATATGTTTTTTCAAAGGCAGATGAAAAATATTAAAAATCCTTAGTCACAATTTTTTTTTATAAGCATTTAAAGTTCAAAAATTGACAAAATATGGAAAAATCACGAAAATTAGCAAATTATTTTGAGTTAAGAATTCGTAAAAATTTTTCTTTTTAAATCTAAGGTTTGAAAATGAAACACAAGATTTCTTATAAGATTATCTACCTTTATCAATAAAAAAATCTCTACCGGACAGTCAAATTAAATTTTTATGAGCGTTTGAAATTCAAATTTTTACAACATTGGATTTTCACTCGATTTCTCATGTAGCGATTTCCTTATTTTGTTGTAATTCAAAAACGAATAACTGTAGATACATGAAAATTTCACTGAATGTTTATATTAGCATTTCCTATACACCATAGAATTTTGAAAATATTTTGACTCTTTTTGAGCTGTTTACGGACATTTTCAGTTTTCAATTTTTTTAGTTTTTTTTTTCTATAAATATTAATAAAGTTTTATTAGTTTTTATTTTTGGTGTGCCAAAAAGTCTGAAAATTTAATACAAGCTTTCTTACATATTGTTACAATATCAGTTGAAAAATTTTAAAAATACATAGGCACGATTTTTTTTTATAAGCATTTAAAGTTGGAATTTTGACAAAATTTATCAAAATCTTGAAAATAATCAATCGTTGGAATTAAAAAATTATAAAATGTTCAGTTTTTATAACTAAGAGTTGAAAATTTAAAACAAAGATTCTCTTAAATAATTCATACTGTAACCAAAAAATCTAAAAAATATATAAACACACTTATTTTTTACAGACATTTTAATTTCAAATTTAGACAAAATTTCATATTTAAACCAAGAATTACGATTTTAGTTATTTTGTTGTGATTGTATAATATTATTCGTGGGTACTTGAAATTTCTAAAGTAATCTACTATATATATCTATGATAGTATCAGGGTTTGTTGTTGGTGTATAACGCGTTATAAGTACCTAATGGATATTGTGATATGATTAATTTGGAATTCATTATAGGTCAATTTTTTTTAATACCATAGATATGTATATAATATGTCTTATACCTAAAAGGACATACCGTCTCCGCTCAGAATCGTTTTTCTTATACAATGATATTATATCATTGAATTCAAATTTAATACCATCCATTATACAATGACCCACTTGTAACCTACTGTACAGCAGAGCGACACCCACTTGCCCACCTTTTTTTTTAATCTTATTTTTATTGAATAATATGAAGTCTCAAATTATCAATTAGGACAAGCGACTATATTGTTTATAATTTTGTGTAAATAACAAAAACTCATATGCATATAGAATAGTTACTGAAAATTCTTAATTGACTGTTATTCCTCCTCGTGTTAATTCGTTAAAATATAAATATAGAAATTATGTAAGAAACCAAAATGGTTTGTCCTCATCAAAACAATGTTTATTAAAATGTCATTAGTTTACACTTTAGAATTTATTGAACCAGTGTAATAAAAAAATTATCTTTTTTTTAATGTACGGGCTATTACCCTTTGTTTAACTTTTCAAATAATTCTAGTCAACTGAAAATAATTACGTATTATTATAATTTATAACCTATCTATCCAAATTCAATATACCATTTTTTCAACAAGAGTTTAATTACTTTATGCAGGTATACGTTCTGCAGTTTTACAATTTATAATAATTACCAAATATGTTAGTTATTTATTTGAGTTTTAATAAACATTTTGATTTCTTAAAGAAACCAGTGTCGTAGAATTTAAACTATTTATATTGATCTAAAAACTTTAAATTCGTTTTTCTTGTTCGTGTTTTGATGAATATATAACAGGCATAGCCTCTGGGATTGCGCAACTAACAGGAAATCGTTTTCTCGATTCTGTTTGCTAGGAAACTTTGATACAATAATGCCTGTTGACATTTGTATGTCACCTTAAAATGCGTTTATTAATGTTTAAGTTTCTGCAAAAGTTTACGGGTTATTCGTTTAGTCTATTTGAAAAAAGTGTGATAAAAAACCCCAAAATGGCAATACCATTTTATATATTAATTTTTCTTTATTTTATACAATTTTAAAAAGTTTTGACTTAACAGTTAATATCAAGTGTATTTTTACCACATTATTTTATTGTTTGTTCGCTATTTTTAAAATACTATATTTCATAAGAAAAAATATAATTTTCATTTAACCTTATAAATCACCTATATGAAATTGAGTTAGATGGTTATTTATTCCTATAGCCAGAGTTATTTCATTAGAAGGTAAAAACAATAATGCTTTATTTGTCTACATACTTTACGAAATAATAGGTACCTATATGTATGTACTTATATTTTTATAAATACAAATGTTTTTTTTTTTTTTACTATTACCTACTCTTACAATATTGTTTATCTGCATAAAAATATAATAAATTAAATAAAACAATTCTTATATGGCTGACATAATAGTTGGGTTTTCTAATATGTAATTAGGTCGTGTTATACTGAATTTAACATAAGGGATGCTTATATTATCCTTTAAAATGTTTATATATACAATCTGAGTTCCCTACCTAATTTATGTAATTTCTATTTAAATTTTAATAATCTTTGACAAGAGTATTTTGATAATGTTTATGTTAACTAAAATATATTGTACTGTAATAATAAGGGTGTAGCTGATGATTTATGTAAATTATGTATGTCTAAAGTTGGCTTATAAGTGGTAATCTGTATAACTATATTATTCATAAATGGATTACTTTAGGTGCTATTCATTAAATGAAATACATTTTTTTCATATAGGTACTCGCGTTCTTAATTAATGTCTGCATAACATCGTGTTAACCTTGTTGATATATTTATTTTTAATAGAACACCATCACGGTTATAGAAATATGTCTATATACAATAATTATCATATTAAATTGACAATAAAGAACAAATTAATTTTATCATAGGCCATAGCAATAATGTTTTTTAAACTTTTAAATTACACATTTAAAATGAACATATAATTTTGTATTAAAAAAAAAAAACCATTTAATATGTCAGAATTTTCAAAAGCCACATTGGCCACTAACCTCCTACCATACTTTATTCGCGAAAGAATCTATTGGTTATATAATTATGTGTGTGTTTTTTTTACTGTGGCCAGGACCAATGCACGTTAGGTAAAATCAATAGAATAGGTATAAAAATCTAAGTGTCATATTTTGTATACATTGTGTTAACTCATTAAGTGGTTTAAGTAAATTATATATACATAAGCAAAGAATAGTTTACTTGAGGTGTATCTATTTGCATACGTGGTTTCCCATTACATTTTTATCACACCTTTAAGTATAACTATTATTTAACATAATATATAAGTGTATTCTTAAAGAAATGAAGAATCCTTCACATCAAAAATGTAGAAATCATTAATAATAAATAAAGTGACAGAGAGTGAGAGTAGTATCTTATGATACACAATAACTTAGTTTCACTAAGTCATCATCATTCATAAATTTTTTTTTCAGATTTGAAAACTGTACCAATATAAATGCAATTTATTATACTAAAAATGACAAATTATCTCATATTTTTTAAAAAAAATAGCAATTTCGTTTTAATCTTTTTTGGAATTAAAGTAAATTTAATTTTACAATAATTATTAACTCTATAAATTATATTTTACTGAATTGCAATATATATTATAATATTATTTTTACAAATTCAATAAAATATGTTTATACTATGTATTTTTACTTCTTATTGACAACTATAATTAATTATTTAAATATCTTCGAATGTAATATTTACTATTGTTTATGTAATAAATGTTTACTAAATCACACTGTTTTCAAAAGTTCATTGAACATATATTTTGATTAATAAAAACACTGTTTCCGATACTTTTTCCATAGAGGAAGCCAGAATATTTACTGAAACATAATATAAAATGTAGGATACAGTTTATTTTGAACAATGTTTTTATAGTAAAAATTAATTTATTTTATTCATAAATAATAATATATTTTATGTATTAAAAATATTCCTTAGCATTATCCAAAAACACAAACCTATTTTCTCTGTTTGTTTGTCTATTGAAAATGTCTCAAATTGTTTTTCATATTTATTGAACCATAAACAATCTAAGTCAAGGGTTACATCACTTTAAAATATATATATATCTCATTAAATTATGATTTACTGGTGTTTTTGAAATGTGGATTATTTTAGACACTCAGATGCCTGGCGCTATTTCAGTTTGAGCTATATTATAATATTATTATATCAACAATTGTTTTCCGTTAGTAGAACCACTGATATTCGATATGAAGCTTATATTATACTATGTAAAACCGTTTTTAAAGGTTTTTTTCGTTAACAATAGAATTGCATATCGATTCATTTAGGTAATGAAAAATAAAATTGCGTCCCTAATAGGAGGCATGACTCCAGGCCATGATAAAATTTCTATAGATATGATTAAATTATTAGATGATAAAGAACTAGAACTATTAGTACATATAATACACAATATAATAAATACAGAAATAGTCCCAGACAGTTAATAAATAGAAATAATATCTACAATATTTAAAAAGGTCTAAGTAACAAAACTGAAAATTATAGACAAATAAGTATCCTGACAACTTTCTCTAAGATATTTGAAAGATTAATTAAATTACATGTCAAGACGTCTGACACCCGTAATATACGAATCCCGAAAAATCAAAGTGATAATATAATCAGAGAATTAGCATGATCACAAAATATAATATACAATCAATTTGCTGTGTTATCAATATTATAAAGATTATATATAAATTAATTATACATTCAAATGTTATACAATTAATTATATTTTTATTTTATAAAATTTCAAATCTGGGCAAGTTAGTCACTTTTTTCAATTATAGTTAAAATTAAGTTACTTTAATATACAAAGTAATCAAGTTAGAGTATAAGTTTCTGAAATTTACCAAATTTCTAACTTAGTTGGTTAGATAGAAGTAAGTTTGGTAAAAATAGTAACTTAAGTTTAGAATTAGAAGTAAGTTTTTATTTAGTTTAAAATATAAATTTAAAAACCATTTTTTCAAATGTAATGCATTATATAAATTAATTATTAAGTAGGTAGGCAACTAACTTGAATTATTGGTGATGATTGATGAATGAAAAATGAAATTAAACAACAGTCAACTAATAATTTGATAAAATTTATTAAATAGGTAGACAATCCAGTAGGACCCAAACATTTTTTCGTAAGTGGTTACCGGTTTTATTGGTTTTTAGAATTAGTGGTAATTGATTACCGGTTACCAAAATGATACCTGAAAATGTTATTACCGGTTATCGGTTTGGAAGCGGTTTTAATTCTTCAAGATTACCTGTTATCACTTCGGAAACGGTTTTTTTGCATTTATTTTTTTCGGAAAATTTAGTTTTACTTTAATTTACACAAAACAAATATCCACTTTATAAAACGATTCAGGGACAAGCTAAATTAAAAAATAAATACCTATATGGCTATATTTTATCATTTGAAGCTATGGATAAATATGAATTTAAATTACCTAAATTAGTAAATTACCATAATCATCGATTGAAAAATAGTTCATGGAAAAGTGTTAATCAACGGCGTCAATAACAATAAAATAAAATAAATAATAATTATCTAATATGCTGTATAGTATGTCCAATGTCCATTGTCCATGAATCAATGAATCGTACTTAGTATCTACGATTGGTGCTTATTAGTTATTACTTATTATTGCAGCTACACACAGTATACCTACCATCTTTAATCGTACTTATTATTAAATTACATTTATTATCTTGTAAATAAAATTATCAATCAAAAAAATCGAATACAATTTCCCAAAAAAATAAAATATAAAAATATATAAATCAAATAGGTATAACGTTTTTGTTTTTGTTGAATTTACCGTTTTTTTATAAAAAAAAATTACCGCTACACTTTACCCCTTAATTGAACTTGGTGGTTACCGGTAATTGTTAACCGCTTCTCAAAATTCAAACTTACAAGCCGGGAAGTGGTTACCAGACCCAAAATTGGTCATGGTAACCGGTTTCCGTTAAAAACCGATAAGCGGTTTCAAGCCCTGCTGAATAACCTTAATTTCTTCGAATATCAGTCATTAGAATAATAGAATACAAGTTACAACAAAATAAGAAATTGAATCATTCAATAAATGAAAAAATAATTGTTTTTCTATACATTTAAATAAAGTAATATTTAATAAATTATACTTGTCCAAAACTTTATTTTTATATATCGAAATACTTCGAATAATTCGGCTGCAACATGTTTGCGCACAATCTATAATAATTTTTACCTGTAAAATCGAAACTCGTTTGCGCACACGGTTATATTAAATGTACCACTGGTTTTGTGCACAAGAAAATAATTATATTTTATCTGTGTTGGGCACTGATAATCATCGATAAAGAGTACAGAAATATTATACTAAAATTAAAATTAACATGCATTTTTAACTTGAACAAGTATTAAATATTATTTATTAACAATTATTAATAAACAAGTATAAACATGCATTTTTAACCACACCTATGAAATATGAATACATTCATAGACAGTCCTAAGTCTGTTAAGGATAAAGGAAAATGTATGTAAGTAATTTAATAATTTACTTATAAATAAACAAATATTAATATGCAAGGTATTGAACTATTAAAGTCTAAAAGATAACTGTGCGCAAACCATTTGTATGGTTATTGGTTACGGCTCAAATGTTCCCAAACGAGTGGTAATTTTGTGCACAAACAAGTTGTTTTTTTGGTATTTGGGCTCAAACCAGTACCGCTCAATAATTCAATATTATTCTGATATTATTGATAGTAATGATATTTTATTATCTAAAAGTTGAAAACTTTTTCTAGGTCGGATTAAAGTCCTAATTTTCATTTCACTTTAAATGAGAAGGGAAGTTGTCCAGGGCCCCGTGGTTCAAAAATGTATTATAAGCCCCGCGGTTTTGAAGTGTGAATTTTAATTTACTTAAGTGTTTTTTATTTATCGATTTTGTATTAAAATTATAAAATATAATACATAATTAATAAATAATATTAAAACATTTAACATAATGTCCACTTATACCTATAGTACAATAGATACTAATATGAAATCGATACCCATCACATCCGTGGTTCATACTTCATATTAAAACTGAATTTTGGTAATTTGAAATCTCAAGTATCCATTTAACTATAATAATTGTACACAACCATTTGGACACAATAATATTATTAGTATGAATTAAATATTAATGCAACTTCTCAGTTCTCATCGTAGTATAAATTATGTTTAATCATTGTGTTGGCAGTTTTCTTGCGATGGTATAATATATTGTGCTGTTAGTTTTGATATTATTACTTATTAGAGTGAATTGACCAATTATCAAACTTTTAGGCAAGAACATTGTCTGTGCTTAAGTGTCGAAGATTTTTTGATATTTTCATTTTCAAGCAAGATATGACCATGTGAAATTTTACAAATGAAAAAAGCTCATATTTCGCTTGAAAATAAAAATATTGAAAACTCTCCGACGCTTAAGTACATATAATTTTCTTACCTAAAAGTTTGATAATACCTAAGTCAGCTCTCTCTTATATCTAAACTAAGAGCATTGAAACTACTAACTAGTGAATGAAAATTTGCTATAATGTACATGTGTAAGAGTAAGACAGTCATAAATAGGGCTCGGATGTTGTTGCATTTGCAACTTTTTTTCTATTGTTCGGATTCGTTGCTAAGTAGGTTATAAATTTGTTTCAAACGAGTCCCAATTAATATATAAAAAAATTAAGTGAACTTTTTGCAATTTTTGATCTTTTTTCAATTTTATTGCAATTTTGTTGATTGTCGTCATTTTCAATACAATTTTATGTATTTTTTTGTGTTTTCACTTTTTTTTTGTTAGATTATACAGGTTTAATCTATGGTTATGTCGGGCTTATTTGACCGTCATCGTCGGCGGTAACTTAAAAAAAAAAAAAAAAATAGTTTAAATAAAAAGTTTTAAATTTTGATAAAATTATTTATAGGTTTCTGAAAAAATAAGAAGACCGGACAATTTACCAGATTTTTAATGACAACTGACGAGAATTTGAATCTTTTTTATTATCTACTCGTTTAAAACCTACCTAATAAAACTTTTTAATATTACTTAATAAAATGACTTAATCCATTTCATAAAATAATTTTTTAATATATTTTTTTAATTTTTTTGGTACAAAATATTTTTTTATTGCAATTTTTAAGTGCAATTTTGGGTTTTTTTCACAGCAATAATGCAATCAATTTTATAACATTTTTAGTGCAACAACATCCGAGTCCTAGTCATAAATAATATATGTCCCAGGACTGTCAAATCTCCACATTGATGGTAATCTATACTCCTAAGCAGATGATGATACAGCTATAATTGTGTCCGGTGACTCTTGGGATTCTGTAATACAAAAAGCAAAAAGCTCTTTAAAAAAAATGTTACATGGTTCTCTAACAATAACTTAACTTTAAACAATAATAAAACGGTCTTCGTAACTTTCTAAAATGCTGCAATAACATCACCAAACTTTTATACTTTAAAAGTCCATGTCCCAACATGAAAATACAACATATAATGTAATTGTCCTAGGTAACATTAATAGAGTTAAACATACAAAATACTTGAAAGTTATATTCGACCAACATCTAAGATATACATATACATATCTTAGAACTTAATTTAAAACTAGGCAAATCATGTCCTTTATATAATATGGCAAAACAATTTATATATACTGATTAATGAATACATACTTTGCCCTATCTCAGTCGATAATAGAGTATGGTATAGTGGTATGGGGTGGAGCTCCTCAAACTTATAATATATCATAAATCGAGGCTTTTTCCCTCCAAACAGTTATACTCAGAAACTAAACTTTTATCCATAAAAAAATTAGACTGTAAAAAAACTTTATTCTACCTACATAAAAATAACTTAACTTACAAAACCATTTATAACCACAATGCAAGAGCTGAAAACCTAATATTTCCCAAAATAAACAATTCAAAGTGTTAAAACAGCTCACTAATAAAATTATTGAGATTATTGAGATTATACGAGAAACTATACCTTCGCAAATAAAAAACTGTCAAATACACACCAATTTTAATTCGTCTGTAAAGACATGGTTATTGAATAATGACCTAGTTATATAATTCAATTTTATCAACAATATAAGCGATAACATGGATATTATATTTTTTTTTTTAGTTAAACTTAAGCCCGGCGACTATGGCCATTAACTGTATGGTTTTTATGTCAGTAGGAGGAGGAACACGTGTGAAATGGGTTTGGCAGAATTTTTGATTGGACACCCTTAGGTATCTACCATACCCGGGTGAGGGATGGGGGCACTTGCTGTCTAGACACCGTGACTTGCCTGAAGAAAAATGCCACCCATGACCGAGGCATCGAGTAAGCGTCGGCTGCGGCCACTCCACTCCCCAATATTATATTTTATAAATAGCATACACTATACATAACATAAATATTAATTTTGTTTATAATTACTTAATTTATTTTTATTATTATAATCAATTTTATATATTATATATTACTATTTATAACTACTATAATTATATTCGTATTCTTCTTATTATATTAATTTTTTATTTTTAGAGACTCGTCTTTCAAAACAATGATTTTTATCCTTAGTGATGGATGAATCAGTGTAAAAAGAAAAAACTGTAATCCAATTTTTGTAAACACTAATACTGCTAAATAAATAAAGATTATTATTACCCGAAAATACAAATCAATTTTATCTGTTTGTTTATTTATTGAACATTTTTCAAATTGTTTTTCGTATTTATTGAACCAAACAATTTAAGTCAAGGGTTACATCACTTTAAAATCTATACACAACTCATTTGAAATATGATTTACTGGTACTAGTTTTCCATTAGTATAACTATTACTATACTGATATTCGATATTAAGCTTATATGTAGGTATTATACTTTAAAACAGTTTTTAAAGTTTTTTTTCATTTTTGTAGTTGTAGAAATTTTGTCAAAATTGGAGTTGTATATGGATTCATTTAGGCAATCTAATTATTACATTTATTAAAAAAAAAAAATGCAAATAAAAAGCTATATAAATAATCAAAATGTAGGTTATATACAGATAAAACTGCTGTTATTGAAGAATTAGCTGTTTTAGTTTATCAGAAAGTCAATACAAGTATACAACAATAGATACCCAACATGAAACTTTTATATTTAATGTCTTCTATATTTGTTCAAAAGTCTTAGAGTTGTGCTTGAAAACTTGTAAATACTTTTTATTTAGTTTTAAATACATATATTATGTATTGTACGTAAATTAATTGATTGAAAACTTAGTTATTTATATATTAATTCTTAATTTTCTTAGTATATATATTATATAATGTATTCCTTAAATAATATCGTTGGGAAAAATTACATGAGTTAAATCATTTTAGGAATAAAAGTTATTTTAAATTTAGGTTACTACACAAAATGTATTTACAACGGAATTTTATCATCTACACATATTTTTTTTATGATCAATTATTATATTAACTAAAAGTTATATCATTACTGATTTAGTTTCATCAGTACTCAATAATAAATTTGAAACTGCACTGTCATCCATGAATCAAACCTTATACATCGAAATAAAAACTCGTAAAAATGATTAAATTTTAATACTTTGGTCACTGGTTCTAAAAGGGTTACTTCTTTCTTCAATATAACAGTTATTTTTGAAAATTTTTTGAGAAATTGTCAATTGCATTCTATAAATAGTTAAATTATTTGCCTATTACTAATATATTATTGCACACACATAATAGTACAATTGTATTTAAAATTGAAATATGTTATATTCACAATGAATAATCACATTTTAACAATAGTTGAAAAAAAAATATTAATTGCAATAAAAGTGATTATTATATTATAGTCTAAATTATACTAAATATATAATTATGATATAAATAATATCAATAATAATAATAATATAGTTACATTGTTGAATATTGAATCGTAATTTACATCCCTAGTTGATATTATTATTAAAAAAAAAAATAATGTACTACTATGGACATAAATATCCAAGTAAAAAAAATATACAGGTATGCTGTAAATATATTAATATTTAAATATCTTTAAATTACTCTTCATAAATCAGTACAGCTAACATTATTATTTTATTATTGCACCATTGATAAGCTATAATTGGATTCAAAAAACAAACTTGAGTGAAACTCAAAAAATACTATTAAGTATTAATCTGGTTTTATTTTGCTCATGAAACAAGCTATGAATTAAAGGTTTCAAATTGTATTGATTATATACGACTGTTTGAAATATAATCAGTTTCATATATTTGTATTATAAATAACAATTATCTATAAACTGACTCTAATGATTCGTGTTTAGCCTGAAGTATCCTCTTTGGGGGTTAAGGTTTCTAAAGTCAAAAGTTCTCCTACAATTCGGTATAATTATAAATAAATATAGGTAACTAATAATTACAATATTTAAAAATATTTATAAAAATGATTAACATATACGTAATATAATATATTGCAAAATATTAAATATATGTACTATAAAATATATTTATATATATTTTCAAATTCCACACGTTCTATGAGGAAAATCAAAGATATACATTTTTGTAGTCCATAAAATTATATTTGTAAGTAAAATATTACAAAATTAACGACACATAAAATTGAATGTTTTAAACTATAAAAACTAAAAAAATTTCAAAATAAAAATAACCCATTAATACCTTTTTGAATGTGTTTATTTATGTTTGATTTTTATTATACAAATGATAACATATATATAACTTCTATACGAAAAGATTAAAATATTTACTGAGATAATTAGTTTTTGAACATTAGAGATTTGAATCTTTATCATAATATAATAACAAATTGATGTGTCAATTATAATAAAGCTAAATTCATAATAATATCAACGAGAATATCTAACCATTTTAAAGGACTATTATTTTTTTATCATTAATTGGAATTCAAAAAATGTATGGACGTAGTTTAGTGGAATACAAATGAAAATATAGGCAATTTAATTTTTATCTAATGGCATTTTTGGAATGTACATAGTGCAGGTACCTGGCTTTGTTTTCATCCAAGAATGTTGTGGTATTTCTTTACTTACAATACCTACCTATATATTTTTATTTATAATAAGTCTTTTACAGTATTGTTTGGATGATCCATCATACAAATTACAAAGTAACTTTTTACTAACCAAACTTAAAAGTATTAAAATAATATTATGCTTATACTTTCAAACTGCTTATAATTTATATGTATAGGTACTTTAAGTGAGATACATAAATGACTGTTATAAAGATGATTTTATGATAATATTAAGTAAAATGAATTATTGATGCAGCCTAACATGATTATTTTATTTTGATTGTAAAAAGATCTGTTACCCCAAATTATAAATATGTGAAAAAATTGACAGTCATTATTTTATTTTAGTAAAGTTGAGGTAGATCAAATTTAAGATTTATAATATACCAGTAAAACAGAACCTACTATGAACGAGCACGCGTGCACCTATCCAAAAAGCCTATCCATGATATAGAATTTTTGAATTACCTATTTAAATTTAATTATTTTACATGACAATATTATAAGAAAATCTCAACATACTTGGTTAAAAGATTATTTACGATTTTTAATTTCTTGTCATTTTTTAAGACATTTATATAATATTATAATAATTATTTTGTTATTATATAATATTAACATAGGTACCTACCTACCATCACTAACAAAATACACCATAATATAAGTAGGTACAATAAATATATAGGTAACACATAAATTATATACCAACTTTTAGTGGTACTCGTGGGAAATAGTACAGTCGTTACTTTTTAAATTATTAATCAAGTACCTACCTAGTAAAAAGAGATGTTGATACAACCAAACACTGCGTAAAAAATAATATATTAGTTGTGACACTGGTTTAAACCCCAATGTATAATAATTCCTAATAAATACTATTTTGTGTGTACAAATATTTTAAAATATAACATATTATGCACACTCAACACTTGGCGAAACCACTGGGAAAACCAAAAAAAACAAATCTAAACGAACCGAAACTAAATATAATACGATGGCAGTCTGCTGGAACATCTAGAAAAATAGAGACAATAATCAACGGATTGAGACTTGGACACACCCGGCTACACTCTATTACCTAATGGGAAACCTAATGTGAAACAAATATCCGACAACCTGCATTTCGTGTGTATGATGACAGTAAAACTAATTTTTACGGAATTCAAATCCTATGAAAATGCAAGACTCAAGCACATAATTAACTCAAACTTACAAGTATCTGTATAGGACAAGACATATCGAGTTACTTCATCTCCTTCATCAAAGATACCGGGAATTATGCGTCGTATCATATTTTATTTTATTTTTATTTATAATATATAATAATATGTTATACTCATGTTTTATTCTATCACTGTTGCATGCGCATACAACGAATATAGGTACTTCTTATATTCAGAACAAATGTAAGTACCTACGTATTATTTAAGTTATAATTAATTAATACATAGGTACAAAATAACACTAAAAACGTCAATCATTTTCCAATTAACTACGTATTTTTAAGACAGGATTGAGACACTGAGTGACTACGGACTGGTTAAGTCTAACTAATGTCCAATTCTAAAACATTTACCAATACCATTGTTACGGTCGCAGTGTGTCAATTTACGAAGGATGTTTCAAAAATAATTCCATACACCTGCAGTAGGTATTCAGTTAGTAAAAATACCACGACTCAGAAGATTCATATTTACTTATTAGTGAGTATTATGACACATAATATTATGGCAGAAAAATGTCACACAAAAATGTACAACATGCAATAGGTATGACAGTATTGGTAACTCAGTATAAAAATACATATAAAAAATAATAATATACTAAAGTATAAAATATGTTGAAGGAAATGTGAGTATCAAGAATGTGATTTATATTGTCTACGAGAATTCATTATTTATTTTTAAACTTAAAACATTATGTTATACTGATTTAAAATAATCGTATTTACGAAGATGACCGTTGTAATTATTCATGAAGTATACATTACACTGGGTGTCCCACCTATTGCGATATCTTCTGCATAATAAATATATCATAAATCTGTTTTATTATTATTATTATTATTATTATTATTATTATTATTAGGCTCAAGGAGACACGGATTAAATATATTTTATTTTTGAATTGAATTTAATTTTTTTTTTAAAAAAAGTTAAAAATGTATTTTTATTTTTGAAACATTCGAAGATATCCATGTTATAGAGTTTATTTTTCTGAATATTTTGACCTTTCAACAATTTATTTTCATTCATTTCATTCATTTCAATCAATTTTTTTAGTTTATACTTAAAACGGCTAAAAACTTTGAAAACAGCTTCCATGCAATGGCCAATAGTATATATATACACAATTACTTTTGGGTGATGTTATTATTATAGAAGGCTATATTCACCTAGTTTCCAGGGTTAAATATTATTTTAAATCCGATTTCTTTGATAAGCAGTAATACATTTTTTGTTGAATATACCAAATTGCGTCTTATATTATGTGTAGTGCACTCACATTAATTAATATAAAATTATAATATATTCATTCTTTGTTATGGTAATTATTACTAATTTGTATATGTAATGTCTACTAATTAATATTTACAGTTATGTTTTAATTGTTTTTTGTTTTTAATTTTAAAACTTTATTTTACTTGGTGGCTGTAGATGATATCATAATCTGGCAAACACAGTTTACTTATTCTCCAAAAAATCAGCCACAGTATACAAAAGTTTTTTTGTTGTAATTTATAACCCTAAAATTAATTATATTTTTAAAAGTATACTTAATTCTCAATAAGCTAGTGATAATTCCTTAGCGACTTTAAGTTTAATTAATAAAGTTACTAATCTTCATGGAATGTGTTTACTGTTTATTCTAACTGAACGAATATATTTTAATAAATTTGGCCAAAGTTGTGACAATATTCTCGTTAGAAATTATAATCGTGGAAGAAAACTAATTCGGTCGTTAACTTTAAACTTTTGTACGGATCATTAATGGATTCTACTTTTCATTTATTATGTTATAATAGTACTTTTTTTAAAGAACTAAAATGCAAATAATAGGTATAAACTACTATTGTCTTAGTGAGGGTTTATAGAACATAGTTGTACTTATTCATATTTTATTATTGTTTACAAATAATGGTAAATTATACTTTGGAAGGTAGTATCTATACCTACGTCCTATCTACTATTATTTTATACTAGAAATATAGAATTATAATATAATTTTTGTAAATCATTGCACTGTCTTGAAAACCGATTATGTCAAATCTTCATGTCGTAAGAAAATATCTGTTTTCTGGAAACTGCAACGAGATATAACATAATATAATACTATTTTTAGATTAGTTATAGAATTAATAATCGAAATTAATACAAATTGTATCCTTAAGTAGTCAATATTTAATCATTTAATAGTGTAACTGGTTACTCCGATGAAACTGCATATAAGAACTCCATTCTGTGCCTATAGTTACATTTTAATTATGTATAGTTTCAAAATATGTATTTTAAATAGTCAAATTCATTATTTATTTATTTTTTTTTTTTTCTTTTTTTTTTTTTTTATTAGATAAAATAGAATA
This sequence comes from Macrosiphum euphorbiae, assembly GCA_949089665.1. NCBI lineage: Eukaryota > Metazoa > Arthropoda > Insecta > Hemiptera > Aphididae > Macrosiphum > Macrosiphum euphorbiae. The sequence continues at coordinate 45,541,041 of CARXXK010000003.1, read as the reverse complement.
TTTACAATCTGTAATTTTATATATACAATGAGTAAATTTGGTAATGAAAGAATACAACAACATGAATGGCTTGAGGAGGGAGGCCCACCAGTGTGGATACCCTCTAGCTTGGGGGAGAGGTTTTATTATTTATTATTATTTTTTTTTTTTTTTTTTTTTTTTTTTATATTAGTGCTGGTCGGGATTCAGGAGATCGCGACACCAGTGTCTTTTTAATCGACGTGGAGGGTTGTTAGGCATGAATTCACTGGCCAAGTTGGAAATCAGTGGATTTGTGTGGTTAGCTGTTTTGGTGTGTAAATTTTTGTAGTAGTTTTTGGCTGTTTTAGAGACTGTTTCAATTTTAAGATCCTTATGTAGTGAGAGGTTTGAGACGTACCATGGCGCAGATGTTATTAGGCGAAGGGAAATAGACTGGAAGGCTTGTATAGTCCGTATTTGGGAAGGCTTGGCACATCCCCATATTTGGATGCCGTAGGCCCAGATAGGTTTTAACATAGATTTGTATATTAGTAATTTGTTATCAATAGAGAGTTTGGACTTGAGAATAGGCCGTAAAAGATGAAGTCTGGAGTTAAGAGTCTTTCTTTTGATTTTGAGGTGTGGGCCCCAAGTTAGACGCTTGTCTAAAATTAAACCTAAGTATTTGGTTTGAGTTGTGGTTTGGATTGGATTGTTTTGAAAATAGATATTAGGAAGAACAGGTTTTCTCAAAGTAAAAGGAATGTGAAAGGACTTGTCTGAATTGATTTTTATTCTCCATTTGGTGGACCATTTTGAAATATTATCAAGATGAATTTGAAGGTTTTGGTATGCTGTTGTGGAATCGGAATGGGATGAGAGGATTGCCGTGTCGTCGGCGTAAGTGGCTATCAGTGTATTTTCGGAGTTGGGAATGTCAGCTGTGTAAATGTTGTAGAGGTCTGGTGATAAATCACTTCCTTGAGGTACTCCTGCTAAGATTTGGAATTGTGATGAGAGGGAGTTTTATTTTTTTTTTTAGTAATTAATATTATTATAATTAAATCATAATTACCCAGAGTTACATTTTTTAAATAATTTTAAGGATAACAGGGACGTTTCGCCATGAACAATTTTCATTTCATTATTCATATTATAATTAAATCAAAGAAACAAAGTCCCTTTGGTTGTCGATTTTTTTTCTTGTTAATTAAGAAATTGGGTTAATCTTTATTAGGATTCATTAATGAACTATGTATTCATATTTCCATCGAAAATAATGTGCTTTGATTATTTTCGGCAGGGAAGGCTTATTGCAATACTAAATGAAAATTTAACGTTAAAAAAAATGGGAAGACGTATCCACATATTATATAGTTATTATGTGCTTACAATTTATGCGTTCATTATAAAAAATATTTATACTTTCTAAATAAGGACTATGGTTAGTATTACATTATTATATTTACCAATTTATGGCAATTTAATATAATAAATAGGGTCTGGAATAAATTGCAAATATAAATGTTCATAATATCCTATCGAATACTCAATTAAAATTACTGACCAATTTTCTAATATATATATATATATATATATGAAGATATTTATTCAATTTACTTACCGTAATTATACATTAATAATATACCTATTATTAAATAAAAAATAAATTACAATTGAAAGACAAATAAATGTAGTAATTATTAGTTATTAGGTTTTGGTAATGTTTGCACTAAAAATTTCCGAAATGTGCATGTGAATAAGTAATTATAATTATCATAAATATGCAGCAAAACTGATAAGAAGATAATGGTATGGATATGAAATTATGCCTTTACCTATATGATAATTGATAACTAAAATGTGTTAAAAATGCTTAAACTTGTTGAATTCGCATTTTTTGTATAAATCTATATTTTAGATAGTTATAATATTCTCCGGTGGTTATAACTTATAAAAAAATAAAAAGTTTTAATTTTCAAACATAATTTATTAATACATAATATAACATAACGATACAGCAATTGAAATACATTTGCAGCACAGGTGGTCAAGATGTATATTGAAATAGTTGTCTTATTATATTATAGGTAGTATAATACACATAATATAAAATTGTTTAAAATATCAGTAGTTTACTATACAATTATTTTGCAGCTTTCTTTTTCAAATAGTGAACTTAGCTACACTCAAAAGTAAGGATTTTTTTTTTATTTAATCGATATAGCGAGAATGAGTGAACTTTAAGGTGTTGCCTGCTAAACCTGCGTATCTACTTTGAACACAGGAGTGAGGTGGAATGAGAATATTTTGTTAGTGTCTACTCACTCACCTCTCTCTCGTCCTGGACCGTATTCATCGGACACTTAGCGTTAATGGGGCTTCTGAGATGAACCAAACGACTGTGTCCCGATTACGCGCAAAGAAGGCCGGAAGGCATGGGAGGAGGCTTATTCTGGTGCTAACAAAAGCACCGATGGTATGAGCAGACGCGGGTGGAGAGCGGAAAGAATGAGCAAGCGATGGCAAGGAGGTCAGAACGATGAAAAAAAAGATTTTTTCAATGGGGTAGAAAATGTCATTGGATTGTGAGGATATTATGACGGTGGGGCGGAAAACCCGTTAGATGGTAGGCAGAGTGGAAAATCCGAGTGCGAGTATTCGGTGCTGGGACAATGGCTTGGCCTAAGTCCTTATGGGTGGTGATGCAAAGAAATATAGGGATGAAAAATAAGAGAAAAAAATACAATTCCAAATTTTTTATTACCTGAGGTGAAATTTTAGAAGAGGAAACTGGACGTCGGAAAATACGGGCTGAGACATCACGATCCATTTAGTTGTTATTGAAATTGTTGTCTATTCGTAAAGACGATTTTCTTCGAAATTTATATTTTAATTATTAAATAGGTACTGCTAAAAAACGTCTTCTTAGAATTGTGTGGTTGTGCTGCTTCTGAAATGTCGTTGCAATATTTATTTGGTAAATCATTCTAACTCGTTTTTTTATCCTAATAAGACTATGGTGTAGAATAATGAAACAGTTAAATATGTTTACATTAACAGTTAATTATTACTTATAATGGGTAAATATATAATCAGGCATTCAAATTGTACTAGATTTTTACCGGAATTATTTTTATAGTCAAGAAAATACTAAGTCAAAAACTCAGAAACACTAATATTAATATACAACAGTATCTTATTGAAATAATGATACAGGTACTTGAATTATAATTATAATTCCAAAACTATTGTAACTTCATTAACTTTAAATCCTGATATAAAATTAATGATAAATATATAGGTACTTATTGTTCAAATCTATAAAAATGATTAAGTTTTCGTACATTAAATAAAAAATACAGAACATAATATTTCCTTCTATCAAAATTAATGGATCTTTTTCAATGACAAGAAAACATACAGAAAACATACATATCCACATTATTAGATACAATAAAGAAAATTGATGAACTCAATGAAAAATATTTGAAATTATTTAGTAGAGAAACTATTCTGAACTCTATGAATTTTTTTATAATTTATTAGAATAACAAAAAATAGCATCTTAGCTAATTAAAAATAATTAACTGTTTTTCGAAAAATGTATTCTTACACAATGTATTGCATTATTGTTACCAGCCACCGTTTTTTTTATATAAATAGATAATAGAGTAATATACCTATTACTAATAAACCGGCTGTGTTGTACACCCAATTTTTTCTTTTTTTTTTTTTATTTAAATTAATATTGTTACTTTTTCGACATAAATATTTAATTTGTTCAGATTTTTTTTTTGCTTTTAATATTTTCACGAACGAAAACCTTCCTTTGTTAACAGCGTTCCGGTACATTGCTCGAAAATCGACGGGAGTGTTTCATACGGCCACAAGTACGTTTGTTTAACACTACTTAACGCATTGTTGTATTAGGTTTTCATTTTATTTTTACTACGGTTGTTGGGTGTTGCGGGTGATGCGGCGGTGATGGTGGAGAGGGGAGAGGGTTTGACGGGAAATGAATTGGAAAAAAAGGTCGGAAAAAAAACGTGAGAGACAAACACGGCGTGGTGACGGTGGAGGGGGTAGAGAAAAACAATACGTTACAACGGAGGAAAAGAGGCTGAAGTAGTATTTTTATTAGCAGTCTGAACGCTCGACCCCGGGAGCTCGGCAAACGTGTAACGGTAAGGGATGGTTGTGAGGGTGGTGGTGTGATCGATGGTGGAGGGGGTGGAGGTAGAAATAGCGTATTACGGGTGCCAAAGGTGGGCGTGAAAGGGACACATGTTCAGATAAATATTTATAACCCGGCCTCGTTTTACGGAATTAGTCGGTTATTTATCGGTCACCGGGCTATTGGTTTCCGTTCGGATGTTTAAACGAGGGGAGACTACCGGTGGCGCGTGAGCGTCCGCCGCGGTGGTCCTTATTGCAATATTCTCTGATGCCTGGCTACGAAAAAAAAAAAAATGCAACAAAAAAAATATATTAAATAGATATATAATTTTTGTTCACAGTCGTATAATAAATGTTATGTATATCTGCTTATTCGAGATATTTTTTTTTACCATACCTAACAAAAACCAAATTATAAATTAATTTGGGGTAATTTCGCCGAGCAAGGGATGAAAATGAATCACTATTTAATCCGTTTCAATTATTAATGGTAAATGGGAGGGTAACGCGGTAACGCGAAAAAAGGAGCATCTGCGAAACCGATAATAATTCACACGCAGACGTTTTTCGGTCGAAGGCGTGAATTAATATTTTGAAATCACGACCAAAAGTAGAAGATGAATAACAACGCGCTAAAACGCTATAAATTTATGTATGCATGTCATGCAAAATTATTATCACTTTAAATTATTAAATTCACTGAACACGTTCAACTATGTAGTGGTAAACCGTTTTTATAATAAAATTATACTACTGAAATTGAAAGATTTACCTATTAACATTTTGTAAATACGATTAAAAGCTAACAAATCCAGAGAAGTAGCTAAGCTGTATAGTAGTTTATGAATGCACCTCGTCATTGAAATTATCACTGTATAAAGTATGACGTATAATGAATGTATTAAATTTTAATTCTACTATAAATCATTGAATACGAAAAAACGGTTCTTACCGGAGACGGCGTGTCAACTATATTTCTAAAAATATTTTATTAGGTATTTATTTATAATTGATATAAGTAATTAATTTTTCTATTGAGGTTACCGTAGGAATTTAAACTAAATTTTTGTAAAAAAACATCATAAAATAATATGATATTATAATTTTATTAATTATCAAATTTATATCATTGTTATTAACTTTAAAAGTGAATTCCATGTACAGTATAACAGTAAATGTAAAATAGGTTCATGCCTTCATGGTATATACTATATTATATGATATGGCTTAAAACTATCGTTTTATAGGCACGATCCTATACATTTTCTAAATTTAATAATTTGTACGAAAAATAATTATATATTATACAAAATGGCTAAATATTTCAAACCCTCGTGGGTAATATTTTTTTAAATTGCAAAATTATATCTACAATGAGAGAAAATCGTTATTTTTCATTTGAATACATATTTCGTTACAAATGTTCTGTCTTTGTATTATGAATTATTTATTTTTAGAATATTGATAGCGATTCGGATACTTAAACAAACATTCTGCCCTGGATGTGAATTAAAGTCCTCGAAATTTGAATGCACTTTGGCTATACACTATATTGTCTAAATAAAACCACTCGATCATTGCCATTGAAATATCGTAGAACATTGTTCGTAATTTCTTTAGAGTTCTTGATAAAATGTCAGTGTTTGGCATTAACATAAATGTCAAGGCATAGAATCCCAACTGTATACATAAAAAAATATTTAATAACAAGACGATGGTCGAAAAGTTCACTGCTCGTTTGAAAACCAACTTTTGTTAGTTTGTTAGGAATTATAATTATTATTCATATTATGTACTACTGAACCAAAGTTACACGTTTTATAAATATTTTGTTAAAGATATTTGTATTCTTTTATTTCTTAGGTATAGTCTATAGACTATGGTATCATAATATATATAATTACTCCTAGACAATAGTTGTTCAAGTTAGTGTTTTTATTTACATAACGTTTTATATTTATTGTGTTTTACAAATTACAATCAGACATCAATCCACAGGTTACAGTAAACATATTGATTGATATAATATTTGTCATATTATACAAGAGGCGGTACTAATTCAAGGATGATGATAAAAATGTCTTAATCGAAAGAGAATATTGAAGTTTGGAATTTTGATGACTAGCATTTTATGGCACACTTTTTTTTAAAATTATCATCAATTAATTTAGTGGTAAATGTTCGTTTAAAATTAATTATTTAAATACAATTCCTACACTGTTACTAGGTATTTAATATTTATGTATATACAAATTATCATTTATCATATAAATTAGCAATTACCTATATCGAATCAAAATAATTTATTAAATTAAACATTTAAACGACCGACCCATACAAATATTATTTAAAAATAATTAAATCATAATAAAATACTTATTTTTATTTATTTATTTGTTTTATTGCATTTTATCAATGAGCAAAATACCTGAAATATTATTTACTTTACATAACATCAGCTATAACAATATCTCAATAAACATTTATACATATTTTATATTAATTTAACATATTACAGTTTAAACAATTGTGTAAAAATGCATACAAACAAGAATTAATTCTAAACGAACAAATGTTTCATAAAACACTTAACGTGTAGGTAAAAATTATTTATCTGATAAGAGTCATCTTACAATTTTCCTGACTGTAATGTTTTTTTTTTAAATAAAATGTTCAAGTTTCATCCGTCAAAATCTGGCATTTTTATTCAAACGAGCAGGTGCAGGTGGGTATGGTGTAGTTATTTGCAATTTCATTTATTTTGCTTCACTTTTTAAATTTAATTTTTATAATTTAATTGTATTACACGGTATGTTCTTTTTTTATAAATGGTTGACATGTCCCATCCTCTTCAATTTTTTCATTTTTAGAGAACTATTTGTTTGTCATAAAATATATTTTTTGACATCGTTATTTTTATAGTCAACAGTTATTTTACAAAAGTTTCTCAAATATTAAGGGAAATCAAATAAAATGAATTCAAACCGTTTTTTATGAAGGACTTTTTCTAAGGACTTTTTTCTAAGATATAAACTCGTATTATTTGGATAACTTATTACCAAGATTATCATTTTTTTTTTGTTAAAAGCTTATAAAAAAAAATTACCAATGTTAAAGTGAATGATCAAATACACACAATCATTTCATTCTACAAACTTAATTTACCATAATAACCTCACCAGTCCAACCCACTCAATATAAATAATTCCCATGATAATATAATATAGATAGTTGTAGGCGGTGTTATTATTTGGCTTTATAATTTTACCTACGCTTATAACTGGAGTTAATGCAATTATGCAGTTAAAATAAATATTTTCTATGTATTTATATTGGAAGTCTAAAAAAAATTGAATAGAATATATTTAGCTGGATTGTATGAAAAATAACTGCTTTAATTTATTACTATAGTTGATTTATTTCAAGCGAGTTTAATTAATGTGGAAACATGGACTTATACTGCATTTTGTAGTCACACTTAAGTCTTAACATAAACTGATAATAAGTATAAAGCATTTCAAGGATTATTACTACTTCGAAAATATTATTCGTATTTTTCTCACGAACAAAAGAGCTTATGTTATTTTTGGAACTGAAATGTGCTCTATTGTAAATATTATCCAGATAGAAAATTTCCCAATTTTAAGTATAATTTCGACTTATTTAATATAATTATTATATTCTATAATTATTCTACAATATATTTTTATACTCATAAAATAACTTAAATTAAAGTCTAGAGAAGATATTATTATCGATAGCATAGGATACGATAGTGGTTTTATGGTGTTTTTCAACGAAATAGAAACAAGCTCTTATTTAAGTACTAATAAAGTTTATTTTAAAACCATAAAACGTTTGGTCGTAAAGAAAGAGCATAAAATATAAGAAAGGTTTACACCTTTTGTTAGCTTTAGCATTTAATATTATTTTTACGTTGGAAATCATTTTTCCTTTTCATTTTCATTTTATATTTATTGTATATCCACAATAAACATAATATTACATTGTTTGTATCCCAATGCTTTGCATTTTTAGATATTATACAATATGTTGAGTTTATGCAAGTGGAAATTGGTTATTGCTTATAAATTTAAATCAATACTAAAATTTAAAAAAAAACCATAGTTTTGTAGTATAAAATTAGAAATTAGAAATATGTACATGATTTCTGTGAACATTTTATTAATATAGTAAGTTCTAATTAAACACAGCTTTCTTCATTCAAAATAAAGTATACACTCGTATGGAAACAACAGTTCTAACTGTTTTATTGGCAAAGCAGTATATTTAGTAGATACCAATAGTATTGTATTCTATTGAACAGAACTTTATCAGAAAATACCTAGCAAAAAACTCTGTCAATTTTCATCGGGCACAATGTAAATGGTCACATTCGCAAACAGTGTAGAATTTCGGTTTCCGGGATAAAAGGAGTTGCGGGACAAGTATTTCTTTGGTCTCAATGATAAGTGGACCCTATTACCTGGGGAATTCCAGCGAGGGCGGTGAAAAATGGACGGTCCGCCATCCCTAGTGGTGAAGTTCGAGGGAAAACGAGGGGAACAAATAGTGGTTTGGATTTTTCTTCGCCGCCAGAAACACGATCGACCCTTATATGCGTATGTCAGGTACAACCGCAGAGACACGGGTTAAGAAGGGACAGTCGAATGTTTAACAATGAAGAACAGAAATGTGCGATCAATAGCAGGAGAACGCCTATGTGGTTTAAAATTTAGTGGCTCTTTTCGAGTTAATATAATAACAAAAAAAATATTAATAACGATCGAATTATTATTATTTGCCATAAGTACTTAACAGAAACATACAATCTTTGTAAATCAAAACTGACTAGATTATTTTTATGCTGGTGGAAAATAAATTATATCGTTGTAAAATAAAATGTGTGATTTAATTATCATTAAGTACTGATTATTTCTTTAAAGTAATTAAAAATTAACAATCTTGAAAATAGGTAAAAATGTGTTTTCATTAGATTTATGTTTTTATGTTTTAGTTAAGTGTAGAAATTTAATTTTGATTTAATTTATTTTTGTCTAATATAAGTTTTAATGATGTTAATAGTAACGTACCTGTATAGGTAACTAACGTATTAAATTGTATTATATTAAATGTCTACGCATTTATTATTTAATTTAGTTAATAACATTGGGGCGAATAGGAGTGATGGTGGCTACTGCTAAAATTTGATTAATGGAATAAACGAACTATAAAGTTTAAATCAATAACTCGATTATTTTAAAAGTTATTTTATGGTTAGGGTAGCGTTTCATCTTAACATCAACAACATTGCACGTATAGTTAATGTCTTTGTTGGAGAACTTCAAATTGTATTAGTACTTTAATACTTTATACTTAACAGTATCGCCACACAAACTATCCGGTCGGTTGTGCTAATGGAACAAGTAAATGTTTAAAAAGGTAAAACGTTTACCAAAAGGGTCGACAATACAATAATTTACATTTTCAGTTAAAGAAGCCGACTAATTGTGCTGAAGTTTATCATCCTTTAGTACATTTGGTCGCCGTATTATAACTTATAACGTGCGTATATCATGACGAGTAAGACAAAAACATTGAATGTTGATGTTTATAATATTTCATTCCCCGATAATGACGCTGTGATGTTACTTAAATACCGTTTCTTGCACACGCAGCTATAGTAGGTATATTCTTTAAATTTCCCTAGAGACGTTTGCTTTTGCTCTTAGCCAATTAAAACGCTATGTAGAATTTGTTAATGTTATTATAATACTGTTTATGTGAACTGCAGGCTACGATCGTGATACCACAAATGTAAATGTGAATACAATATCCCACACAATACGTATAGTACCCATGCATACACATTTCTACATTACATCGAGCTCGTTTCTTTTTTGTCTCTTACGTTAGACTCTGCTGTCATTAAGAAAATATTATTCATATCTCGCTTATGTTCAGCGAGTCCCCGGGGATTATATTTTTCGATTCAATTGTTAATGCCTAGGCGAGTTGACGGTAAAAAAATACGATAAAACGCACGCAAATGATAAAGATATTAATTTCTGTCGGAAAATAAAACGGAGTTTTCATAACTATTATTTACTGGAAAATTCCAGACGTATAAATAATAGTTTCGATAAAATATATATAATATTAAGGTTCACCATGGGGAAGGGCGAGGAAATCTGCCAGAATTTTATTATTACAAACATTTTTATTGAATCACTGGACCGATTTTTAATAACGAAAGTACGAAAGATATTATATCGGATTATTAGCTTAAATTTTTTCATAAAAAACAAACGTTTCTTTTTGTCAACTCTAAAATATACTATAGTAATGACTTTCACCAATAAGTGAAATTGCATCCGAATACTATAATTATATGATGTCAATCGTAATATATTTTCTACTCGTTTTTCCCTATTGTATACATTATTCAAATTAAAATGTTATATTTTAATTATCGTTCAATATTTGCTTTGCAAAACAAAAACATGCAGTTATGGTGGACTCAATGGTTGTAAACTATAGCAAAACTAGCTGTTTACCTTACATATTATATATAAATCTACACAAAAATAACACAAAACGCAAAACGGACTATACATAAATTGTATTTATTTGAGTCGCAACTATTATGATAAACGGTCACTGGACTATAAATCTGATTTTGGCCAATATAATCAAAACGATTATTATTTCGGTTTCAAATAAAAATTACAAATAATTGACTGACACTGAGCTCCACCGAATATATTATGTCTATTCAAACAACATTAAATAATTGGTAAATTATGTGAATTTGATTATTTAACTCGTTGTGAAGCTACTCTGAATTTTTAGATATAAATAGCTGTGTATTTCATATTATATTATAACAACCAATTTCCAGAATTTCAAAAAATCAATAAATATTTCCGTTTGACATATTCTCAAGAAAAATTGTATTTTTATGTGCATAATTACATATGAAAGGAAGGATGGAAGCTGATCACTTTTTTTTCTATCTCGTTATAAATATGTCATAAATTCGTTATTATTATGTTTACGAAATAATATCTTGAAATATTATCGTTGAACGTTGTTTTATTAGTAATGATAATATTATAGTTATTAATGTATCATATTTCTAGCCAATCGTATCATATTTAATATATTATGTATATGAATTTATATTATAATTAGTAAGAATAAGTAATGTCTTACAGTTGTGCGGCCCCTCCAATGTCCCGTTCAGTGAGAACGACCGGCTACGGGCTGCCTCCAAACGTGCCACTCAGTCCTTTTATGACATGGTTGACAACATTTTAAGCTGCAAGGAGCATGATGAAAGGATAGCTGAGACCGAACGAAGAGCGAATGCAGTGGCAGCCGCTCCAACTGACTGACTATTATTTATTGTATCGCATTGTATTGCATTGTATTGTACCTATTGTATTATTGTTTATTTTTAAGGTGAAGCAACCATAATTAGTTATGAGTTGAGAATGTGCATGTATTAACGTTTTTATTAAACATTAACAAACGATGGCAGCAGAGGAGTAGTAGTGTTCACACAGATCCTCCTCTGCTGTCGGTTCAAACGAAAAAAAAAAAAAAAAAAAAAAGTAATGTCTTACAATTTAACAATAATAAAAACACTACTGTTTCAAGTATACAGTTTTTGGCAGTTTTAATAGTATACTTCGACTATTGAAGTAATATTTTGATAATTTCAATACTCAAGTAAATGTCTTGCAACGCATAGTAATTAAAAAAACATATTTTTTTTAAATGAATTGTTATGGGGTTCATTTGAGATATTTCAATACTTTATGTGTATAATATTATTATTTATTTATTATAACTAATATTAATAATTAGACTAGTTGTTTACTGAATGATCCGACTAATAAGTAAACAAGTCCAAAAAGTAGTGATATTTTATAACCAAAACGTCGTTTTACCGCTGAGCATTTAAGTCACAACAGTGAAACGATATAAATATAACATAATATTTATATTTTAAATATTTACTTTAATTTAATTTTGATCTTTATAACATACAATTTAAATGTATCTTTATGGCGACAATGGTATAACCTAAACAGTCTCTGCTTTTTTTGGAACATAAGATCGATAAATTTTACTAAAAAATTCGAGTTTTTTACACAGATAATTGAGCTTGAATATTTTTAACCAAATTTTAGAGTATACCTGAACAATATTTAGAGCACGCATATTATATTTTATTTTAGACCGCGTATTATACGTTTTCCGGACAGTTTTTATATTATATTAATATATAATATTGTAATGTTATTATAATACAACCAAATTTGCAAGGCGATATTAATAATATTATAGTCGTAGTTTACTCCCGAACGTGCAGAGTATCGACCGCAATATTGGACCGTCGACAAGGACGTACTGATATTGCATAACCGAGACGCCGTCTGACCGTTGCACGTACTATACACTCGACCGTTTTAATGGCGGTCAAAGGAGTTATTATTCACCTCAACCCAAATACATATACCACGTATCCCGGTCGTACACGGTTCAATCTTGTTGTGGTGTGTAAGGGTGCACAGGAGGAGGTGCATGCCTCTCTATACATAATGTGTATACACTATATAAACAAATACGGTGGGATGGGCACATAGACTGCAAAACAAACTATACCGTCATCGGCATTTTAAAAGAAAAAAAACACCGGGCAAAACTGACGGTAAATATAAAGTAAAAAGTTTTAGAGTGGGTCACAGAAACACATTAGTCGGAATTTCACCTCGTGGAAGGGCGAAGACATATTTTAGGCGTTTAGTCAGACATCCCAAATTTACCTATATGAGATGTTTAATCACTCATGTTTTATTGTTTTAGAATCTGCCATTATAATACGATGTACCGTGTGAAACAATGTGAATATTATTTCATTTGAAATATATTATTATAATAGTAACCATAAATAAAAATACAAATAAAATAGTGCATTAGTGCTATTCAATGTTGCGTCAGAAATACCATACGATTAACAACTACTCTGACACGGCTTGTCTAAGAACATTTTTATTTACTCTGTAGACATATTATAATCTCAAACTTCAACACTCCATTAGACGAGACAGGAGTAAAATAAAATACAAATAATATAATGTTTATAATGATAGTGAGTATACCATATTCCATAATATTGTATGTAATGATAATAGCTCGTGGTCAAATCCAATAATTCATGGTTTTCAAAGAATGTGTAATGAAATTGAGTATGTATATAAACTAGGCTATTACCTATTTCATTTATAGATAGAAACCCGTCGTTATTGCAATTTTCTTTTCTTTTTATTTATGGTGGTTACATTTTTTTTTCAAACTCTACTATGTATAGTGACATTTTTTTACTATTAGTTTAAATATAATATTATTTACTTTCTGAGTAAAAATTTAAATTAAAAATAAGTACTGTGTATTACCTTGTTGCATGTCATTAATAACAAAATACATTTTTCAAAACTCGTTTATAATATAACAACTTAAGAAAAACATTGTTTATACAAGATATAAATACTAAATTTTAATAAAGAAAAATAAAAGAAGCAATAATAAAGAAAAAATGTAACATTATGATCCAATGAAGCCAATACAATTCGAATGTATTTCCAGAAAATATATTACTATCAAAAATTGTATTTTGTTATTATTCATAAAAACTTGCATAATATTATGGATTATTTATATATTATATAAACAGAGAATTTATAAAAAAACTTAAGTTAGTAGTATGAAGCAAATTATTAAAATTTAAAAATTACTAAACAAAAGTTAATATTCTAAAAGTCATTACTTATTTGGTATTGTGATATTATACATAATAAATATACATAAAATGTATTAATTATTAAAGTGACGTACCACATGTTTCCATATAGGTGAAACAATATAACAGACCATGCGTGTTTCAAGTATTTAACTGAATGAAGAATATTTATTCAAACATTTAAGATTAAATTACCTACTAAAATAATGTGGAATATTATTTTTTTGTAGTAATAAAGTTAAGTGATTTTAATAGCTTAAAAATAAGTAATATAATAATTATTATCATAGTACTAATACACACACACAAACATATAAAAACATTATAAATATCAATTTCAATTTAATATTTTATTAAAATGTTTGAAATATAATAAAGCGTCTTCTAAAAATAATTTATGTCAGACTTTTTTCTATCATAGACACGGCTATTATAAGAATGATTAAATACAATATTTTATTACTATTTAACCAATATTTATAAAAAGAAATTCTATGTGTTGTTAAATTTTATTCTTGAAAAAGGTAAATGTGTAACTATAATGTTGTATTCCTTGATGGTAAAACTGTCGATAAAATAACGTGAAATTGATTGACTGAATAGTTAGATTTTCTAATAACCCAATAAATAGTTCTATATTAATAAAAAAAAATATAATCTATTAGAAATCTAATAATTAAACGTCTATTATTTTGTACCAATATAATACACAACAATATATAAACTTTCATAATTGTATCATCTCAAATCGGATTAAGCAGCACAAGCTGTTTTATGATTGACATAGGTACATAATACATATCAAACTAATTCAAATTTATTCCTCACAAGATTTAATCGAACTATATAATTTGTATAAATGTATAATATTATATATTATAATACACGATCTTCGGCAATTATCACACCTTGTTAATTTAACTGTATTATCCTGGTACATTTTATAATAAAAAACTTTATCATATTATAGTTCATTATTATTTTCAAATCGATAAGGTATTTTTTGAATCTAACAGAAATTTTAATGGTAAAATAATAAAAAAACTGTAGGAGTTATTGTTTAATTTTGTAACAATAGTTTTCTGATTTTGTATTTCTGCAGTAATAATCGTATATTGAACGTATAGCGTTGATTAAGTAAAATATTACGTATTTTTCAAGTATATAAAGGATGGTAAATTAAAAATATATTTTATGGAAGGAGACAACTCTGGTGCGATGACAACTAGATCCCTTGTGGTATAGTGAAATCTAACCCCTATACGAATACAGTTCCCTAGACGTCAAAAATCCAATCACCCTTATTACCCTCGGTTACGACTTTTAAATTGAACTCGTTCAAGTACATATTGTCATATTCAGTTATTATTGTATATGTTGTCACACTCAATAGTTCGTGGAATTACTTGGATATTTAATATTTAATATTTTTTTTTTTCAGAAATGTTAAACGAACAGTTTTAAATCGTAATATCTTTTAAAACAAATGAAACACAGAAAGCTCATAATAATTGTTTGCACCATGAATAAATACAAAAAAATTATAGCTTGATAATATGAAATACTATATACAAAACCAATATATGTTAATACTTAATACTGCTGGATAAATGTATATGCATAGAACTTAAATAACTTAATTTCAATGTCTAAAATAAAATCGGTCAATATAACTATACTTATTACTTTATAATATAATATATTGTTGCGAATTTATAGTTTTGATAGTTTTAGATCACATAATATGTGATATATAATATATTTTCTGATATTAAATATATTTTGATGGTTAAGAATTTAATATAATGGTATTGACCTCCAATCGTTGTACATAATAATATTATATTACGTAATATAGGTACAACAAAAATTGTCCTATGAGCCCATATTTTAAAAACTAGTGTAAGTTCTGGCTCCACAATCGGTATAAAAAAATGGCCGTGGAAAAAAAAACAACCACGTGGTATTATACTTGTCAAAAATGATCGCCAACAGGACTTTAACGGGTTATAACCACCGCCATTTTCGTGTCCGTTAATGGTCGATTTGATATCTGTTCGCGTGATCGTTGTCCAAGTCAAATTGGCGTCATAAGTCATAGTCACGGGCGGACACTAGTCCTGCCTTCGACCATTATATCCTTTATCTATCTCACTCACACTCTGTCTTTGTTTATTTCTTTCTCTAATCAACCATATAGCTATGATACCGTGCCACTAATGACCCGTAGTGATAAAAATCGGTATTTCACCCTAGCTCTGTCGTGTTTTGCTTTTTTTTTTATTGGACGTTCTCCCTCACATATCATTCTGCCATTCCAGTGTGCTATTTTTTTCTCTATAATGAGTGAAAAACGTGGACATGCGATCGGAATATAAAAGCAGTCAGTCTAGTAAATACTTTTATTTGTTATCTCTTTCAAGCCATTAAGTTTTCATAAATTAAACTTCCAAAAAAATTTCAATTTCATTTTTAAGTTCTGTTAGTATAAACAATTAATTTAATTATATGTTTTTTCACTTTACAATAATGGTACTTGATTTAGTTATAAATTTAACTATTGAAACGTAGTTTTTTATAGATATTATTAAAAACAAAATAGATACTCAAAATTAAATTGTTTTATGAAAATGAAAATTATTTCAAAATAATCCAAGTGAGCCGAAGAAACTGGTGCGTAAAGTTCCTAAGCATATTGGTCGAAATGGCTCAAAATAAGTGGAGGGATGCCTTACAATTCAAATTTCCTGATATCATCATAACATTCTTCTATTCTTCATCTAACAAAAAAGTAGAGGGATACCATCCCTCCGTATCCTCCCCCAACTTCCGTCACTACCTACGCACATATCACACTAAAATTATTATTAAAAATAAATAAAAATAGTTGTCAAGTTTACAATACCAAACTTTGATATTTTCACAACTAGATATAAGTATTATTTCTATATAAATGTCAAATTGTCTTTGTTTGTTACAATGTAACCTATTTATCAGAGTTTTCTACTTACTAAATATATTTTAAAGAATGTGAACTATGCTATTTAAATAATTATCACAATACATAACTAATAATATTTAATAATAAATTAATAATATTTATCACAATTAATGGTACAAAATTGACTATTATAGATTTTATTATAAACACATTATGAAAATGACGTACTTTATAATTTATAATAATTATAACAATTATATTTTACCTTATCATGTAAAATGGTTCATTGCATTCACTGTTTAGAAAATCTGGGAAGATTCAAGATATTAAAACAATATCTAGGTAAGAATGTAAAATTTAAGAATAAATAAAAAGAAGGTGGGCAAGTGGATGTCGTTCTGCAGTACAGTTGCTTACATGTGGGTCACTGTATAATGGATGGTATTAAATTTGAATTCAATGATATAATATCATTGCATAAGAAAAACGATTCTGAGATGGTATGTCAATCTAGGTATAAGACATAATATATAGGAGCCTTGTATTAAATTT
Source organism: Macrosiphum euphorbiae (assembly GCA_949089665.1). NCBI lineage: Eukaryota > Metazoa > Arthropoda > Insecta > Hemiptera > Aphididae > Macrosiphum > Macrosiphum euphorbiae. Next base: position 45,523,600 of record CARXXK010000003.1, on the reverse strand, counting down.
TTACACTTTTTTGCCCAACAGATAAAACTTTATTGACATTCATAGAAAAACAAAATTAAAAAAAAATGAAATATGTAATATTGTCCATAAACAGCTCAAAACAAGTGAAAATAATTTGAGAATGTTATCAAATATAAGAATTGATAAAATAACCATTCAGTGAAATTTTCATGTATCTACTTATTCGTTTTTGAATTACAACAAAATAAGAAAATCGCTACATGAGAAATCAAGTGAAAATCCAATGTCGTAAACATTTGAATTTCAAACGCTCACAAAAATTTAATTTGACACTCTTATAGGCATTTTTTTTTTTTTATAAAGGTAGATAATGTTATAAGGAATCTTGTATTACATTTTAAAATCTTAGATTTAAAAAGAAAAATTTTTATATATTTTTAACTCAAAATAATTTGCTAATTTTCGTGATTTTTCAATATTTTGTCAATTTTTGAACTTTAAATGCTTACAAAAAAAAACTGACTAAGGATTTTTAATATTTTTCAAATGTCATTTTAACAATATAGTAGGTGTATTAAATTTTCAAGCTTTTTTACCCAACAAATAAAGTTTTATTGACATACGTAGAAAAAAATAGAAACTGAAAATGGCCTTTAACAGTTTAAAATAAGTCAAAATATTTGGAAAATGTTATGGTGTATAGAAAATGATAATATAAACATTCAGTCAAAGATTCATGTACCTACGCTTATTTTTTTAAGAGTTGCACTATAAACCAAAATCGATTGGTTCAAAAACAGATTTTGTGTAAAAACTCCCGTTTTTCCTTAATTTTTATTTTGTTTTTCACGGCGCTTTTGAAAACTACTACAAAAAATTTACTTTTGTCCCCCATAAAGTACCAACTAGATTCACTTTTCTATCAGAAAAGATACTCTTGAAGAAAATCTAAGCACTTTTACTGTCCTAAAATCTGATGACAGAAACAAAAAAAAATTTAAAAAAAAACACATTATTGTAAAATCAATACATTCATCGTTCCACTCAGAATCTAAAACGTATACTCCATATACTTTGATATACCTAGATAGGTACTTTATTTCAAAATGTTATACCCAAATGTAAATTGTATTTAGTAAGCGATGTTTATCTACAATCACCATCAAAATACACATCTGTAGATACTAAATTGTAATAAAATTAAGTGTATACACTATGATAGTGTGTACTGTACAGTGGTCACTGGTCAGTGGTGGATTTAGGTAAAATGGGAAGTGTGTCACATTTTTGAGGACCGACATTTTGATTGAAATTGTATTTTAAATTCTAACCTACTATGGATAATACTAAAGCGTACCAGCAATTGAATATATCGACAGGTTTATTTTTTACGTATACGTTAGGTAAAATAAAATATAACGTCTTACTTATATATAACTTAAGGGATAGCATAAGACAGATGCATAGAGGTAGATATTGTACAAATCCATGTTTAGAAATGTGAATGATACTTGCTTTCACTATCGTGAAAACAAAGCTGCAACTATCATATTGTTCTCGTGGTGACAGTCTAAACTAGGATAACGAGAAAACTAGACAGGTTTAAACTGCAATATTATTAGATGTCACGATTGAAACAATCTTGTTTTTCTATCATTGTGTATATTCACTACCCAGCTATTATCAAGTGATGACGAAATTGGTGATTATAATATCAGTTATTGTCTATAGCTATTATTTTGTGTATAATATACTATACTACATATTATACAGTATATTTTGTACTAAAGGTATATACATATTATTATATCAAATTCATATATTAGAAAAAAATAACCAAATTTGTTTTGGATATATGAACAACTAGGTATATTATATTAAATTGAAAAGTTTTTCTTAAACAATATGTTTTACTTTTTTTTTTATAAAATATCTTTCAAAAATTGTCACCTATACGATACTGAGATGAAACCAAAGTATTTAAGTACATCATATAGCACCTAATTGAGACATTACCCGTTGATAGTCAACTTTGATTAAGACACAAATCATTTTGGCTAACAAATTAGATTAATATTATTATTTACTTTTTTGTATGCATTATAGTTCACATAATAATATACATAAATTCAGTTTAGATGACCCATGGGAAGATAACATTCATTGTTATGATCAAATTTAATAGCTGTTTTTAGTAGAATTTTTTTAATGCTAATTTTGCTAACCTATCCTTATTTGTCACTGTATTTATATTTTATTAAAGCTATCAAAGCATATAAATAAATTATATTTACCTGAAATAATCATGCAAAAATTATTTATGAACGAACGGAAATAATAAATAAACAGTAACTACGTTTGTTCTGATGTAGTAATATTCTTAATAATAATTCATAAATAATTCATGCGATGTATGTATTATTGATTTAATAATTTCTTTTAGTAAAATAAATGTACGTGTTAGATACTGAGATTTAAGATTTGTTATCTAAAAGAACAGTGTATTCGAAAGTCACCATAAAAAAGTGGACACTTAAAAAAGCATCTAAAATTGTCCAATCAATCGTGAACATTATGATACACTTGTGTATACATTTTAAATAATTTTACTGAAAAGTTTTTTTTTTGTTTAATTTAAATTGTGAATGGAGTGAAGATAAACTCTATAACAATGACGAGTTTTTTTTTTTAGATTTAATCACTTTTATGGTGAAAAGGAGTTCACAAAAGTTTATAGTCAGTAGTTTACCAGAATGAAAAACTACCAAAAACCACGATCATACGAAACACTCTTGTTCGATACCTGCCTGAAAAGAAAACTTTATGCATTATTTTAAAAGTTCCTATTTATAATAGAGATTGAATGTTTTTTTCATTTTCAAATTCCATTGACATATTAATGATACATAATAACTACAGCTGTTATAGAATTGAAAAATGTTGATTGTTTCTCCACCGATTATAATTTCGATTACTTAATTGTTTTATATCTTACTCATCTAAGTATACTCCATATAAACTGAAAGAACAGTGTTGTAATGATATTATGTTGTTTTAACTCCTATTAACAATGTAAGCTGACAAATGCCATTCATCTGTTCATCCGGTGTTTATAAAACTATGTAAATAAAATGTTTATATTATTGAAAAATCAACGTTTTCACAAATACTGTAGGTTAATCAAATAACAAACAACATAATGCATCAAAAACGACCCATTCGAAAAATATAATTTTTAATCATTCACTTATTATCTATTTCTGTATTAAACAATCAAGAATATTACACACAGCTATACAACGCCGGTCAGTTTTTTTTAGCAATCCGTTTATCATAAATTCGATTTATGTATGTATATATTATATTTCAATATATCATACAAACATTTTAAAAAGTGTATTTTTTTTAAATGGGTCAGCTAATTTGTTTATAATATAATATACCTCCGTCACGCATCCATATACATTTTATTAAATGACATACAATAAAGTTATAATTATTTTTTAGCACTTAATAAATAAAATAAAATAATTGAAGCGCTTTAGTCTGCATAGATATATTTGGACTGAATTTTATAGAGTGATTTTGTATTTGTATATACGTATTCAAATACTTCCTGTATTGATTTAATAAAATTGAAAATTTGGTATAGGAAATTTAAATATTATATTTTAGGTATATTTGAAATTGCATTATTCTAAGTACCTACTTGTTTTCGGTGCACAATATTTCAGATAACATTATTTTTACTTATTATTTTTATTTTTTTGGTTGTACAGGACGAAACCTTTAGATATTATGATTGTATGAATATAACAATAATAAAATGCAATACAAAGTACATTTCTCAATCAAACACGTAGTCTTAGACTGTCTGCTATATGCCAACGCAAGAAACACCCTCAACCAACCTTCATTGATGGAGGGAGCACTAGGAGAACACAACACACACTTGATCCTTAGTTTCTTCAAATCCATCGGCATCGACCCAAATATTTAATATTAAGATAAAACTATTTAACTAACAAATATAATGTAAATATATAATACTGTAAAAACCACTTATCTCATAACTATGTAATCTTAGTTTATAATCTAATTATCCATTAATAATAATGTAACCACAACCACAGGCTAATGACCTAGCTGTTGAAGCCTTTATTCTCAATAAATATAAAAATAAATAATACAATTATTTATGGAAACTAGGCTCAAGTTTTATAGATAATTATTGACAATACCACAATATTTTAGGCTGTTACTAAAGTCATATTATATGCATGATATGACTTTCTGATCATATAAATTTAAAAGGATCGCAGCATTTTATAGTGTTCGGTATAGGTGATTTTTTTTGAAATTTTCGATAATTTTTTACTTAAGAACATCTATAAACCAATTTAAAGTAGGTAAATTAAAAGTCATCAATTTTCAATACCTACCATTGTTAATGACTAAATAATACTACAAAATGGAAAAGAAAGTTTTTCATGGATTTTAGAATGCCACAGTTAAATATCAGAAGTGCCGAATATTCGTATTATTAATCTATGATAGTTTGACTGTATTTTTTTTCGATATAACTTAAAAATAATGAATGCATGAAAGTTTGATAATCATCCCTATATAGATTACTAATTATAAAATAATAATAATAATAACTTTTCTTCATAATCGTTATTTGAAAAAACTAAAACTTTATTGTACATAATATTATTAGGTGAATTTGACATTTTTTTAGGCAACATTTTGCTTCTTATAGCCAAAATAATTATGGCATCCAAATAGTTTTTTTTTATTTCAGTAATAATTTTCCTTTGCCATTGGTTACTCACAAATCATGCTAACTCTCATTTCTTTATTGTTCATTAAATTCTTAAATAAGGATCATATTATAATTGTCGGATACTCATTTTAGATACTTCCATGAACATTTATCCATGAATTTATCGAAAATCTGAGGTTTTCATTTGAAAAAAGAACCTTATAAAGCGATCATGTAATCAAAATATAAAAACAATTCAGCATTATAAAAAATCTAAGTATATGAAAATATGGTCTTCAAGCATTATATATAAAAAATTAAAAAATCATAAATTCATTAAATTGATTATAAATTTATAAATTCATAAAATGACACAACGGGGTCGAAAAAAATATTACAATGCTAGATGAATCAAAATAATGAATCACCTGTATACTATTGTGATATTATTTTTCTTATTTCTTTACGCTATCCGTTATATTTTGAGTTGCTTAAAATTTATCACATATAGTTGGTGTAGGGTTTTGAACAAATTTAACACAGTAGATATACGTGGATATTGTAAAATAAAATACGATACTATTATCCTGGGAGAATTTTTACCGTGCAGATTATGATATATTCCAACTACTCCTACACATTACCTATTTATCATACACACTCACATGTCAAACCCAACACACTTTCATATTCGTCATTCTCAGTTTTTAAATAATACAACATTATCGGGTATATATTTTCGAAACGCGTATACACTTTTCCGTTTAACCTATCTAACCATTCAAGAGTTCAAGACACGAACACACTGACATTCAGTTATTTATTTCGAAAGTTAGTCACTATATAACATCGTTCGTATCCAGTGCTTGAAACGTGAGGGTAGGTTTTCTGTTTTTTTTTTTTAAATTTATCATTTTACTCCTTTGATTTTTGCTAAAATATGACACACCGATCCATGAGTCTTTATAGGAAAGAAAACCGTGACTTCATGTTTGCGTTCTTCAACTACATTTTTCCAATTCAAGCACTGGCTGTACTTTACGGTTTTCATTAATTTATTTTCTCAACTCATCAAATAATTGTTTCGATAGAATCAAAAAAATATCTCTTATTTCCTTTTTAAAAACTAAAAATGTATTTGTTTGTAGTTATAACATTTCTTTAGTTTTTTCTAAAACTAACAAATCTTTCAAATTGGCTAGATAATTACATAATTTATGTCAATTTATGCTGGCCTTTGGGATTCGCTACTTAACTACTAATTAGATACGCGAATTTGGAAAAACATGGATCTATAGGTACTGTAAAAGTGTACAATATGTATAACAGCTGGCTTCCAAGTTAAATTACTTTTTTCCCTGAAAATTACACAATATAATAATTATATAACTACAGCATGTGATTACCATGTGCATGTTATTAGGAAGCAAAGTTGTTCATTAATTAGATACACGTGTGCTGTGGTTATATTTATTATTGTTTATCGCAAATATAACCTAATAATAATGCGCAAGTACACATTATAATGTAAAATCTTCAACGTGTTGTTTGTTTAATATGATAATATACCTATATGTTATATTATATTTATTTGTATTATTTATAGAACTTGAATGAAATAGGAGAGTTTTCTAATACAAATAATATATCTCTGTTGTGGCGACCATTGACCTACAACATCGTTGGATAATAGTATTTTCTTTCTTTTTCTTAATACATTAAAGTACCTGACCGAGTTTTTTCATTTTATATCGAGTAAAAAAAAAAAGAATTGTTCAAACGTACCAAGTGACGAATCGTTACTTTGGAGCTGTATCATTCTATCAGTCATGGTAAAACGTATAATTAATTTCATAGTTAATTCATACCTGCGATGGTGGTTAGAGAGTACTGTTATATTGTGATAAACTTAAATATTGTTATCAAAAATTCACTATGTAAACTAACAAAATTCTAAATCTAACATAATATCTCGAATAAGTATTACGAAATCGCACGTATAGAGCGTGCCTAATCTTGCACATGGTCCATTGACTGAATATGACTCAACTTCAAATGTAAAACCTTTTCAAACATTGACCAATTAAAACTGGGGAATTGTATATTATTTTACTGGACAGATGGCACTACTGGTGTGTATTTAAATTTGATATTGCTGAACATAATAATATAGTTATATTCTGTATGTCAAATTTCTGCATGGTCCGTCCAATGGTTTGGGTTGTGCATATTTGACTTGTCTTCTTATGAGGGGGAGCAATATAATCCTTCTGGTCCAAAAAATTATATAAAATTAATTACAGGATTATTATGTCTAAGGGGAGGGTGGGCATGGCCCCTATGTATAATAGTATAGTCTTAAGCGTTGGAAACTATGGCTATTATCATTTTGTAGGGGGATTACGGTTCTTTGAAAAATACGTGTATGGGGGGCGTAGATTTGTCACTAAATATCCGGGTGGTCACCCATCTGGGAACTAGCAACGTCGGCCAATGCTTGAACTCAGAACATGTTAGTAGCTGAGGCCAACCCCTCGAACCACAATATGGTATCTTACAAATTATAATAATATGAAACGCATTTGATAAGTTATGGTATATCTAATATCACGATTATTTTTCGACGTTGTTCGCTGTGTTATCAGGTGTAATTTTTGTTTTCATACTTTTTGTTCACTCTATAAATTATAATTATCTTTAGTAGGTACTGTGTAAATCATAAATAACTTACAATTCAATAAATTGATAACAATTGCAGCGTACGATAATAAATAATAATATTATTTCATGGAAGCACAATATTATGCTTACAAAGTATACGCAAAACGTATGCTACTGCACGTACACGCAATACGCAGTATTCATGTCCGACACATAATATTATGTTTAGTGAGGTCCTTGAATATTTTACTAATTCAGTGTCGATGCGGGGTAGTACACGGCATATTTCGTATGCCACACTGTGTAGTTTAGATTCCATAATTTGGCCACTTCAAATTAGTAAATATTCACCGAGCCCGGTTCTATATATTATATTATGGGACTGTGGGTGAGAGAGAGAGAGAGAGTGTGTTTTACATAATAATATGTATATTATGTACAGATGGCTGGCCGAAATCGCGTATTTACATACAGCGACGCGTACCATAATAATCGTAAATCAAATCATCGGAAATTGCATTATTGTTCGACCATACCATATACTAGGTATACAGTATACACACGCCTTTATATTAATTAATGCCAACGTGTGTGTGTGTGTGTGTGGTCTCTGCACCGTGTGTACCGATGCAGTTTCGAACTACGGTAATTAATAATCGTGGAATATATTATTACTATACTATTGAAAGTAGCCGATGCTCTGTGATCGCCGTGTTGACGGAAAACCGTTGTCCACCGGCATTTCGTTTAAACATGTCGACGCCGGGACGTGCGCTTTCTTTTCTTTTTCGTTTTTATTGTTCGTTTTCGGTCTTCGTCTTTTGAGGAAATCAAAACTATAGGTAACTAAATCCCAAATTCTTAACTCGTAAGTGTCTGTATAATACTGACTGGTCCCGCACGACGTTTCTTGTAACGAATTAAACTCCCACAGAGTTTTGACCCATCTTAAACTTCGTTAAATACAATCCACACAGGTTTTAATACAACTTTGACCAAATATAAAATTATATATAAACTATAATAACTACTTCACTTTATGTAACAAATGGCAATCCTATAAAAACAAAAACAAATATCCGTTTTAGTGCACCCTTATAATAATTATCGTAGTATTTTGGTACCATGTATATTTAAAATATCTAGCTATCATAGTTTTGAGTCAATTTTGATTATGAATCAGTCCGTCAGGACTATTACTAACATAATATACTAGCTACGGGTGTAACTCGCCGAGAGTGGGAACTATTTCGGAGACAACGTCGTTAAAATTATATTTTCCTGTTAATTCTCACGTTGATGGTATGCTAAAACACAAACTTTGAGCTGCTAAGTGGTCTTGTTGGCAGGGATGTTTAAATGTCGAGCTTGAGTGTCTGGAAATCTCATATGACCCTTAGAAGTCGGTAATTGAACGGGCTTGGGTGTTTTTATGAAAGTCGAAAAGTAATTTAAATATTATGATTGTATGAAAGCCGTGTTTGATTGGTCTAGAAATTGATTCCTGTCGCCTGCTTTTATTAAATTTACTATTAGAAGTTATAACCCTTGGTTTGGCGTTACGGTCATCGGTGATTGCGACCACTGATATGGACATATGACTTGTTTTTCGAACGTCGGAGTGCTGGATACAGTAAAGTCTTGTGCGTTTATAAAAGTCGAAAAGCGTAAATCTAAAAGCCTTTTTGAGTGTCAAGTAAGTCAGTCATCACCGATGTAAGACGATACCAGACTGAGGACTCAGCTTGAGGTGGATATAGTACCATATGCGATGTATTATGATATGCTATCGCATGTCCATTTTCGTATGTAAAAAAAGTATTATTATAATTATTACACGGCTACAGCTGTATATGTTTCGTGATAATAGATTTGGTGAAACCCCACTAAAGTAATACTTGAATAAGCATAAAGAAATTTTAAAATATTATGAAGGGCTTAGCCCCTAAAGTCCCCCTTATTGTTGCCCTTGTTATCGTACACGATCCTGTCCACCGTCCTTATCTCTTAAAAGGACTGCGGGCCTCTTTCGTGTAAAAGTAAAAGTCGCAAGGTGAAACGGTCCAGGTTGATCACACATGACGTATTCATCCGAGTCAACGTCTATTTTACCATCAATCTTCGGCGCCGCGACTATGTTCTTTCCTGTGCTATGTCCGATTAGCGGCGATTTGTGTAATCACGATTTCTACGGGAAAAGGACAATATAAGACCCCGTAAAATACGAACGGGGGCGAAAAAGAGTCAGAAAAAAAAAATCCAACATTTTGTTTTAAAGCGGTAGTGAAAGCGAGATAACACTAGTTGTCACGTCACGGACAAAGGAATAACTATATAATAATATATACAGATCATAATATCAAATATATCTTAAAAAATAAAAAAATAAAAATACAACAGTTTATATTGTATAATATGTGTTTTTGCTTCATAGTTCTGCGTATAGTATATCAACTTGAAATATAAATTAATAAACATTTCCTTAATATAATAATATGAAGGTAAAAATAAATATTTCCGCTTCGAGTGTGGTGTCGAAGTTTTCGATGAAGAAACTAAGAAATAAAATAAATTGAGCGTTTTGCCTTCAGTTGTAGTATATTATATTACATACTCTTACATAATATTATTACGCGGTGTCCGGTGGTACCTACATAAAAGAGCGTCCGAAAAATAAATCGATTTATTTTGTTTCCTTCTTTTTTTTTCAAATCGAGTAGGTAATCGAAAATTTCGTTCGTTGCCCGTCCACACGTTCACAGTATGAATAAAAATATATAAATCAATAAACGTCGTTACACCGTTCGCGGACCGTCCCGCGCAGTATATCATACCGTCTATATAAGGGTGTCGGTATAATATAATAATAATATATAATACATAACGTAGTATATATTTTTATATATATATGTATTATGTACACTATGTACAGTATATAGAGTATTATACACTTAATGTATATATAATACGACGGACGACGTCACGGTCGTTTCGTACCGCGATCACGTTTACTCGGCAGGATTTTGAACGGCCAAACCCGGAGCGCCGCCGCCGGTGGTCGTGTTTCGAACGCATTTATAATATTAAAACCGTCAGAAAATCTCGGAAATTACGACCCGATGACTGACACTGGCACCGCCGCCGCCACGAGATGAGCTGTTTCGCCGGCGACACCGAGGCGGCATAATCCGTTTAGTCCGACTGCGGTTGGGCCGAACGCGATTATAATACATATTATTATTATTATTATTATTATATAACAAACCGTTTTGAACGAATTTGCATTCTCTTCGAGCGCGGCAACGCTGTCATACATTATACCTACTACTATTAATGTCGAATAATATAATAATGTACGAGCGTGTGACGCGTGTGCGTGTTATACGCTGACAGTCTAACGGGTTACCAGTCCGATCTCTAAATAAAATAACGATATTATTATTATATTGCAATAGTCAATACAATATGTATAATATACACATATTGTACAACATAGTTAATGTATTATAATATATATATATATTTACTAGCTGACCTGTCAAGCGTTTCCCGTGCCAAAGATTGGTCTTTTTCATAAATATAATAGCAAATAAAATGTATAATATGCTATATTTCTACTAGTTTTAACAGTAATATTATAATAGATAACCAATAGCAACCGTTTAAATAAGCAAAAAAAAAAATATTCTTTTTTCGTGAGCTGAAAAATAATTCATGTGTGAGCTACCCTTTATAGTTACCTATAGGGGTCGAACAAATAAGCTATAAACACTCTCCAAGTCTCTCGAGGAATCTATTGATAAAACTTTTATTGAAAAAAGTCCAGGAGTTTTTGAATTTAACTTCAGATAAACCAACATCCATTTTTAGCTGTACTTTTATCTCGACTTCAGTAGTAAAAAAATTAACAAATATAAAATGTTATAATATAATGGGTGTTATAGATGTATCTATTGGTTATAGTGTAGGTACCTCAGTTCACTGGCAAATCGGCTTAGATGTACCTCGCTTTGTGAACTAATTAGACCAAGATGGAAAATTTGAATTAGGCGGATATAGCACTTGGTATAAACCAGACGTGATTCAAACTACTTTCTATACTTTTTGGTTATCTATAAGGAAAATTAGAAAATTTTACAAAATTTGTCTTCAAGTTTCAAAGAAATACCTTTAAGTAACATTTATTCAGCTCTCATATTTGTTTTAAATTATATATTATAATTTATTTATTCGAGGTCATAAACGTGACGATTTGATGCATGGATTAAACTCATCTGTCCGAGTAACCAATTGCAACTAGGTATTTACTATTTATATCCAAAAAATAAAAAATTAATAGTAATTTCTACTAGTTATTTCTACTAGTTATTTCTTCTATTACTATTATAATATATAGGATATAACCAATGGCAACAATTTGTTAACTAAAAACAAAAATTGTTTTTCGAATTTGATTTAATTTATAAATATTTTATTATACATAAGATGTATCAATAGAAACCTCTAACGAAATCTGTATGTCTTCTAATCATAAAAGTTATTTAGTTATATAAATTATATGATATAATTTAATGGTTAGTAGTAGCCCTATAAATAAACAAAAATAATATCTCTTTTTTTGTGAATTGAAAACTATATTAATGTATGAGCTACCCTTCTGCAGCTACCTATAGGGATTAAAAAAAATTCGCCATAAGCACCTTCCAAGTCTCAAGGAATCTATTTATATAAATTTTACCTCAATCGGTCAAGTCGTTCAAAATTTACATGAACCGTACCAGAGTACACTCAAGAATGATATTATTTTGTATTATTATGTTACAGTAAATATAATGTTATTGACAGAATATCATGACACTCAGCAATACCTACCTATTATCGGTCTTGTAAAAAATACTTTTTAAAAGTATTTAAGTAATTACTCAAATACTCTCAAAATAAAGTATTTAAAATACCACCCAAATACTGTAAAAAGTAAAGTATTTGAGTAATACTCAAATACTTTTCAGAAGTATTCGAAATAATCAAATACAAAAAAAAAATCTTTTTACTTTTTAGTTCTGAAATAATTTGTTATTATCAAAAATTTGTTGATAGCATTTTAAAAACATGATTTGTTCAATAGGTAATCAAAATTCTGATCATTCTGAACTTTTATCTACAAAGTCATATATTAATTTAAAACTATATGTATTTGGATATCTCATACCGTCGCCAACGATAAACGATACCTAATGATAACAATTTTCTTGGAAAATAGATAGTAGGTACTAACAGTCTAACAATTACATAGTAACAATATTTTAGTATAATTAAATAATTATAAACTATATACTATAAAGTATAATAGCCGATAAGCAAAGGTTTTTAAATGTTATTATACCATGTGTTCAATTTTAAAGGTAACAGGAAATATTTCGATCGTGTGACATTGAATTTGAGGCGGGGTTTTTATACTGCATTTAGGACTTAGAAATGCATATTTTTTTAATGAATTCAAATTTTTAATTTTTTTTTATCAGCGCATGCGCAGTAAAATAAAAATTTCTTAAATAGCAACCACTATTTTGGAGACCGGATTTCGATTTCTTTATTTTTTCTGAACAACTTTGATCTTTACAGTTTGTTGATATCTTCAAAATTGCCATGTTTATGACGGTCGGAAGTTTTAAAATAGTTAATTTGTAAATATTGCATTTTTCAACGGTCTATCTTAATTTATAGGTATTTATAGGTATTATTATAACAATTTATTTTTATTAAAACTACTAAATTATCTACTACTATTATCTTAATTTGTTTTTAATAGTATTATAATGAAAGTTATACTATTAACCTGTGTGAATAAGATATTTTGATAGCATTCTAAAAATGATTGTGAATAGTCAAACGTTTTTCGTAAGTCGCGCGTGACACATTATTTTCTGTACAATGGCAAACTATTCCGAAAAAACCGATATGGTATTAATTTTTGGAGAATGTCATCAAAATTCGCGTAACGCAGCGGCACTTTATGCTGAACGATATCCCGAGAGATATCATCCACCACACAATTATTTACGAATTAATTATTTTAAAACTTCCAACCGTCATAAACATGGCAATTTTGAAGATATCAACAAACTGTAAAGATCAAAGTTGTTCAGAAAAAATAAAGAAATCGAAATCAGGTCTCCAAAATAGTGGTTGCTATTTAAGAAATTTTTATTTTACTGCGCATGCGCTGATAAAAAAAAATTAAAAATTTGAATTCATTAAAAAAATATGTATTTAAAAGTCCTAAATGCAGTATAAAAACCCCGATTCAAATTCAATGTCACACGATCGAAATATTTCCTGTTACCTTTAAAATTGAACACACGGTATATTTTGTTATTGACTTAAGCTAATACCATTCAAATCCTTCAAAATAAAAAGTATTTAAAAAACAGGCCAAGTGCGAGTAGGACTCCTTTCATCTATAAACATGTTGGCAACACTACTTATATTATATATTTTAGGATTTTTAGTATTTGTTGTTATAGCAGCCACAGAAATACATAATTTGTGAACATTTCAACTTTCTAACTTTCATGGTGCATGAGATACAACCTGGTGACGGACGGACGAACGGACAGCGGAGCCTTAGTAATAGGCTTCCGTTTTACGGTACGTCCGTACGGAACCCCATAAAGTATTCAATACGGAAAAAAGTATTTGAATACTTTACTCAAATACTTTACAACACTGCCTATTGTCATTATAAACCAGATACTCACGTGAATCCCAAACCAAATAATAATAAAAACTTTAATATAAAATAGTAATTTAAAGAATATGATGTAGGTATTTGTTTTAAATTTAAAACTTTGTTTTATTATATCTTTTTTGTTTTTACATCAGAAATTAAATAGGTGCCTACAGTAAATCTGTTCGACAACTCTTCAGCCCGCGGCAGGCACAACGTTTATTGTTACAACATGTCTTTCAACGGCAGCGCTATAGTACCCTCGGTGACCCAGCAACACAATTATAATATTATTAGACTCTGGCCCGAGTGAGAAGGAACAGCTTTCGCTCTTGTAAAACTGATTAGTTTAGTATCCAGTCATAGACAAACGGTGAAATCATAATATTTATAAAATCAGTAATTCTGTCTTGGAAGAATCGACGAGGTTACATAAAAAAGTAAATTCATACGATATATATTTTTAAAACAATTGTAAGACGCTTATCTTCCCCTAAGTTATAATTTAGAAATTTATTGGTGAACTCGTTGAATATTTTATTTTAAATGTTTAACTAAGTGAAATTAGACATTTTACTATTTTATAATATTGCATGATATAAATCCTACCCCTAATTATTATAACGATACAATACCAACCCATACAGCTACTGTTATTAGTTGCCAGTATTACCTATTATAATATTATGTTAATATTATACTACAATGCGATCATACAAATGTTGGATGACAACGTATTTCACTAGGTGTGGTTTTTCAGATACCCATCTAGTTAGCCATCTAAACTGTGCACCATCGCACGTCGGAAAACCCGACGGACGTGACGTTATTGTTCTAGGTACAATAATAGTAACAATTTTTTCTCGAGTATATTTTTTCGAAAGAAAATTTGATTTTGGTTGAAGTTGACAGAAGTCGGTATACGGTCACAACCTGCTGCACCCATGGAATGTTTGGCAAACGGATTAGTTCCAAGCCGTCTGACGTCCGTACGTCGTAGTATTGCGTGCTCGCTCGTTATCCGACGGTATATAATAATAATAAAAACGATAAGCAAGGTTTTTCTTTTTTTTTTCTTCTTTTTAATCCGAATGAAAGCATTGTACGATTTTCTCGTGTTTTATTAAATAATTCTATTGCTCTGCTAGGTCCGGCTGTATATTAAAGCTAGTGTATATCCATTCCCGATGGTATGAAATTTAATGATTTTGGCCATTAGAGAATTCCCTTTTCTTTTAGTAGTATTCAATTACAAAACAATAAAAATATCGACGCTGGTATTTTTTTATTTTTCCCGAAAATAATGAGAAAACATAAAAAAAATAAATATATAAATCTACCTCTCCCTCTAATATCCTATAAATATAATACTGCACCACCGCTGCAATGGGATCGTTTTTCTTCATTAAAAAAAAATATTCATGAAGCTATAAGCCACTGGAACGCATTATACGTCTTTGAATATACATGAAATGGGAAAATTAATTTCCGTCGTTGTCTTAAACAAAATATTTTTATTTATATTTTATACCATTTTATGCTAGTTGTACCTACAATTAAAATTTTCCATTAAAAAGTAAGACATACATTTGGGACATAAAAGTATAAAATAAATAATACATTTACCTACATTTAGGTTATCTTTTATGTATTATATAGATAAAATATATTTGAAGTGATATTTATTATCTAATCTAGTTAATATTTTTATTAAATTTGTACAACATTTCAGTGATGTTACTCCAATATAATATTTGGATCAAATACCTAAATAGTTAATACATTTAATAAATAAATAAATCATATTTCATTGTATGCTTCATTACTAGAAATGTTTTAATAAGTATTCACAAACATAATAATACATTAAAGATTATATTTGTTTCCTTAGTCAAATTTAATAATTTTATTGATTTGTCTCATATCTTACAGATACACATCAAAGGCAGTTCTTAGCAATATTTTGGCTTTTAAAAGTAACGCTTTA
Source organism: Macrosiphum euphorbiae (assembly GCA_949089665.1). Lineage (NCBI taxonomy): Eukaryota > Metazoa > Arthropoda > Insecta > Hemiptera > Aphididae > Macrosiphum > Macrosiphum euphorbiae. The sequence goes on along the minus strand of CARXXK010000003.1, from coordinate 45,507,499 downwards.
AATTTACTCGTGTACCTCATTGTCGGTACTAAGCACCTAGTAAACATTTTTGGATTACTTTATTATTGAAATTATATTACCTAACAGAAGTAAATTTAATGATTTATCGTTTTTGTATAAACTTGTAAACGGGTTAGTAGTTGGTTCAATACTATAAGCTATTATTAATCTTGCTGTTCCAGAATTTTATTTAGAACTAAATTTACAAAATGTTTTTAAATTCACTCATATAAATCAAATTATGTTTGAGCTCCACTTGTTTCATCGCTTTTGAATTGTGATATAGTTATGATTCCATTATGTTACATTATTACAATATAGGCTAAAATATAGGCAACATAAGCTAAAATATACTAGGCCTCAAAGACATTTTTGGGGTGGTTATAGCCAGTACCCCCCTCCCCTGGTTGCCCCACTGTAAAGTATTTACATTGATATATTGATGCGTTATATTTTTTATTTTTATATTTACATAATATTATATTTTTCTCTTTAACCCTAAGCTATCACATTACATTATTATAATAATATGGTATCGTGAATAATCACACAAAAAAAAAAAAATTTATTTTAATACTCACTGTAGTAAAATTGCATACACATTGCGCCGTTATTATTGTTGAAGAATTGTCACTAAAGAAATCATTGTTTTTAAATTAGGTAAGACATATTTTGATGACCTCGATGATAGCTATTTATAAACTAAATTAAAGTCTTATTCATAATTATTATGATTAAATATTTGCTGGAATTTTATGAGGATACCTATACATAGTTTGGGCGTTTAATAATATTAGATCACCTATGGCTAACACCATTGTAAAACCAAGGTCGCTCTACTCAGAATCTAAAAAATGAAAAATATGCCTTATTTATAAAAACTTTATTAGTTATAATTATATATTGTAGCCAATGGAAATCATTTATATAAACCAAATTTTTCTTAAGCTGAAACGAAGTACATGTCAAACGAAGAGACTTTCTTTAACTGAATTGAATAACTTTATAAGGTAATAATATCTTTAATATAACACCTACCCAACAGTATTCCTTGACATTATCACTGAAACCTAAATAATAGTAATACCCGACGGTTTTTGTGACCAAATATAAAGTGTAAGAAAAATTGTTTTATTATTTTAATTTTTTATACTATAATTAGATTGGCCAAACATTGTAATGAAACATATAAAATAAGTTTTAAATGCACTTGTAACTGGAAAAGTGCCAAATAAGTTTTTTTTTGGTTTTTAAGGGTTAATAATTATTCAAACTATTTTACTACTTAAATACTATATAATTATTATCATATTCTTGTGATATGTTGTTATTATATTGTAACATCATTGTTTCTTTATTTCTTTTACCGGATAAATAGATAAATTTGTATAGTTTTTCCAGTAATTACATAGGTACAAGCTGAGTTGGAACCGTCTAACTAAATCTCATATGATCGTTATAGGTGTAAACATAATAATATAACTTTATTAATATACTAACTGAATTTATTACCCGGCGTTGCCCGGAAAAGGAATTCTGATTTTTCAACTCCTTTTTGGTGAAACACGCCGTGGAAGCATCAAGCAATGGCTTCTTAAGTGTAAATTATATAATATTTTTAATGTATAGCCATCTCGAACGGCGTTGTCCGTTAGATTCACAGGAGCTTATTAGCAGGTAGTCAATCTACCTATGGTAGATCGCGGATCCCGTGTGGTCTGTAAGTAAGTGTATAATTTAACTCTTAAGTATCAAAGTTATACCAAGTTTGTTATTTTTACTTAATTCAACCTACGGCTGATTAATAGAATCAACTAATAGAAAATACTAACCAAACCTAACCATACTAAAATCCTATGAATAAAAAAACTTAATATTCGTATGTATAGATAAAGAAGAAAAATAAAATGAGGAGAAATTAGTGCAAAAAATTGGTACACCGAATTCGTGGTTCGAACTTGAGATATTGTGTTGTACTAAAAATAAGTTGCACTGCTCCAACAGACTAAATTTATCGCTTTGATAATAATAATTATTATTAAAACCAATAGCAACCATTTACAAACAACAATTTCCATCGTAAATCTTATAATCACTGTTTGAGCACCCGGGTTGGAATTTAGCCTTTTTAAATTAGCATATCTTTTTCCCATGGGTCTTATATCTCTGCACCAAATTTCATCGCAGCCGTTTAGGAATGCATAAGGACACACAAACACACACACACACACACACACACACACACACACACACACACACACACACACACACACACACACACACACACATTTTTATATTTATACATCAGTTGTTATTAATTATTAATTTTTATACCATTTTTATATACTATCAATTACTTTACTTGCTGATATGAATGTCTTAAATTATATTTTTTTTTATTTTAGAACATAATTCAGTGTTCTATATTGCAATGATAATATACTGACGGTCATGTTTAATATGGTATTATGTTTTTGCATAATGGATATCCCGCCGTCTATCTATTAACTATCCTTTATACTTGAAAAGTAAAAATACGCTATTATAGTAATAGGTATTCTAAATACATAATTCATATTTCTACGTAAAACAGTACTTAAGTACCTATACGTCTCTTCGCCATTCTCATATTATAAGAATATAAGAATTTAATATTTAAGACATAATATAAGAGTACCTATTAAATGGATGAAGTATCTACTTATTATAACATTACTTTAAGTCTGGAATATTAAATCTAAAATTAATTTGTCCATTGTATTTTGATAAATGTAAACGATAGTCGATAATATCTAAAATATTACGATAGTCATATTAAGTGTGGTCAATTTCAAAAACTCTTTTAAAGAGGACGCTACCCATTCATTATTTTGATGTCTCCGTCTTACACAAGTATAACATAAAACATTTTAAATAACTAGTTTCAATAGTGTGCTGTTAGTTTTGATATTAGAGTGAATTGACCTATTATCAAACTTTAATCTAAAAAGTAAAAAACATTATCCGTGTTCTCTCGTTGGTTTTTTACGATATTTTAATTTTTAAGTGAATAATCAGCATTTTAAAATATTAATATTTTACATACCTACTCTTAATTATTGACCTATCATCAACATTTAGGTATAAGAACATAATTTATGCTTAAACGGCGGAGGTGTTTCAATAAATTAATTTTCAAGCGATATATGAGCATTTTTAATTTGTAATATATCATATCTTGCTTGATAATTAAAATATTGAAAAATCACAGACACTTAAACATAAATAATTTTCTTACCTAAAATGTTGATAATCGGTGAATTCACAGTAATATTAAAACTAACAGCACACTATTGAAAATCTAAATATGATATATCATGCGTGGGTAAGACGGAGACAACAAATGCATAGGTAGCGAGTGTATCTTCTTAATAATTAATACATACTATATTATACTAGCTGACTCGCTGATATTGCTAGGTTTTTGTGATTATTGCGAGCAGTGTATTATCAGGTTTGCAATCTACCTGAGGTAAGTGTATAATTTAACTCTAAAGTATCTTAACTATCCAAAACCGTGATTGGAACTCAATACATTCTGTACTAAAATACACTGGCTTATCGCATTAATAATTATTACCTGTTATTATTAATTATTATTGTTAAAACCAATAGCAACCAAAAAAAAAAAAATAATAATAATAATAATGATAATCTTAAAATCTCTGTTTGAGAACTTTCCCGGGTTGGACCTGTTATTTACTTTTTTTGCGACAAAGTGTAGCCTATCTTCTTCTCCGAAAATTAATCTAACTCTGTACCAAATTTCATCGCAATGAGTTGAAAGGTTTAGGAATGCATAAAGGTCAAAGGAAACAGTCAGTCGCAAACATTGTCTTTTATGTATATTGTATATAGATGTATGAAATATATTATAGGGGGACAGAGTGGCCGAGAGGTCTAAAGCGTCAAATGAGACTCGCACCGTGGCCGGTTCGAACTCGGCTACGGCGGCATTTGTCTGCTGGCAGTCACGGTGTCCGGAGAGAGAGGCTGCCATCCCCCACCTGGACATGGCAGATACCCCATTAGAAATTCTGCCAAAACGCAACTCACACGTATACTAACCTACCTAACCTGAAACCCCACAGTTCCCTACCCACACCCAAAGGCCTAAGTTGCCACGGGTTATCCAATAAAAATAATAAAAATAATACATGCTTATTAGTTTTCGCTATCATTATATGAAAAAAAAATAATATTAAGCACTATAACATTATTATCATTTTGTAATTTAAATAAAAATAAAAGTAGTAATCTTCAAATTGGCATTTCACATATAAATAAATTTCTACTTACTCAGACAAACGAAACCATAATATAATAACCAATAGAATGCGCTGCTCTAAACGTTGCGCACATGGATATTCTAAGTGTTTTATTTAACAAAATTAGTTTTGCGTTAACGAAACCAAAATGTTTTAAGATTGTTGTAATTTCACCAAATTTCACAGTTTATAAAGGAGAACATAATCTGTGCTAAAACGTTTTTAAAAGTTCTGTAAATTAATTCACTAATTTTAATAACTCATGGAATAATACAAAACAAAATCCAAACTTTAAAAATACACAGAACATTAAATTAATTAATCCAATAAAAAATTGCCACCCTTAAGCATAGATCATAATATTATCCTCTATTTTTCTATAAGCAATTAATTTTTTTAGTTTTATCAGAGCTTCTAGAGTACCTTATATTACATTACGAGTGAATAGCGTTTTATTAAAGTGGGTATCTATTATAATATTATAAAATCGATAAACGGATAACACGGTTAGCTAAATGTTAGTTATTTTTGTGTCAGCTAGTATCTCATACAATCAACCAAAATTATGGTTACACAAAATATGCAGATTTGTAATGCTTGTATACGTTTAAATTCGTAAGTATCATCTTAGTAACATATTAGATTAACTAATTTAATATAACCTAACCTAACTTAGTATTTCCTCATTAAATAAAACTGAAAACCTACTCATAACGTATTGCAATTCGTAAAGTGGATTTTTAAAATATTTTTTGACCAGTCAACGATTTTCGCAAAGTTTTAGACTTCAAATTCTTATTGAATATCCGAATGCGTACTATTGTAATTGTATCGGGAAGATAACTCGTAAATATAATATAAATAATATAGAATATCGGGCATATAACTATTCAGGAAAATTCATGAAGCATGATCCCCTTTTTTCTTTAACCAAGCAACAATTCAAAATCTGATTTTTGGAATTTTAAAATATATATAATACTTACATGAGATTTTATGGATCATTTCAGAATTAATGTCCAGTATTGATACATAATTCTGCTTTTCAAACGAGAACGACTATTTCTACTTCATGTTATTCAACAGATAATTATTATTTTAAAATGTGATGGATGATATATCTATATGAAAATGTAGGTTACCATGCTAGACTATAAGACTATTATATACTGTAAGTATATTTTGAAACTACACATTTAAATTTGGATTTAGATACATATCGATATCGATTTTCAAAAAAATACCAACTGAATATTGTTAAGTTAAACAAGATGATTTTCATTTGAAAAACAAATATATGTATTACCACGGGGTACTCCTTAAATGGCAAAAAAATCTCAAGTATATAAAAACGTGGTCTTTTAGTATAGGTATATTCCAAAATTAAAAGGAGCAGATTTTGAATAACTACGTTATGTAAGCATAGTGGGAGTAAGCGCATGCGTGTCACTCTGTATAAATTATGTAAATGTATGTAACGTACATTTAAAAAAGTTATAAGTTATGTAATTTGATTTTAAGTTTTTGCAGGATGCACCAGTCAGTGTAGTTTATACAACATTATATTATTTCTATGACACGAGTATACTAATAAACGTTATGAACGTGCAGTCTCTTCAGTCGATTCGCAGTATTTTAGATTTTCTTACCGGGCCCCAGTGAAACAGCCTTACGCGGTGTCAAAGGAAAACATTCAATTTCCAAAACGATAATATTTATGCTAAAACCTGGAAATCCGTTTATGCCAAAATCTTCTCGATTCTGGCGGCGCGGCGGGGGGAGAAGTTTCAGCCGGGTTCTCGTTTATAATTAAATTCTGGTAAGCTCTGTGAACTCACCGTGGTGTGTACATTTATACTAGCACACACACACACACACACACACACACACACACACCTACACACACACACACACACACACACACACACACACACACGCACACGCACACACACGCACGCACGCACGCAAGCATCGAACCCAAGACGCGATACGCTCACCGGATCCAGTCGTATCCTCATAATGTAATATAATATTATATAAGTTTATCGTTTCAGGTGTGGTCGAGCGCGACTTTATCGATGCACCAACCCTGTCGCAAAATTATCGGCCTATGTTAATTCGTTTATAACCTCTTCCGCGGCGGCGGTGCTTCCGACGCTCCAACTCTATTATCTGCCCGTGCCTTATAATATTCCCGTCGGGCGACGTTTTCTCCTTTATAATAATATATAAATTATAATTTATATAATATTATAATACGCGAAGCCGTCGGTGTTCGAACGCAAAATTATATATAATTATTATCGTTCCGATTGGAGTTTTCCGCTTGAATAAACGTCGAAAGTCCTCATTTTATTTTATAATTTATTGAACGGCGATTATTATTATTATTATTTTTTTTATCATTATTTCTCCGACTCCGGACCGACAGTGCCGCGACGCTATTAATTCAATCGGACCATTGTCGTCGCAAAATCCATAACGTATTGGAATTTTGCCAATTTATTTTTCCGATACTATACCCCAGAGCAAAGGACATCCATCGTGACGCCTCATATTCTATCAAATGTATAATAAAATAATATAAAATGACAACGTGCGTCATTCGAATAAATATCTTATGCTAAAATAATATATATACCACTGTAGAACGTTCGGACGTCGTCTTTTTTCATTTACGTCGTTCCTCGAAATATTACAATATTAGATTATATCATTATTATTATTATTATTATTATAATTATTATTATATTATACACCACGCATATTGTGTTACATTTCAAAACGGCGGATATAGTGGCACGATCACAATTAAAATTCACGAAAGTTATAGGGAATTAATGGACCTACTTCGTGTGTATACATATATTACGAGTAACGACATCATTAAAAGTATACAAATATAAACATTGTACTCGGGATTAGAGTAAAAGCAATATAACGATAATGGGAGTAAATGATATCGGTAATTATAATATCATACGAAATGCGTAGCTTTTGTGATTATTTTCTTTTATAATGCCCAAATGGGTACCAAACAAAGGCATTCACTCTGGGGTCCTTATGAAATACGTTTAACCACATATTTCCAGTGTTTTTCAGATACGGTTTGTGAACAATGCGCCACGTGAATTGAAATGGGGGAATACACACGATTCTCATTTCCGTTTAGATGTTTTTTGTGTGATAAACTTTTGGTAAATACTTTAACTTTGTGAGAGTCGAAAACGACCGCGCTTTGGTTTTAATTACATCACCCATTGGTTTTGTTATCGATTCTATTCAAATGAACTTAGCCTAATTTCCAGTAATATCTGATTCAAAACGAAACCATAATAATAATAAAAAAAACATATAATCCTAGTTGGCTCTGATTTAAAAGAGGGAAAAACTTTTATTGTTCAAAATAAGAATAAAGCTCTCGAATTATTATTAAAATATTAAAATAATGGTATATTATTTATACAAATACATATACAGAGTAATAGAATTTCGATATTCAGTGAAAATATATACCTGGAGGATAGAAGGCTAGAAGTAAATAGAATAAAAAAAACTATAGTAGATATACGAATTATATTGTTGAATTGTATTTTTAAATAGTCAAGGTAAGATTGTACCATTATAATATTGTAGTACGAAGTAAAATAAATATGATTATTGTAAATAACGATCAATGAGATGTTTACCGCTGAGAAAAATATAAAAATTTAAATTACTCCAAAGACTATGGTTATAAAAAAAAAACCAGTGTAAAATGAATGGATTTATAAAACTGCTTATCAAACCATCAATGTATTATATGTACACATAGAGAATATAATATTACCAGAAATAATGCAATAATAATTTCTATGAGCATTTATATATTTATGATTCGATTTATTAGAATATTATAATTTATAGATTGTCCTAAAAATAAGAAAAATAGATAAATCTAAATAGGTAGATATTTAATTCATACAAAAGGGTATTGTTATTTTGTAGTTTGTACAATGTACATAATATATAATATTTTAATAAAATATTGGAACTTCCAAAAATATAAAAATATATTGTACAGACATAATTTATATTTTGAAATTAAAAGACAAAGATAGTAGGTGTAGCTCGTCAAATCAATAGTCGATAAGATTGTGTGCTGTCTATATGCGTTTAGTGTTAAAGGTATATACACTTATTTATTTTATAATATATAACATAATTATATGTATATTATGTATATTTTAGTTTTAAATTTTAATAATATTTTTTGGAATGAATGAAATCCACATAGTATAGTTTTATTTAAATTAACCTATTATAGACGAATTAATCAATAAAGTGATTGCATTAATTATAGAATACAAGGTATCCATTTTTGAGCGTTATCATTTGTTTCTTTTGCAATTACCAATAGTTATTAAAAAAATTATTTTAAAAAACGTTCAGAATAAATATTATATTCTTTTAAAGAGAACAACGAAAAATCTTTAAAATATCTTTTGACATTGGTGACATTATTTATTTATTTTAAAACAAATCGGATATTTTTACACTTAATACCCACATAATATTATATATATTGAAAATAATTTTACAAATTCAAATATTGGAGAAGAAATAATGTCATTGAAATACAATAATAATACAAAAGTGTCTAGTTCAATACAAACATTAAAAAAAAATCTCACACCACAGTGTTTTACGAGATAGATGTGACAATATTGTAGTAATAAATAAAAAAACCATTTTTAAAACATTTTGTGCTAATTTTTTTCTAGCTAAATATGTTATTTTTTCTCATTTTCATTACATTTTTAAATAAATTTTTAATTGGGTTTTTTTAATTATTATGTTGCCATTGTGTTGAATGCTGTAAACTATTTTTAATCAAACCTTAACCCAAATGGTTTTTAAATTATTTCTTGATTTAAAATTCTAATGTAATAAATACTTGATTGATTTGTTTGTAACATTAGGCGTGTTTTGGCGGAGTAAACTGTTTAGTAAATAAGTTTATGGTTATAGAATACGGTTAGAAAACGTTTACTGGAACGCCAAAACGATTAAACGTTTGATCTGTTTACTGAAATATTTGATAAAACTTATCATAGAAATACCGGCATATAAAATACAAATTATCACGTTTTTATCATAAACTTTTTAGTAACCGAATCTCAGTAAACCCTCTTACCAAGTCGAAATCGACGGTTAGAAAATTCACTAAACACGTTCACGAAATTAGTTACCTGGTTACAGTAACCGTAATCGCGAAAACGATATCAGTAAACAGTTTACTAGCGGTTAGCGCCGGTTACACCGCCAAAACACGCCTATTGTTCGTATTTGAATGTATTATTATACTTAAATTATTCAAGTGTAATATATAATAATATTATATTTTTTCAATAAATAATAATCTATTAGTTTTAAAATATACAGTTATGAACAAATTAAAAAATGATTAATTATCTATTAATATAAATAATTATTATTAACTAGATTATACTAATATTTAATAATATTATATAGTTATTAATTTTATATAATATACAATATACCTACATATTATTATTATAGGTACTTTGTTTATATATACGATATAAGGATCCAACAACTAAGGTTACTATATCCTATTACTATTACTATTACTATATACCTAGTGAATAAAATATATAAAAATAAATATTTATTATTTAAAATAATATTTATGAATGACTACTGTTTACAATGTTCATTTTAAGCGTGTTGGTTCGCATCTAGGATGGTCTTCTAAAATATGTATAGTTTAATAGTGAAAGAGATTTGGTAGATATTGCAGATTTTAGAAATGCCTTAACAGATGAGTAAAGGTGTGTGCTGACTGCTGATAATACTATCTAATACTTGTCCCGGTGAATGAGCTATAATACCTAGTTTTTATTTACTATTAATTGTACTTATGTGAGAAATACTGAAGATATGTGATTACTTTGGTCGGTGAAGTATATTAACGAATATAATGTAATAATATAATAATAATATTATATTCAAATTATTTATTTTTGAGACTTTAAATTTGTTCAAAATCAGAAGTTATCCAACTTATAAAAGTAGTACAAAACATATAAAAAATGGTTTCACGCAAAATTAAATTTCGTTTCAATTCCTCACATCACTCGTACGCTTTTGAATTGAATACTCTTCCTGATAACCCTCGTTTCTGTATAAAACGAAATTAAAGCTGGGATGTCTTTTGATAAAAAAACTAATCCTTAAGAAGCTGATAGTAAATTGCTTTTCCAAACTTAAAAAAAAGAAAAGAAAATATAAATATAAAATGTGTTTTTTAATAATTCCCATATTTTTTTTAATTTACATTTTCCCAACAATTTTGAATAATATCATATTTGACCACCAAACATAAACATAAAAAAGATAATTTATATTATGTATATATATTTTTTATTTTATTTGCACTGTGAATAATTTCTGAAAATCTTCCAAAATATCATCATCAGAAAATTAAGTATTGATTTCCCTATATAGTATACTCTAACCATAAACCATAAACCAAAGGTTTAATAATTATAATGCCATTGCATGATTAAGCTACATGTTAAGTAAAATATTCAACAACTATTCGAACCCTCTAACCAAAAAGACATTGTCGTTTTCCATACAGGGAAATCCTTCAATGCTCTATGTGGGATAATAATCTATATAAATTACTTAAATAATATTAAACTATTAGATAATTAATTGCACAAAACAAGTACCCAATATCTTAAACAGGCATTTGGCTTCTTTCATTATAAAAGATTCACAAGTATGTTTTGTACCTTTAAAACATATGTTGTTCTCCTCAGAACAGATTGTAAATATCTTATAGAAATAAAAAATATATTTTATATTATATCAGTGAGTTTTAGTATCAAAATAAAAACTCTTTTAAAGACCAGTAAGATATAAACATTATTATTATACTCAGGTATAATAATATTATATTTCATTATTGGAACAATCATAATATATTACATGATAATACTTACTCGTTACTACACGTACGGTATTCATTTTATGGTCCATATACTTGCCAATATCATGAAAACCATTCACCCATTAAACTGTAAAAAAATAATGGCGTTTTAGTCTTAAAGACAATGATAGTAAAGACACATATAATGGAAAAGTAAAGACCCGCTTTCCCGGTATCTATATACCTACATCATGTCAAACTTTAAATTTTTTTTTTTCATTACACGCCTTCATTTAAATCTTAATAGGTACCTGGTAAATAATATTAACCTTAATTATTTGATCGTTAATATTTGCTGGAGTTAATATCGATTGTATATTATTGAATTTCGGGTCAAAACCAAAACTAATATAGGTAACAACAAGCTAATTATTAGGTGAATACTCGTTTACTCGTATGACCGGGGAATAGTATCACAGTAAACGTCAAACCGCGGTATGTGGTTCGAGTGTAATTATTGAGTTCACTCGACGACGTATGCACACGAATGTAATATTATTAGCGATCAAATTTAACGTATTACGACAAATTTAACTCGACTAGAACAAATGGTGTTAATTAATAACCACGGGACGCGCAAATTAAATCACGTCTACAATTTTGACGTAAAAGCGCCACGTATGAGTGTATAATATAATACGCTGCAGGTACAAAGGAGTCGTGACCGAGCGTTGATAAATTAATCGGTTTCGTGGGACGAAACGAATCGGTTTGTCACGTGGCATGAGCATTATAATAATATCAACAGGCGACTATACAGCGCGTTCATTATCTACTTAAACAATATTATACTAGTTTATATATTACAATAATATTATGATTATCACTGAACGAATTGACCACGACTGTCTAACCGAATGTGATAAAAACTACATTTCATGTGATTGTCGATATTAACAAGAATTCAAGATTTTTGAAACTCCGGGGACGGGAAGCACGTTTTTGTAGCACTCTGTAAGATTATGATAGATTATATAAACGTAATAGTATGTTATTATATTATGCTTTCTATATGGTTTGATACAGCATTATTAATATACATACCTACTTAATATTGGACATACATGATACTCATACAAACGATATTTTAGAGTTTGTATGGTATACCGTATACCTAATATTGGGTCGGTAATTACATTTATTATATTTCTAAGCAACACTTCTTGGGTCTGATACATTTCAGGTTTCTAAATTTTTATTTTACATGGCTTGCAGCTATTGAATATTATTATAATTTATTTTAATTCTATTACAAATAATATATTATATCATATAGGCAAATAATATGCACAGCCTAAGAGTACAATAAGAATGGCTAACTCAGTTGGGTGATAAGGTCAAATGTAGTAGTCTCATGACTTTTAAGACCCTTTATTTATGATACAGTTATAGTATATCAATATAATTATTCATAAATTAATTTTTTAGTTCTTTATTTTTTTATATTTTTTTTTTTAACCATAATAATTTGGTATTTTTACTGAAACTAGTTACAACCAATGTACTGCACGTTTAGAATGTCGGAGTATAAACATTAAAACATTATTCGATTTATGAAACTCAATAATGCAATTAATGGAAAATAATAATATAATATAATATGTTTAAGATTCCCAATAACTGTTACCGATCTTTTTTTAACTGATTTTTTTTTAAATACATATTTTTCCCCAGTAACCACACGGGACATCCAACTCTCTTCTATAAATTATGTCTTCGTGGATAATCCCTAAATAGGTAGTGCGTATAACCTGCAGCGTCCGTAGTCGACGAATATATAGTTTGATATCAGTTATTATCGCTGATATTAAAAGCATAGTTGTAATACCAATTTGGGTCCGTCCAAAACGATAAATTCTATACTATATTAACAGTAGGCAGTTATAAATAATAATTAATACCTATATGCAATATTAATAAAGCAAATATCATCGACTCGTGCCAGAAATTACGGGTGGTGGCGGTTGCACCGTCGGTATTTTCTCTTAATCCGACCTATATCGGAGAATGCCGTGTGATGTGTAGGGCTCATATTTATACATAATTATGTATGGCATGTACTTAACTCTATACATATAATATATACATGTTCGGTACACGCACGTACGGAATATGCAAATACATATCTATACGTGCAATTATGTATAGAAGGCGGTTAGGATGATTGATCACTCGAATATCTGCACAGATCTTGCCGCGTCGGCTGAGACTTTATTATAATAATATGTGTTCACATAAATATAGTATATTATGTACGGTGGTGTGCTAGGGGATGGAGAATTAAAAAAAAATTATAATTTGTATCGCCCAAAAAATAGTAGTGAGGCGGTGAGGCGTCGTGCTTGCGAAAATCCCGATTAGTTAAGTTACGAAATGTCAGAGCGCTGCCGTCGGCTCACGTCCTATCGATTATAGGAGGGCACCCGCCCCGCAGCGCCCATCCGCTTCTCCACCGTTCATCACCCGATCCTCCTCATCCTTCTCATCCCACTCATCATTTCCTTTGCTACTTCCACTCTCTCTGCCCTTTTTCCCTTTCACACAACCTCTCTCACTACTCTCTATATATATCTCCCACTCACACTCCATATCTCTCTCTCTCGCTCTCTCTCTCTCACTCCCACCTACCACAAGCTTCAAACTCCCCCTCCTGCTCAAGCCCAGGGATCCCGGGAAATCGTCCTATACCACCGACGCCGCCACCACAACGTTTGGCTTTTTAGGTTGGAAAAAAAATTTCTCTTCATCCTTTATTTCGTTCCATCAACGTCGTCTTCTTTCTTGCCATCTTTCGCAAAGGGTTGGCTGGAGAGGACGACAGCTCCTACTACGCCAACGAAATAGCGTATACCGTGGTATATAGTAGTGTTATACTGTTATATTATAGCTATAGTGACTGCGGCGGTTATTTGACGAAAACGGTGGCATGTTTGGATATTATATTTGGTTTGTTTTTTTGTTCGACTTTCGTTTTATCTTTCCAACCCACCGCATATTCGACGCAACAGTCTTACTACACCACGCGGAGCGACTACGCGATTATGTAATAGTCGACCTTAGAATCCCCAGGCGATTTCTACTCCTCGATACGATCTCGTCGCACGTGGGAACTTATTATTAGTATATAACATAATAATCCAACAGTCTACCAGTTGGGCTTATAAAATGTACAGTGTAATGCAATAATTACTGTCGGTGAAACTGGGATGACAATAAAATAAATAGTGTTGTCGAAAAGGGATACAAAAGTCATGAATAAATTATATATATTTTATATTAAAATAATTTATTAATTTGTACCGATGAAAATGTATTATCGATAAAATATATTCTATCTATAAGCTTATAAATATTATAATGCATACATAAATTATTGTTGCAGCCAATGTCGCATCTAAAATAGGAACGTTTTTCAATTTATCATATAAAAAAAGGCTGACCTACGTGAAAAAAAAAAATCATTTCACAGGAAACTGTATGAGATGTGTACGTGTGTGTGTGTGTGTGTGTGTGTGTGTGTGTGTGTGTGTGTGTGTGTGTGTGTGTGTGTGTGTGTGTGTGTGTGTGTGTGTGTGTGTGTAAGAGAGAGATAGAGAGTGAGTGTGTGCATTATTTTACTGCTTGGCCTTCATTGAGAAATTTGCATTTTCACGACGACACATAATTTTTCATTTAAACTAGCTGATTACATCTCGACTTTATTCAAATGATGCGTATAATATCAGTAGAAATTTAAATCGCCAGATATTATAATTCGGTAATAAATCATTGACGTGTAAGTACGTGTGCTGTTGGTTTCAGATTCAGTATTAACAAACACTAACTTTACATTTGCACATGATGGAAACGACATAATTTAAAGTATATCTCGGGTGACCGAAATACCTAGAATACTACTAGATTTTTATTTCCATATTTGAGAAATACTTTGTGTGTTGACGAAGGTGCATACTTATTTTAAGACAAGATATATGTTGGTCATTAGTTCACCAATGAACATTAACAGGTAACGTTAGACGATAATATTATATAAAACTACGACATGTTTGCCTGTAAAATATTTTTGCATTTAATTATTAAAAACTTACGTTAACCGTAAACACATCTTGTATAATGGATAACATATCATAGCGGCAATTTTAAATATTGTATAGGTAGCTTTTAAATTTGTGAGGAAAAGAAATAATTTAAAATTGTTGTTTCAATGATTTATTTTTATTATTCATATCATTTTTTATATACAATATTTCATGTGGTGTACTAAATAAGTCTCATCGGTATATTTATTCATCACTAATCTGAGTCTATTTGACTTCTTTGGTTTTAAATGTTCCAATAATATTTTTAAACATAAGAAAGAACCAACATTAACTCTCAAAACAGAAATATCACAAACATTGTTATACTTGAATCCTCTTGGTTTTTTGAATAAGATTATTAATTTTTAAAAAACCTACTTTATTCTTAGTATGTTCCTAACCTTCCCCCACCCAAAAAAATAATTTAAAGATGTAATTGAGTTTTTGTTATAAACTACAATATAATATACAAGACAGATTGCTTTTTTATAACTCAACATGACGTATAGGTACAAATACTCGCTATTTTTTTATGTTGAACTTGATTAAGTATGTGAACATTTATAATTGGAAATTGCAAGCAATATTTTTAAAATATTCATGAAATATGCGTTATTATTTTTTTTTATTTGCTGTACCTACCGACATTGATTGTCATTACTACAAATGTGTGTATCATATTTTTGTGTAATCATATTGGTTTTTGCCGTTTGAATAGTGTGAGCGGATAAATATAGAAAAAAAAGTTCAGCTTCGCTTCAATCAGAACTATACCAATGTAATTATAGTTTTTATAATATTTTTTTTCCTTTATAATTAATTATAAAATATTACTACCCTTAGTTAAAAAAATTGCAGTCAATATATGTATAGCAACAAATCATTGACAAAACGATTGATAAAAAAATCACGAAACCTCTGAAAATAAAAAAATTGTCATAGGGTGGTAATAACAAAAACAGAATATCTCGGCCTAAAACAAATCTGCGCAGTGGGCACCACTGAACTGGATATAGTCAAGCGTGCGTTTGACATGAGCAGTAGATGATGGTAATATTGAAAACGGTCAACATTATTGCTAAAACGAACGTTTATGTGTAGTAGGTTTATCATCGACGAGCCAAAAAACGGAGACCACCGTACAGTCAAGTTTGTAAGACATACAACATAAGTATGAAAACAATAATAATAATAAACACAACGACAACAAAAAATAATGATAATATTTCGGCCAAGAACACGCGCTGCTAGCGCTTGTGTTCCGACCGCAGACGTCCGGTCTATTTTGCCTGTCAAGTGCACCGGTGTGTTCATTGTTCAATGACGCAGACAGCATTGCACCATATACAGGACGATGGAAGGGTTCGAAATCGGTAGGACTAAGTCTCGATAAAATGTAGTTTATCAATGCGAATTTATACACGGTGATGGTTTCCAAAGCGCTTCGATCAATGACTTCACGCTAAAAAAATCCTAATCATAATAATATTAATTATATGTTGTTAAACACCTATTAACTGAATGCCTACTCACTAAAGACGCCAGAGAGAAACTGATGCTCCTCAACAATCTTTGTGAAATACTTGCTTCAAACACAGAGAAAACATCGTCACTCCTAGAACTTCTCAAAGAGAAGAACCTTCTTTAAAAAATATAACATGTACGCTTAGATATTATATCACATACAATTTATATTATCACATTAATAATTATCTTGTATACACCTTATTCTGATGTAAAATTTAAATAAACTGTAATATGTATTTCTGAAACGCCAAAAACCCCGGTAGTTGAGGCTTATTTTTTAAATAAAAAAAAAATATATATTAATTATAATAAATGTGTATACTAATTGTATGATATATCGTTATCAGAACCCTATGATGTATGTTTGCGTTTAAATGTTACCACATAGGTACCTGTGTTTTCTAATTATAATAATTGTTATTTGAATTTGAAAACTGTGTATGACGTATTATGTTACTGGAACGCCTGTAGTAGTCCACCCAACACTGCCTAAGGCCCACCTGTCAACATTTTGCTTTTAATTGTATAACTACTATAGGTAGGTACTCAACGCTAGTATAACACTTCTGAACGTTTTCCAAATTTTTATTTATGATCTAAGCGTACTAAAATTTATGAAAATTAGACTGTTTTGACATAATAATCCTCATTCTTGATTAAGCTCGAGTTTATATGTACTTGCATATTTTTAATAATCGATCGTATTGTACTATAAATTAGAAACAAATATGTTTCATAAAATGAGATTACAAATATGCATTGTTTTAGAGCATGTTAGTGCATATTTCAATATTTCAATATTTTACACTTTTTAGACCATATTATTTTACAATATTTTAAGGTGTTGTTATGCCATATTGCACAATTTTGTAGGTTAAGCTTATATTATACATAATCACTTAATGTACAATTTCGAGAAAATAAAAATAAAGATATTTATAAAAACCGACATTTCGGTAGAAGCAAGATGATGAATTTTAAGTCTACATACCTACTCAATTATAATTTTCTATCATAATATTAAGTATTTTTTTACATTTTACAATACATATAAAATTATTTTTAGGGAATTATAATTAAACAATAATAAGTAAATATAATATAAACTTTGCTCTAACATGTTTTATATTAATTTAAAATGAAAATTATACTTTTATTTAATTGCTTTTACCGGCACAATATTTTACCGAAAATTTGGTAATTTTTAGTGCACATAAATCTGAGTCCCAAATTCATCATTTAAATCATAAAACTTATCTTTCAACTGATTTCAAATTTACTATGACTTTTAAAATTGGAATATACGAGTCTATTCGTAAAGTGATCAAACAATCGTGTTTGGTATTTTACTCAAGATAATATTGATTCCTATAGTTGTATTATAATATCAGATACGTTTTTTACGATTCACGTAGTTTCAGTTTTTGATGAGTTTTTTCTCATATACGAAGTGTTGAAAAAAATATCACCACAAGTTCTTTATTTTCCATAGATGCATTCATATTTATTATTACACATAAAACAATGTGAAAAATATAAATCTTACTGGGTACCTACTGTTTTTAGATTCTGAGTGAAACGATGAATGTATTGATTTTACAATGATGTGTGTTTTTTTATTTTTTTTTTTATTTTTTTTTTTATTTTTGTGTCTGTCATCACGTTTTAGGACAGTAAAAGTGCTTGGATTTTCTTCATCAGTAGCTTTTCTGATAGGAAAGTGAATCTAGTTGGTACTTTGGGGGGTCAAAAGTATAAATTTCCCAGTAGTTTTCACAAGCGCCGGGAAAAACAACATAAAAATTAAGGAAAAACGGGAATTTTTACGCAAAATTGGTTTTCCAAAAAATCGATTTTGGTTTTTGGTGTAACTCTGAAACAAATGAACGTATATACATGAAATTTTCACTGGTTGTTTATATTTGCATTTTCTATACACGATAACATTTTCAAAATATTTTGATTTATTTTGAACTGTTTAGGGACATTTTCATTTTCCATTTTTTTTTAGTTTTTTTTCTAAAAATATCAAAAAAATTTTATTTGTTGGTTGCGAAAACTTGAAAATTTAATAGAAGGCTCCTAATATATTGCTTCAAAGGCAGATGAAAAATATTAAAAATCCTTAGTCACAATTTTTTTTTATAAGCATTTAAAGTTCAAAAATTGACAAAATATGGGAAAATCACGAAAATTAGCAAATTATTTTGAGTTAAGAATTCGTAAAAATTTTTCTTTTTAAATCTAAGATTTGAAAATTAAACACAAGATTCCTTATAAGTTTGTCTACCTTTATCAATAAAAAAATTTCTACCGGAAAGTCAAATTAAATTTTTATGAGCGTTTGAAATTCAAATTTTTACAACATTGGATATTCACTCGATTTCTCATGTGGCAATTTCCTTTTTTTGTTGTAATTAAAAAACGAATTACTGTAAATACATGAAAATTTCACTGAATGTTTATATTAGCATTTCCTATACACCATACAATTTTGAAAATATTTTGACTCTTTTTGAGCCGTTTACGGACATTTTCAGTTTTCAATTTTTTTAGTTTTTTTTTTCTATAAATATCAATAAAGTTTTATCTGTTGGGCCAAAAAGTGTAAAAATTTAATACAAGGCTCCTGATATATTGTTATAATATCAGTTGAAAAATATTAAAAATACATAGGCACAGTTTTTTTTTATAAGCATTTAAAGATCAAATTTTGACAAAATTTATCAAAATCTCGAAAATTATCAATCATTGTAATTAATAAATTATAAAATGTTCAGTTTTTATAGCTAAGGATTGCAAATTCAACACAAAGGTTCTCGTAAATAGTTCATACTGTAACCAAAAAATCTAAAAAATATATGAACACAGTTATTTTTTACAGACATTTTAAATTCAAATTTGGACGAAATTTCATATTAAAAAACCTAGAATAACTATTTTAGTTATTTTGTTGTGATTGAATAATATTATTCGTGGATACTTGAAACTTCTAAAGTGTACTTTTATATATCTATGATAGTATTACGGTTTTTGTTGATGTATAACGCGTTATAAGTACCTAATGGATATTTTGATATGATTAATTTGGAATTTATTATAGGTACCCATTATAGGTCAATTTTTTGTTTAATACCATAGATATGTATATAATATGTCTTATACATAGACTGACATACCGTCTGCGCTCAGAATCGTTTTTCTTATACAATGATATTATATCGTTGAATTCAAATTTAATATCATCCATTATACAGTGACCCACTTGTAACCTACTGTACAGCAGAGCGACACCCACTTGCCCACCTTTTTTTTTTTGTTTGTCGTCATAATTCCACACTAAATCGGTCTTTATGTGTAAAGTAAACCAATTAATTTTAACAACGGAACGAGAAATCGATGGTTTAGAGATTTACGAACAAAGTTTGGTCGTTACGATCGTTAAATTTATTCGATCCGAAACCGACAAATTGAAACTATAAGGTTTTGTAGTGTATGTAGTAATGCCGCCGCAACGACTGACACATGAACAATAAAATAAAAATGTGTATAATATATATGATACAGCGTAGTTTGGTTTGGAGGAAAAAATAGTCTTCGTCCGTACAATATAATTTAATACGTATTGCGATACGAATAAAAACAAATGAATTATTAATATACGATATACGAGACGGCACGCGCGGTAAAGCTCCTCGCCCCACTGTATAATAATACCGCATTTTTCTTCTAAAGTAAAATATAAGAATTATTGTTATGTTATAATTTGTTTCGAATTGATCACCAATTAGCAGTGATCTTACCCTTACGTATAGGTGTATATTATTATATAATATTGAGATACTAGCTATAGCTTACACAGGTGTGTGTCGTACAGGTGTCACCAGTCGCGATTTGTACGCGTTTTACAGTCCTCTTCGAAACTACATTGTATTAATAATTATTGGAATGGGAACGTTTTTATAGTCAACTTCATGTGCGAACGTCCGTCATTTGGTCGTGTTGCAAAAGCCGTCAATGATCATTATTACATTATTACAATGATTCATTCCCAGTGTACAAGGGCGACTATTTAACGCACTCGCGTGCACATGTAAAATATCTATCCTGTGATAAAAACAAAAGCAAAATATTTTGTGTTTTTCACTCAAACAGATGTTTGTAATGTTTCAAAAACTACACATCACAAAGCTTCTTTCCATTTTCGTTCTGAAAAAATATTCGAATTTTCCGTAATATTAACAAGGCGACGACATAAGCGCAATATTTTTTAAATTATTTATGAAACGTAAATGTATTAGCTTGACATTTTTAAACTGAATTTATTATTACGATTTCAGAGGACGAAAATAAAAAATGTGGCTCAGTAATTTCCTCGTACATGTCATGGAGAATTTGAAAATGTTTCGCAGAATGAAAATCGGTGTAGGCATGGCGGCGTACTGTTAGAGACTAGAGTTATTAAAATGAGTATTTTTTGACTAAAATATTACGATAGTCACGAGGCTGAAGTAATACGAATTCCATATGAAATGTTTACAATCTCTATAAAAGCACTCTCAAAAAAAAAAAAATGTTTTTAACAAAATATTCTCCAAATAATTGTACTTATATACAATTTTCCTGACATTAATTTAAGCCTAGCTCATATCCTTATAACCTTCATATCAAATATCATTCATAATAAAGTAACGAGGACTGGTGTGGCGCAGTCTGTGTACTCAACTGCGGAAACTCTCTGAGTGTACGTATGTATACTATAGTATACGTATGGTGTTGCTAGCTCCTGGATGGGTGACCACCCGGGACTTTTAGCAACAAATACTTTCCACAGATACAAAAAGTGTTCCAACCAACCATTCACCCACCCTACAAACTAAAAGAAAAAAACAGCTAATGGCCATAGTTGCCGGGCTTAAATCAGTAAAAAAAAAAAATATATATAATATATAAATAGTATATTTGCATTCCACACAATTAACTTAATGTAATATATGTATATTGTATAATTAAAATTTGCAATTTTCGATCAGTTTGGAATAGGTAGGTAATTTCCATTCTGTTTATTTGATACAAGAAGTAAAAACGATATTCCTCCACACGCACCGCACCAACACTATTGTTCAAAAAGTTACAGTGTGTTATTTTTTTTTCTGTCAGCTTTTTTATTTTCAATATTGTTCTTATAATTGATCGGGCAACGATAGCTTGTATAAACTAATTAATGATTATGAATGACAAACTAATTGTATATTTATAATCCAGTGTAATCACGCATAGATAATGTGTACAAATCACCTTAACTTTAAACGAATTCTTTATTTTATTTCACCTGTTAAAATCAGAGATAATATAATATATCTATTTATACCCTGTTTTATAGATAATTCAAATAAATTTTAATTTGTTTTTTTTTTTTAGTATTAAATCTAGTATCTAAATTTAGTATCGCTAAATTATTATTTTTTATTAGATTGAACATTCGGAAAATATTAGATTATGAGCGAAACTATGGATGTATTGATTTTACAATGTGTGTTTTTTGTCTTTCATCACCGTTTGGGGCAGTAACACTGCTTCAATTTTCTTCAACAGTATATTGATTGATGGGAGGGTGCATGTGGTTGGTGCATTCAGGAAGTCAAAATTTAAAATTATCATTAGTTTTCAAAATCGCAAAGAAAAACAAAACAAAAATTAATGAAAAACTGGAATTTTGACGCAAATACGGTTTTTGACAAAATCGATTTTGGTTTTTAGTGTAACTATAAAATAAATGATCGTAGATACATTAAATGGTTGTATATATTAGCATTTTCTATAAACATTTTCAGTTTTAAATTTTTATAGTTTTTTTTTTCTTCTATGAATGTCAATAAAATTGTTGGGTAAAAAAGCTTGAAAATTTATTACAATGCTTCTGATATACCTACTATATTTTTAGAATAGTATTTGATAAATATTAAAAATCTAGTCATAATTTTTTTTAAGAGCATTTAAAGCTCAAATCTTGACAAAATACGTAAAAATTACGAAAACATTTTTAATTATTTTGAGTAAAAAGTTAGAAATTTATAAAAAATTTTCTTTTTAAATCTAAGATTTAAAAATGTAATACGAGATTCCACATAAGTCTGTCTACCTTTATAAAAAAAAAAAATGTCTACAAGAAAGTCAAATTAAATTTTTATGAGTGTTTGAAGTTCATATTTTTATAACATTGGATATTTACTACATTTCTCAAGAGCGATTTTCTTATTTTGTTGTAATTCAAAAACCAATAACTGTAGATGCATGAACATTTTACTGAATTTTTATATTTTTATTTTCTATACACCACAACATTTTGAAAATATGTGGACCCATTGGTACATTGACCCAATTTCTTATTATATTAACATTAATGGATGAATTTCTTTAAAATATTGATGTTAAAAATAATTAAATACGTTTACTGGAAATTAATAGAGAAATGTATTTCATTTTAAAGCTGTATTAACTATAATATATTCAATTATTTTTGACAAGTTTCCTTAAAAAAATATGCTCCCCAAAGTTACGGTTTATGAGTCACAGAAAGTCAAAGATCATGAATTAGAATATTTAGAATTTAGATTAATATAATCTGTAATATTGGTTCATCTGTCCAAAGCCCTATATAGTTTCTAGAGTGAACACTGATTATTCATAATAATTATTGAGAAAAGTTTTTTTCAGCTTAAATATCTATTAGGTATTTTAGTTTGTTTATTAATGAAAAGTTAAAATACTTGTAGATAAATTTTTAAAACATTAACATATTTTTTTTTACTGTTATTCCGTTTTAATTTTCAGAAAGTAACCTTTAGAAATTTAAAACTCACCAAAAATATTATTTATTGAAATTAATTAGAACTATATTAAATGGAGAAGTTTAAATAATATATAATATAAAATAAATACATTATCATCAGTAAAAATCAATAGCAGCTGTTATTCGACTTCATATTGTTTCTATATTTACATTAATAATAATAGCATAATAGATAATCTACATGATTAATAACGTTTCTAACTGAATGGGGAAAATTAAATAATAACTACAATTAATATAATATAAATCCAATAACCATAATTTATCAACTACGTCGTACCAAAAAATATAGAGTGATTTACTTTTTATATAGTTATATGGTTTCATAGATATTGCGGAAAAATAATTACATTTCCCGGGTGGCACTTCTGGACAGTGGATTGGTGTGTGTTACAATGCGTAGCGATCAGTCGATGTTTATTATAAATTATTATATGCTAGGTAGGTATTGTTTAAGATAAAAACCAACATTTTTAGTTTAAAAACACACCTATATAGAAAAGTGATTAATCATTCTTTATTGAATTTAGAGTAAAAACACAATGTACACAATTTGAAATAAGCAATATTTTGAATGTAATGACATAACCATTTTTAAAAATGATATAAATAGATATGTCAAAAATGTTATAGTTGCATAAAAAAATATATATATTAATTGTTGTAGGTACCTTAGCAGTAATATACTAGGTTAAGCTACGAAATATTATATTATGCAATAACGGATTAATTATTTTCTCAAAAATACTCCTCCTACTACCTCCTTACCTAACCTAACCTCCTCCTACCTCTTTCAATAATAATTGTCAAATAAGTGATACATTTCTTTGATCGCATTACAACCTGCAGTCAAAATTATTTTTATGTAAAGTCCTTTAAATTGGTATTTCAAATTTAAATATATTTACACTTTTCTTAAAATATCGTTAGATTTTTTATTCATTAAATTATTTGTGAAATTTCTCAGTATTATGTGCACATTGTTGTTTTTTTTAACCACATTTTTTTATATTTAAAATTAATTGAACGTTAGTAAGTACTTATAAGTTATAACTATAATATTATTGAAAAATTAGTAAAATAATATTTCGTTTATTTTTAAATTTAATTTTTGCATTAGATATTTTGTCACGGCCAACATACATCAATTCTTATCTATAATTTTTCAACCGATCTGCGTAAATAAACACAACAAAGAAAACAGACATCGTTTGTTCAGTAACCATTGCATCCCTTTAACGCGTATCGCTGAGTCCATTATGTTATGACAATATTATAGTGAATCGTACGTAGTAGGTACCTATAGTTGTAGATACTCGTTTCTAAAGACGTGATTGCGCTTTTCATAATTTTATGCACATGCACTCGTCCTTTAACGCATGCATCGAATATTAAAAAGTCGAGAATGAAGTCCATGATTGTCCTCTTCCAAAACTAGTTTCCAAATTATTTAAAAACCATGAAATTCAGCACACTTTGTTGTGTTCTTGAATCATTAGCTATAACCGATTGTTTTTACGAATCTATTCTAGCAAATATTTTATACTTTAAATCAAAATATTTTTCGCGGATCGAATGCAATCAGCGACGGACCGTGATAGATGATCGGTGGTTGGGGGGATGGAAAGATTCATTTAAACGTATACGCGACATCAATATTTAACTTGTACAAACAATATTAGTTATTTAAGTTTCAAATCAATCACTTGAGTTTATAGTAAAATTATCATTTAGAGGTGGTGTAATAAATAAAATAAACAAACAAAACAAAAAAAAGGTGGGCAAGTGGGTGTCGCTCTGCTGTACAGTAGGTTACAAGTGGGTCACTGTATAATGGATGGTATTAAATTTGAATTCAATGATATAATATCATTGTATAAGAAAAACGATTCTGAGCGGTGATGGTATGTCAGTCTATGTATAAGGCATATTATATACATATCTATGGTATTAAACAAAAAATTGACCTATAATAGGTACCTATAATAAACTCCAAATTAATCATATCACAATATCCATTAGATACTTATAACGCGTTATACATCAACAAAAACCGTGATACTATCATAGATATATAATAGTACACTTTAGAAGTTTCAAGTACCCACGAATAGTATTATTCAATCACAACAAAATAACTAAAATCGTAATTCTTGGTTTAAATATGAAATTTTGTCTAAATTTGAAATTAAAATGTCTGTAAAAAATAAGTGTGTTTATATATTTTTTAGATTTTTTGGTTACAGTATGAATTATTTAAGAGAATCTTTGTTTTAAATTTTCAACTCTTAGTTATAAAAACTGAACATTTTATAATTTTTTAATTCCAACGATTGATAATTTTCGAGATTTTGATAAATTTTGTCAAAATTCCAACTTTAAATGCTTATAAAAAAAAATCGTGCCTATGTATTTTTAATATTTTTCAACTGATATTGTAACAATATATCAGGAGCCTTGTATTAAATTTTTACACTTTTTGGCCCAACAGATAAAACTTTATTGATATTTATAGAAAAAAAAACTAAAAAAAATTGAAAGCTGTAAATGTCCATAAACAGCTCAAAAAGAGTCAAAATATTTTCAAAATTGTATGGTGTATAGGAAATGCTAATATAAACATTCAGTGAAATTTTCATGTATCTACAGTTATTCGTTTTTGAATTACAACAAAATAAGGAAATCGCTACATGAGAAATCGAGTGAAAATCCAATGTTGTAAAAATTTGAATTTCAAACGCTCATAAAAATTTAATTTAACTGTCCGGTAGAGATTTTTTTATTGATAAAGGTAGATAATCTTATAAGGAATCTTGTGTTTCATTTTCAAATCTTAGATTTAAAAAGAAAAATTTTTACGAATTCTTAACTCAAAATAATTTGCTAATTTTCGTGATTTTTCCATATTTTGTCAATTTTTGAACTTTAAATGCTTATAAAAAAAAATTGTGACTAAGGATTTTTAATATTTTTCATCTGCCTTTGAAAAAACATATTAGGAGCCTTCTATTAAATTTTCAAGCTTTCGCAACCAACAAATAAAATTTTATTGATATTTTAAGAAAAAAAACTAAAAAAAAATGGAAAATGAAAATGTCCCTAAACAGTTCAAAATAAATCAAAATATTTTGAAAATGTTATCGTGTATAGAAAATGCAAATATTAACAACCAGTGAAATTTTCATGTATATACGTTCATTTGTTTTAGAGTTACACCAATAACCAAAATCGATTTTTTGGAAAACCAATTTTGCGTAAAAATTCCCGTTTTTCCTTAATTTTTGTGTTGTTTTTCCCGGCGCTTGTGAAAACTACTGCGAAATTTATACTTTTGACCCCCCAAAGTACCAACTAGATTCACTTTCCTATCAGAAAAGCTACTGATGAAGAAAATCCAAGCACTTTTACTGTCCTAAAACGTGATGACAGACACAAAAATATAAATAAAAATATATATAAAAATATAAATAAAAAGGTGGGCAAGTGGGTGTCGCTCTGCTGTACAGTAGGTTACAAGTGGGTCACTGTATAATGGATGATATTAAATTTGAATTCAACGATATAATATCATTGTATAAGAAAAACGATTCTGAGCGCAGACGGTATGTCAGTCTATGTATAAGACATATTATATACATATCTATGGTATTAAACAAAAAATTGACCTATAATGGGTACCTATAATAAATTCCAAATTAATCATATCAAAATATCCATTAGGTACTTATAACGCGTTATACATCAACAAAAACCGTGATACTATCATAGATATATAAAAGTACACTTTAGAAGTTTCAAGTATCCACGAATAATATTATTCAATCACAACAAAATAACTAAAATAGTTATTCTAGGTTTTTTAATATGAAATTTCGTCCAAATTTGAATTTAAAATGTCTGTAAAAAATAACTGTGTTCATATATTTTTTAGATTTTTTGGTTACAGTATGAACTATTTACGAGAACCTTTGTGTTGAATTTGCAATCCTTAGCTATAAAAACTGAACATTTTATAATTTATTAATTACAATGATTGATAATTTTCGAGATTTTGATAAATTTTGTCAAAATTTGATCTTTAAATGCTTATAAAAAAAAACTGTGCCTATGTATTTTTAATATTTTTCAACTGATATTATAACAATATATCAGGAGCCTTGTATTAAATTTTTACACTTTTTGGCCCAACAGATAAAACTTTATTGATATTTATAGAAAAAAAAACTAAAAAAAATTGAAAGCTGTAAATGTCCATAAACAGCTCAAAAAGAGTCAAAATATTTTCAAAATTGTATGGTGTATAGAAAATGCTAATTTAAACATTCAGTGAAATTTTCATGTATCTACAGTTATTTGTTTTTGAATTACAACAAAATAAGGAAATCGCTACATGGGAAATCGAGTGAATATTCAATGTTGTAAAAATTTGAATTTCAAACGCTCATAAAAATTTAATTTGACTTTCTTATAAACATTTTTCTTTTGATAAAGGTAGACAAACTTATAAGGAATCTTGTGTTTAATTTTCAAATCTTAGATTTAAAAAGAAAAATTTTTACGAATTCTTAACTCAAAATAATTTGCTAATTTTCGTGATTTTCCCATATTTTGTCAATTTTTGAACTTTAAATGCTTATAAAAAAAAATTGTGACTAAGGATTTTTAATATTTTTCATCTGCCTTTGAAGCAATATATTAGGAGCCTTCTATTAAATTTTCAAGCTTTCGCAACCAACAAATAAAATTTTATTGATATTTTTAGAAAAAAAACTAAAAAAAAATGGAAAATGAAAATGTCCCTAAACAGTTCAAAATAAATCAAAATATTTTGAAAATGTTATCGTGTATAGAAAATGCAAATATAAACAACCAGTGAAAATTTCATGTATATACGTTCATTTGTTTCAGAGTTACACCAAAAACCAAAATCGATTTTTTGGAAAACCAATTTTGCGTAAAAATTCCCGTTTTTCCTTAATTTTTATGTTGTTTTTTCCCGGCGCTTGTGAAAACTACTGGGAAATTTATACTTTTGACCCCCCAAAGTACCAACTAGATTCACTTTCCTATCAGAAAAGCTACTGATGAAGAAAATCCAAGCACTTTTACTGTCCTAAAACGTGATGACAGACACAAAAATAAAAAAATAAAAAAAATAAAAAAAAATAAAAAAAAAATAAAAAAAAAAATAAAAAAACACACATCATTGTAAAATCAATACATTCATCGTTTCACTCAGAATCTAAAATATAAAAACATACATCATTGTAAAACCAATACATTCATCGCTCCGCTCAGAATCTAATAAACAAATAAAATTATCACCGCCATTTGAAATGTTTCTTATGTTTATAATATATACGACGTGATTTATTGAAAATGCCCAGATCCAGAACCCAAGTTTAATGAATGCATAATATATTGTATGGATTGTACTAATTTGACTTACGCTTTTAAATGTATGTAATTAGGTGATTGCTTATATTTTAAATTATTATATTTTAATACTATATATTTTCTTTTCTATAATAAAAATTTTGAATTATGTATAAGTATGTGTGTGGTGTGAGCTCTGGGGTAAGGGCTTGGTCCATTTACCTCCACCCGTCTTAAATCCACCCATGAATATAAAGTATTATAATATAGTATAATAAAATTACTGCACGGTGCTGTTTATTAACAAAAATGTGTCGAAATGCGTCGCCTTGTTGGCGGGTTATGATCTCATCGGTCGTATGCGTTACAGGGATTTTATTTAACCTGTTTAAAGAACAAAAACCAACAAAATCAAAAACACGCAGACTTCCTTCCCCGACCACAGCGACATGTAACGACCGGAATTCATTCACCACCCACTCCACACCCACCAACCACCCCCAATGTGTATTCTGTATAGGGAAAACGAGCGTAAAACACGTTTTCGTGTTTACACCTGAACAATGGTAATTAAACAAATAATTTTATTGAATAATAAAAACAACCAGGCGCAGCTCGCGTACAAACAACTGCGGCGAGGCTTACGTCGGTGTGTCACGCGACGGCTGTGGCGGTCCGGATAAATACATCACATTTCTATATTGTAATAATTGTGTACATTATGAATGTCTCTCCCGACACCACGTCATAATTATATTATACAAGTCGGTCGACACGACGAGTCGTGCACGCATATCGCTAATCATTAGGCTTTTTTTTAACGGCTTCACTCATTTAAAACTTTAAAATAATAATATTATATTATATTATACTGTTGTAATATCAATGTGGAATAATACTTTAATCCAGCATATTATTACAATAACAAATATACCTACATAAAAAAAAAAACGGGAATATAACAATCAGCTCATATTCGAAAATCATATATCTGACATTATGAAGACAAATAGATCAGTATATTGTCATTTGTCGTATCGATACGCTAAAATATTGTATAGGCTCGGCATGGACACCAATATCTGCTTTGACCTATCAGTGAGCAACCTTGAAACCGTGTTCCAGGAGAAGGCCTTCTTATATGGTGTTGAGTATTTGGTTCCTATTTGATATTTGTTGAACTGCAACTATAACACATTAACACAAGTAGGTACAGACAGCTTGAATTGGCTCCCAAGATATATTTTTCAGGTGTAGCAAGAAATAATTTTACCCACCCACCCACCCCCGCACTAACTCAAAATTATATTATTTTATACATTTTATCATATTTTAATTGATAATAAGTATCAACCAATATAATGATTAATAATGAACATATTTCAAGTTAATTATTTTATGTTATTATATATATTATATATTATATTATATATTACTATATATTATATATTATTATATTATTATATTATTATATATATGTTATTATTATATATTATACCATATACCCACCCCTTATTTTCAAGGTGTAGTGACCTATACCATAGACCTGTATTGTAACCTGTAGGTGTTTCATATATGGAGTATAATAATGTTTGGCAATTTTGTAATAAATATAAGGATGGTGTTTACAATGTTTAGATGTTATAAAACAGATCACAGATCTCAACCTGTCCGGTCACCTTTGATGCTTATTAAAACGAATGTAGGTATGTAATGTTTAGAATTTTACAACTTGAACTTCAGAAACAATATTAGGAGCAAAAGCGGCTTACCCATAAATTATTGAAATTATCTGATTGATAACATTACGCTCGTAAAATTCCAAAGCAAACAGATACTGGATACGCAATATTTATAGGTACAAGAAAACTAAAAATTATCGGTTTTTGTCAGTATATTTCTACGGTGTAGCTAATTAAAACTCCTGCGTTTCACTATTACAATAACGGGTTTTCAATGGACTTTATAAATTTAATTTAATTTA
Source organism: Macrosiphum euphorbiae (assembly GCA_949089665.1). Taxonomy (NCBI): domain Eukaryota; kingdom Metazoa; phylum Arthropoda; class Insecta; order Hemiptera; family Aphididae; genus Macrosiphum; species Macrosiphum euphorbiae. The sequence goes on along the minus strand of CARXXK010000003.1, from coordinate 45,476,373 downwards.
TTTTAAATATTGTGTGTTTTATTAAACTAACAGAAGTGTACATCAATATTCTACAAAAATGTCCAAGGAAAATTTCTTTAAAATTAAAAATCCTTGAAATCAAAAAAAAATAAATAGAGTATCGAATTAGAATGAAATTGGAACACCCTTTAACATTAGTTATCTTTGCCAAACAGTGTAAATTACCTTGAATATTGTCTACTGTGAGTGTGAATACCTGTAGTCTGTAGATATTTATACTTAATTTGTATTTTACATCGTGTTACGGTTATGACCAAGTAGTATATATAAAGAACATTTTTAATGTTAATTCCCATGTTATGACTTTTAAAAAATAAAATAAAATAATTATTAATTTTTTTTGAAATATTATAATCAATGTTGTAAATACATTTTTAGTTATATGTATAATATAATAATCTATTTAATCTGTATTTAATTCTATTTTTAATAATAGACACATTTGACTACAAATAGTTGGGCCTTAGTTGATTTTAGACAATCTTACCCCAGATATTCTTAATTTTGGACAATTTTACCTCGGACATTTTTACCTAGGAAAATGTAAACCGTGTGCTTACAATCATTTAATATGATTTTTAAAATATGGACAGACCTCTTGAAATACAAAATGCTTCCTTTTTTAAATACCGTATTTTAATTTTAGAGTAAAATTTTAAAGTCTATACATGAGTTTCAAAACATTTCTATGCATCGAAAGCAATATCGGCGGATTGGTCAAGCATTTGCAGAATATTTAGGTTTATTGTGCCTCTGTGCACATTGCGACGGGCTGTGACGCTGTGCGAGGATTAGGCGTTGGTCGCGTAAAAGCATATTATTATTCAGGGCGTCGTCGCTTGACGACAATGACGTATGATATTATACTATAACATTATATTATAGATGAAATATTATATTAATCATCGTATTCAAATTGTCCGTATACTATAATAGTGGCCACCACTGCACAATTTCGATGGATTTATCGAGCCGGATTACAATTCAAAATGTTTGCGCTAAAATGTTCGAAATGAAAAATGTCTTGTATAATAGGATACATGGGGTAGACACTAGACAGTGTCGTCTTAGGCATTTTCCACCGCACAGATTGTTTTCAAACGCCGACGACACTTAAAATCGCCGCCACCATCGTTCAATCGATATAATAAAGTGCGCACCAACACACACACACACACACACACACACACACACACACACACACACACACACACACACACACACACACACACACACACACACACACACACACCATACACACACAGGCTCGTATTGTAAGATCAATACATATTGAGTGCCTACATAATATTATAATGTTTAATAATATTTTATGATATATTATAAATTACAATAATATTATCGTTGCTTGCTGTCTCGGTGCGGGCGTTACGGGGTTCGTATTGTATTCGACCGGACGACATAATAATATAATATAGTATTGTTGTTGTGTACTACAGGTGTATTATAATGATTATATTATTATTATATTATGAGATACGACGAGTTCTTGTTTAGTTTCGGTTTTTGTTCGTTTGAAAACACGCATCGCGTTTGTCTGTATCTACCTTTTTTTTTGTCTGTGGAAACCGATAACGAAAGTGTTGTACCTACGTCTGGCGCGGGTGCCATCGTGGTTGGACAAAAAAATAACAGAAACGAAGAATACACCCGCACACGACGGGCGCCCCGGTAAAATATGCAGCGACCGATTTGTTAAAGGTCGCGTGTCGGGCTATGCGTCGGGGGGGGGGGGGGGGGTAGAGGGGCAGGTCACGTCGGGCGGCACGTCGTGCGACAATAGATCACCTGCTCAGACATGGAAATATATACCACCGGCGAGATGACGGCACAATAATACGCGTGCACGATACGCGCACGCTGTATAGTCACGCGCGTGTGTCTGTATACACCACCGTCCGTACAGTATTAACACGTCAACGCCCCGACGACGACCTCTTATCTCTCGCAAAGCCCCTTCGGTATATACGTCTCTCTATTATTATTATTTCCCGTCTCTCCTGCTCTACTTCAGCTATCTCCTACCCTCACTCAGCTCTACTCCTCTCTGCTCTTCAGTCATCCACAATGTTTCCCGACTTCAGATCCTGTGTGTATGTGTGTGCTTGTGCCTTGTGTGTATCTCTCTCTCTCCAAAAACGTCTTTTATTCAGATGTAGAAAATCCACACTCGCTCGAGCTTCACCTATAACAACATAATATAACAACTGCAGATAGCCCATTAATTATTCGTGGATGTATAGGTAACCGTCGACCAATAGATAAAAGATATTGTCACTCAAGGTGTTGAATAAAAATTGTACTGATTCGGAGTATTTTATTTCGTTGATGGCCTTTCAGTTTTATCAATCGTGATGAAAATCACATGAAGAGTTACCCAGTTGATCGTACGCAAACCTACGATTAAATCGTATAACGGCCATATACCGTCGTTGTTCAATCGAATGTGTACCTAATATAATGAAATTAGACACTGTCGAACTCAATTTTCGGTTAATCTTAAAAGGAAAATATAAATTTACCTTTAATATTATATAGGTAATAATAATAATATATTCGAGTAGGTAACCCAATTATAAATGTTTCCACACGACTAGTCGTCATAGCTGAGTTGTAAATATGACTAACCTCATCTACTGTGTACCATATACAATGTACTTACATAAGTTATATTACACATACATCATTGCACATTCTGTGCTTTAAGCATTGATCATGCGAATAATTTTAAGTAAATAAATACTAATACAAAATACAGTTTGAACTTTGTGGGACTACCTAAATAATTTATTCTTGAATACTAAATAATGGTAGAGCAAGACACACATTATCTATTCACGTTAACCATTACGATTGTTCGATAATGCTAATTGTCTTTAATGGACGTTCTGAGTTAAGTATAATGGATAAAGTGTGAAATGGTTGAATAGCTTTCAGATGGGATATAATGTACAAGTAGTTTTGTTTTTTTTTTAATCAAATATATACATTTTAAAAGGGTAATAATATGAAAAAAAGTTCAATGGCATTTCACTCTGAATTCTCACAAGGATAGTAAAGTAGGTTTACATTATGCATACGTATTTACTTTTTATGTATTGCATGTGAGGTGAATGAATTTTAATAGTTGTATATATATATTTTTTTAATGAAAATAATGCTTTGTTTGTATTTAATTAGAATGCTGTATTGTGAATTGTTAGGGAAATATTAATGATTTATGTTGTATTTTTCTGAAATTAAATTTACGATGGTTAATACCTGATTATATTGTCCCTATCACAGTATCACTGTCAATTTACTTTAAATTAAGTACGGCGATATTTACATGTATTGTGTTGACTAGAAGTCGTATATACATCCAATAAAAAATAAATAATAATATCAATAATAAATATTGACTAATCAATAGAACATAATAATATATGAGTTATACCTAGATGTTAATAATTGGGAAGTTAAAAAGTTTCATCGAAGGATCACAAATAACAGGACCTCATTGATGACAGTACAAGAAAATTCTTTGCTCTCTAATGGCTGGTAACCATATTATTAGGTTAGGTTATAATGGATATAATATTAGGAAAAATAATGTCTGAAGATATAGATCAAATGGAGTCATAACTAATATATAATGTATTTGGACCTCTTTTGTTAGATAAAATCAAAACGGGAACTTACAGTGGTCTTTGTACAAAGACCTTATACTTACAGACTGCAAGCCTTGTTCCGAATCATAGTCGCCATTTAATCGCCAGTATTCGTAACACACTCCGACTGTAAGATGGCCAATTCCCGAACCAATTCAATTTTATAAATTTGATTTTCTTTGTGGACCAAGAATCACGTTCAGAAGTTTGTAGTTTGTGATGCATTTAAAAGGATAAATACTCGAACACCAGAATATTGCCTGTTATATATTTTTTCCTCCGCTTGTTATACACTGAAAATGTCATCTCTGGATGTAATACTATTTTCTTGCTATCCACTCCAACCCATCCGAAGTATAATATAACATACAGACTAAAATCATACAAATAAGTTAGCTGTAATGTTATGATATTTTGTGCTCCCTTCTTCCGATTTAGTTACTTATAAGAGCTAATCAGGTGAAAAAATATTTTAAAAACATGTTCGATATTATTATTATTATTTGTATAATATATTATACTACAATATTTTTAAATGGAGTGTTACCATATTATTATGACTTAATATTGTACCTATTGCTTAATATAATAATAATATATTATCTACATAGTAATAATATGTTCTGCTGTTAATGTAGATATGGTGGTTTACTGCATGTTGACAAATAATATGCAATAACATTTTAAGAGAACATCGCACCCGCATGTGGTCCTCATCGTAACACGGACGACATAACAAATTTTCGTTCACCTGCAGTTTCAATAGTGTGATAGTTTTTATATTAAAGTGAATTGCCCTATTATAAAACTTTTAGGTAACAACATTATCTGTGTTAACTTTTTGGATATTTATGATATTTTAATTTTTAAGTGAATTACAACCAATTTAAAATATTAATGTTTTACATACTCATAACTCACTTAAAAATTAAAATATCGTCAAAAACCAACGAAAGAACACAGATAATGTTGTTACTTAAAAGTTTGATGATAGATCAATTCGCTCTAATATCAAAACTGACAGAAATCTATTGAAACTAGTGAACGAAAACTTGCTATGTCGTACGTGTGTATAATAAGGAGACAACACATGCGGGTGCCGGGGTGCGACGTCCATTTATTAGGGAATTCGTATTTGTAATCAAGAACCAAGTCAACATAAATACCTAAATAGTTTGAAAAAACTAAAATCATAGAATAAAACTCAGTTATCATCCTACACGTCATGAAGATAAAATATTATGTTGTAGTAAAATGTAGGAGGTAAATATTATACTTTGTCCAGAGGCCCGACGAAAGTAGTTTCTTCTACGTATCCCCAAAGTGCCAAAGTGGAACCGATTTCGATGGATTTCTTAGAATATTTTATAATATATTTATGTTGAAATAAGTAATTATTTATTTTTCTATTAGCCATAAGGTTAGCTAAACAAATTTTTGACAACAACAAATTGCATACATTCTATAATAATTATTATAAAATTAGTTCATAGACTAACGAAAACTATTTCTGACATAGGTACCAATCATGAAAATATGTCTGTGAAAAAATTGGTTAGTTTATATTTTTATGTATAGTAGTTTTTTTCATTATTCTTTAAGAACAATATAATAATATGATTAAACCTTGTATTCAATTGTCAATATTTAGTTATAAAAATTGAAAAAAAATATTCAATTTTAACTAATAAATAATTTGAAAATGTTCATAATTTTTTAAAACTTAACTTCAAATCATATTAAAAAAAGTGTTCCAATTTTATACCCTGGATTTTTACTTTTTACCTCTCCGTCGCTTCGCCAAGTAGCTTCTGTAGTACTAAATATATTCCAATTGCTATTAAAATCTATTTTTCTACTATATAAAAAAGGGTCATCGGATACAAAAAAAAACACATCACTTTAAAACAATACATTCATTGATTTTCTCTGATTGTAAATGGATTAGGTAGTTATTTCATGCGTCCATCATGAGTAAAATATTTTAAATTATAATGACTATAATATCTATTAATTTATTTCGAGAACCTTTAGTAACGCTGTGTATTATGTGGTAGGTGTGTATATTAGTTTTATGATAAATGAACTTGGTATTTGCATCGAGGTAAGACAAGTTGGCTGAACGTTAATTTGAACTTAATTGAATTTGAATAAATGAGCTAGGTATATTATATTCAAACCCGGAGTATGTTTGAGTTCAAACGTTATTATATTGCACTAAATTAGATTGTTAGAGATCTCTCGACAACCACCACGCGTCTTATTGAGTACTTAATAGCATTTCTCAATTGCGACGTGTCTTCAAGGTGTAGCATATTTAAATTAATAATAGAATGATGAAGAATACGTTAAAGTTTTTTTTTGTCCTTGTTGCCTTTTCAAAACAAACGAGTTTGCACTCCACCATTCATTGTTTGAGATACTGATATGATGACACAAATATCGAAAAACGGATTAACCACCCATGTACCTATATATGTGGCTTCGTTCACTTTTTTAGCCAAGACAGTTTCTGCAGATTAGATTATTAAGCAATAAGATAAGACATATAATAGAATGTGGTCTTAAAAGTGGCATTTTAAATTTGATTAATAATTTTCTTTAAAATACCTATAATGATTGCCCCCCTTGAAATAATTGCAACTATTTTCCACGAGAAAGGCCATCCATTACTCTAGACTTTAGAGTGTGTTTGTTATGAGGTTAAACATTCAAGTGATACGTTTACCCATAGGAGTAATTAGGGGGGGCTTTGATGGGCTCTTCCCCCAGTTTGTAATCATATTTTAGTTTGTAAACTTTAAAATATCAATAATCTTGGTCTGTAATAATACAATTCTGGCGCCCCCCCACCATAGTTGCTCTATATAGATCTATGCAACTACGGGTAAAGAAAGGTATTTTCGTGGTATATTTAATTTTATGATTTCTTTGAGCGTTTGTTACGAGCATATGTTTTAATATCTATTCACCGGTAAACGCGTCTTAATAGCATTAAATGATACTCATGGTATAACTGTCGGTTTATATACAGTCGTTGAATGCCTCCGTTAAGTTAAGTTATTAGTATCAGTGTACCTATACTTTTTGTTATCATGAGATTAAACATATAACGAAAATACCTTTCTTTACCCACATTTTACTCTCATAATATTAATATGATATATCGTTTAAAATTAATTGAATAGAATTGAATGGTCACTGTAGGATATATTATTTTTATACGATAATAATAATATCATATAATATAGGATAATCATTATATTAATTTCCATAACGGTTCGTTATAGTCATAAGGATATTATTTATATATAGATACATAACTATATACATACATACATACATACATACATACATACATACATACATACATACATACATACATACATACATACATACATACATACATACATACATACATACATGCATACATATATAGTATATTTATGTCCACAAATCCTACTGCTGTTCCGTCGATCGGTTCAAAGGAATAATGACGTGCACGCGAATTTTGGCAATCCAAATATAATAATGTATTCGATCGACTGGTTTTTGTGATGAAAACCGTCGAGTTGGGTATTGGGGCGTACACGCTCCTTTGCATTCGAATAATGGATACACATTTATGTCGTCGAATATTGCCATCGTCGGTTTATTCTGCACGTCATTATATTTTAAACCGTTCGTGGGTCTTAACGATTTTGTTCACAACACAAAATAATCGGTATTTATAATTTATTTTGTGTGCTCGATGTTATAACAACCATGCCTATTATATTATAGACTTTGTATACCTATAGTAAGTTCGGCGCTTCCAGGATGCGTGCTTATATTTTATTATATTTTTTTTCGTCTATTTGTCATCGCTTTTATGATTAGGTAGCAGTCTAATGCTTAGATGTCAAACTATGACTGTGGATTCACCAAATATTAATTTATATTGACATATAGAGATACACTATACGTCATGATATAAATTTAAAACTATTTTTGATCTTTTTGTGGTATTTATAAGCATTTTAATTTGTCATATTTTTAAGTTTGTAATTTCAATGTTTGTTGTTATCATATTTTTTGTTATGCCAAAAGCTTGGAAATTACATTTTTTTTTGCAGTTATTCAAAAATATCTAAAGTACAGTACATACATATTTTTTTAATAAAAGTTTGAAGTTTACATTTTGATAGGTATTATAATAAGTGTCCTTAATGGGCTAAGGTCGCATCTTCTAACAAGTAATTATACACTGTCCAGCTATTATATTATCACTGATTCTTACTGTGCTCTCGGGAACATATTGTATAGACCAAGGTATATCTAAATAATATCTTTAAACATTTTTTTTCAAATCACGAATATTTGCTAGAATTATGTAGGTATTTTAAATACATAAAATGTTTAATACCTAAATTGAGAAAATATTATAGTACAATTCTTCATACATTTTTCTCATAGAAATTGTAAAATATAAAAACTACATTTTTTATAAAAATTTGAAAATAAAATATTAACAAAATTAATCAAAATAACCAGAACTTGCTAATTATTTTATAATTAATAATCTATAAAGTTTTAAATTTTAAATAGTTTAGGTTTTGAAAATCAATATAATATTAATATACTTAAAACATTATTTAAATAACGAAATTCCTTGAGCGTCTTAAAAATTTTATAATGAAGAATTATATTATTTTCTAGAACAATTTTCGTTATCTTGTTGTAAACATTGAAAAAAATACTTAACATTCTCATAAAATACGTAATGCAAATTATGCAAGATATATTTTTTTATGTTTTTGACGTAAATTGTTATAATATTATATAAAAATTGTGTTTTTAAGACCATTATTATTTTTAAAATTAAAACTAACTTTTTTTATTAAACTTAAAAGTATCAAACATGTTAAATTCTACTATAGTACTAATTATTGTACAAATGCATGGCCATCTGCGTATTTGTTTTCAAAACTCAAAAGAGTAGGTACCTATCATAAATCATAATGCATAATTCATATTGTATTCAAATTGTAGTTACCTAAAAAATATATAAAATTAAAAATAACACTGATTTCCATTATACTCATACTTTTAATAATATATAAAGTAAAAAAAATGTGGTATTCTTAGTATTGTTTATTGTAGGTATGTAAATTTTAATGTCATAACATAAGTGGCTTACACTGTACAACTAATTTTACTTTTTACTGTTTAGTAAGATTACTATAATATTTCAAATGTTAAATACCATTCAGTTACTTTTCAGTAGATAATTATTAAAAATACAAAGTACTAAAATACATTTCAATGTTAACATTGATTATTTAGAAACATTTAACTTTTTTGAAACTTTTATTTTTATATAGTTTAATATCATTACAAAACATAATTTTTAAGACTTGTTTTTTGAATTCTCATTTTTACATTGTTATAATTTGGTAAGAACTTCACTACTTTGAGTGACAACATATCTTTAATATTCATATTTTAAAGCAAAATATTATTTGGAGTATTTTGATATACATAATGAATTGAATTTCAAAAAAGTGGTTAATAGTTATAAATATTTCAGCATTTGAAGTTACATTTTAAGTTAAGATAGGTAAAGTTTTAGAGTGGAACATGGTAGGCATCACCAAATGTTGATTCGTTATTCCAGTCATAACAATTTTAAATAAGTAGATACCTATAATTTAAAATTTTTAACAAATTAACTCCTAGTATGACTGTATGAGCTTTTTATGTATTAAAATACTTTGAAAAATATTCCGCTTCAGAATATGAAATTAAAAATGTGTGTTATTTTGTTATTCAAAAAACTAAAATACATATAAAAAATGTTAATAAATATAATTTTTAATATTAATTAACATTATCTTGTTATGAAAATTATGCAGAAAGAAAATGTTAAATCTTTATGAAATAATAAGTTTAAGACACTTATAGCATATTCAGTGATTTAGTTATTTGTAAAAACTATATACCTATAATTTATTATCAATCAAAGTGATATGTTGAATAGGTACGCTACGAATACCATCTACTGTAGTACATTACTCCATGGTATTGTCCATAGAGTGTTCATTGACTACCTAGGATTTTTTTACTTTGCGTCAGACATTTATATTATATAGCTATTAAAATGTTTATACAAAAGTTAAAATAATGTACATACACATATTATTATGAATAAATAAGTGCAGGGAATTAAAAAAAAAAATAAAAAAAATATTCAAGTTTAAATTTAAATAATTTTTGAAAATGTTAAGAACCTTTACTACCGGAATAATATTTCTAATTAAATTTAGCCATATTAGGTAATATATAATTAGATTAGTGCGTTTCAGTAATTGTTAATAAAATATGAAAAGGTGAAGGGATCGTCTGAATACATATTTGAATCCCTGGATGGGAAAAAATGAATGTGTATGTATGTACAATACACTATAGTTTACCTCATTTTAAATCATTAACTAACCTGAGTATAATGATTAAAATTATTGTGTGTACCTAAAGAAGAGAAAAAAACCCATGAAAATGAAAACGTCGCATTCAAACGCATTGTACCAACGTTGATCGTCGAGTGTGGTGGCATCCGGCGCTTTTTAGCACCGAGAACGACTTTGGCCGGGTGCAAACAAAGACTCTCGAAGTGGCTGGTGACGAGGGGGGGGGGGTGCATCGTAATCTGTATCGCTTGTTCTCTCGTCTTTTTAAGCAAAAACACAGTTCCCCTCGCCCTCGCCCGACGGCACCCACCACGGTCGGGAGCCTCCGTCACACCACCCTTCTACATGGGAATGCACCCTCGACGGCTATACCCGCCCACGCCTTGTTTTATACAGTATTCTGTCTTCCGTGCGACGTTATCGTGCCGATTCCGGCGAGAACGGGTGTCTAGATAAATGCGCCGTGCTTTATTGTCATCACCGACGAAATGATAACATGTATACTACGACGTTACATCGTCATCAATTATTACTGTGTGTGTGCATTAAATGCCACCGTACTATACTGTATTATATAATATTATAAACGCGTGTAATGTACGCCATACATTTTAGAATAGGTGTTGTATTATTATAATATTATTGTATTTTATAATAACTCCGTCGACGGTGGCGACGATGTCTCTTGGTTTTGATACACGAGAACAATGGGGACGTTTGAGAAGCGTACTGTAGAAACGGTAAACGTACAATTTACAACCAAAATACCCCTTTTATACAATGTAAAGTTATCTCAAAGCTTCTATAGATGTAATAATATTTAAATATCGAAAACGGCAATAAATATTTTAATCACAAAAGGGAACAAAAAAACAAACAACGTTCTACATTGAACACGTTTAACGAAGTGTGCCTATCTAATAAGTGTGGTAAATTGCGATAAAAAAAATATTGCATAACAATTTATTCGATTTGAAAAATATTATGGACAAATATTATTGTTATAGGTACCTATTGGAGATATAATAATTTATAAATCGTATTTTATACAACCATGAGTTGTTGAATGAATGACTGTTCATTATATTATTTTCATTGAAAAATATCATCATTGTTATTTGATTAAAAATGTTATATTATATTATATATTTATATGTATTAAACCAACGCGTCTTATTATATTCAAACATCAGTGGACCAATCTTTAAAATCTTTTTTTTTTTAATGTTTCGAATTAAACTTTCAAAAATTGTTTACATTATGTGTACATGACATAATAATTTTATGCATTAAACGGTTTTCTTGTAAAAATGATAGGTAAGTACATGGAAAATGTGTTTAAAATATCTTCTGTAGATGTATCAAATAAATTACGAACACTATAGACTATACGATCCAATTTAAAGTTTTCGTTCATGGTATAATTTACTTTTAAATAAAATAAAGTACGTTCATCGTTCTATGTGATAGTAACTAGTATATTACTATATTATAGTAATATAGTACCTACGTCTCTCTTAGACGATAAGTGTCTCAAACTTGAAAATATATTACAAAGTTAACTACCTATAAATATAATGAATTCATTATTATTGACTTTTAAAAAGTAAAATTCTTATAGATATTTGATAATTGCATCGAAGTAGAAAGTAGATTTCAAATAAATATATTGATTCATCAGTCATGAAATAAAACGTAATAATAATAAATACCTAATTATATCAATAATTGTTCATTGAATAATACAATATTACCAACATGGCAATATAAAGCAAAACTATGAAGATCGATTGCTTTGTAGTTTGTGTATAATGTTGTTATTCAATTGAAATGTATTGGTTTTAATTACTTGGACAATCTATTTACAATTATATGTTCAACATTTGTATTTTATTCCTTTAATATATTTACCGAAATTAGATGGTGGTCATTGTAACCTGATTATAAATGCATACCTAAAACAAATAATCGATTATTAAACTCTAATTCTAGCCCATCGTTGATATATATTTTTTTTTATTTTAAATAATAATATAAATTATTAATGGAAATAATAATAATAATATGTTAACATTTTGATTCAGTATCGAATATTCTAATTGTGTGATACAATAAAACGTCATGATTTACGAGTATCACTGAACCATTATATTGTCTACTATTCGTATGGAGAAAGAAACATAAGGTTACAATACGACTCGTGATGCGTACTCGATGTATTTTATTTGCACGATGAGAAACACAATTCTTGAAATATTTCAAACAATATATAATATTATAATAATGATCTCGTGTCTAGTACGGTTCCAAAAAACCATAATTATTTTCGTTTCCACTTATTTTTCTCCATAGTCTCTTAGATGTTTAGTCGGATGAACATTCGCTTGGTAACATCATATCATAATATTATTATGTAGTTTTGTGTATGGCGTTTGTACATACAAGTATACCAACGTACTAGTGTGTAGTAAGCACTTTCTTGTATTATTATAATGTATTTTAAATAAATAACGATTTAAAACAAAACTGTATATAGTTACCTATCCCGTTGGACTGACCGAAGTATGAAATCGGTCCCTATATGTGGCAATATTAGGAGAACCGACAATTATGTAAATACATAGGAGGCGAATAATTCAAGTGAACATAAATAACCATTACAGACTAAATGTGAACGATAAAAATATCGTGAAGAGGTTATAAACGAAAAAATAAGAGGTAACACATTTTCTCTCAAATAAACGAATGAAATATTACGTCAATGTAGATATTTATTTTATAACAAATTTTAATATTATTATTTTGTTCATGTTAACAATTTGATTTCCTTTGCGATTGTCAATCATTGATTTTTAGATGAACGTTTTCCCAACTAACACCAGAACATCTCGGTCAATATAATATTTCTATTACACAAATATAATTAGTAACTTGCTGAAAGAAAATTACATATATAATATATATATTCATTGATATTATATAATTGTTTAAAAACCTAATTTGCCTTAAAATATTATGTCATATCTAATATAATACAAACAATGTTCATGAGTATTATTTTAGTTTCAGTGTTTGTCTTGTACCATAATAATATAACTTATTTTACACAAGTGGGGGACATAATATATTTGTTTTTGGTGTACCCACAAAAATTAGGGATGATTAAAACGTCGTAATATGTAACAAATATCACTCGCTTCAAGAGTTTGTTAAAATTTATTTATAATATTTATAGTTGAAAAATGTCCTTGATTATTTCTAAATTTAACCGTTTTTAATTTTTTATCGTCTTCCTTAAATTTAATGAATCTAAATTATGCACAATTCTAGTGGGTGTAGGTAATACATAATAAATTATTATCATATGCCAAAACTGCAGTTATTTCTAAAGGAGGGTTAGTAACGTGTAGTGTGTATGAATAGAAATCAACTTTACTTGCCTTCAGATAGGAAAATACACGTATGCACATTGCACCTACATATTAATTCTATTGTTCCGTAATAGTATGGAACCCGGGATGTAAAAATTTAAATTGTAAATTGCATTCTTTGTGGTGGAGTTGAAAAATTTATCCCGTAGATCTTGAACATGAATGCGTACGCGTGATCCTTTATTAAAAATGATGAAAGGTCGGTTTATTGTTTGAGCACTTTGCCATGCAACTATACAACTCCCAAGTTTGGAGCACCACCGTAGAGAGCGTTTCTATGAAAGTAATAGGGGCAGGTTCAAATTAGTTATATTTAGTGTAAGAGTATTATTACGAACCACTAGACAAAATGCAATGAAAATCATAGTAATTTTCAGTCTCTAAAAATAAAAATAATAATAATAATAAAAACTATAAACGAATTCTCTCGACTCCACGTCATTATAATAATATAATTTCTAACTATATTATGTGGTAAGTCTAGTGTTGCCAGTCCTACGGTTTGTATCGGTTTGTATTGTATACCGTATACCTCCTTAAAGATTGAATATTGTTAAAGTTAATTGTTTATTTTTATTATTTTATTGAAAAAGTTAAAAAAATATGTCGTTTTCTATGATATTCATATAAGAAACAAGTCTATAATTACTGTAGAATTGGGCTGATGATTATTTGATGTCTTAATTAATTTTATTATGATTTTTAAGACTTTCCAAAATTACTTAAAAATAACTATGTACTCAATACTGATACAAGGTAAAAAATATAAAATTACTTATTGTTTATTTGGATATCAGAATGTTATTTTTTACTTGATATTTGATTTTTGATAACAAATATGGTACAATAATGTACTATAATTTAATGATAATCCGTGTACTATAATATACCTACGGTAATTTCATAAGTTCTGTATGATTTTTGGCTATTTAAAATCTGGCAACACTGGTGGTAACTTTTGTTAGTCTAGTGCCTACCTATATTTGCTTTGAAATGTTAAGGATGATTTTTTTCCTTGAATCTTGACATTATTATTAAACTATATGTATCTGATATATACGGTTGAAACATTCAACTATTTATGTGTCAACTAAATCGAAACGAGGGTCTTGACGGGTCAGGTTTATATTAGATTACAACGAAAGCTCTTTGACAACCGATCAGTAAGACAAGTATTCAAACTTATAGGTAGGTATCGCATTTTTCGTTTAAATGTCTTCTAAGTTATAACGATTCACAAGTATAATATATATATATATATATATCAAAACACAATTAAATTAAGTAAGTAAATAATGTTTCTTTAGCTCATTAAAAAAATATTCTTAACTACATAGATGTACCTATACCCATGAGATTTAAATAATTTATAATATAATTAATATTCATGTCTAAATAATTTGAATTATCAAATATACAATATATAGTGTAGTGAATTTGTGCCCACTATTTTATCTACGTTCACAATCACGTTTTATTTAGGTTTTCTTACTTCCTAGTACCTAAATCAAGTATATTTAACAATATTAATATACTTTTAAAACATTAAATGCAATGCACCAAAATTAGTTTCTAGAAAATTATATTCAAAATTATGACTGTTTAATAACCGTCAACTATTCCGTTAATTGGGAAAACTCAATCACTGTATCGGTTTCAAAATAAATAATTAAATGGTATAAACGAACCAGAAAAAGAATAGTGCTTAAGTATAATTTGTAGCTTTCGATAATTCGTCGAATTTTCAGGTTTAGCGACTTTAAAAGGAAAGCCAAAATACGTGATTTTATTTTCAAAGGTTTGAGCTAAAACCGCAGTGACATCATCATATTATAAGAACACGCATCGAAACCGCATTAGCTTGTATACGTTTTTCACGGTCCATACATATACCTACGGGTTTTAATATAATTTCCGGTTCGATCGATTTATCGTTTTTCGAGCATGAATAATTTACACGGTGCTTTTAGTGGTTAACTTCATTTTTCCAGTCTTGTGCGACCAGAGATTCATCTTTTTTCTTATCTTTTAGCTGTGTAAAACTTTTGCTCTGCTCTCTCGTACACTGTGACCGTGATTCGGGTACGCCTATATACCAGATTAGTACCTAAATCTTCGATTACCACTACGTACTCGTTATATTAAATGGAAAATTATACATCATAGCGTAAGAGTTTCGACTATCTGCCGGTATCGCACACGATCCACGAGGGCCATCGGGTACGATCTACAATATAATATTATCATGCACATTGCACTCGATACCTATATAATAATAATATTATGTTCGGGGGAGAAAGCCTACCAGAATTTTATGGTCAGATTGAAAACTAAGCCAATGCCAGTCGTACTCCCACCGTTTTTTTAAAAAAATTTTTGCAATCGATATTATTTTATTCCCAGCAATAGAATTCCAGGAAAAACATGCGTCCCATGCCGGGGCAGAGGGTACAAAATATATAAGAATTACCTTTTCGCACAAACAACATGGACAGTCGTGCGCACCACAAACGTACCTAATATATATAATAATGTAATATATGGCGTTATGTAGATGGCCGACGTGACAAGTGGAATCTCGGGATATATTATTATAATATTGACTTATTTTTTTTTTACGAATTTGTAAACAACGTGTCCTCTTCTATACTTACAGATCAATTGATATGTAAAGCACGGAGCACTCGTAATCCCATTCAACATATAGGGTTTTTTTTTATTATTATTATTCAATATAATATAATATGTTACTGTGAAATTCTGAAATCGGTGCAGGCATGTTGACATTCACCGGCGATTGTTGACATTCGCAAATATACCATACACCTCATTGGAGAATGTTCGAAAATATTTTGTAGGAAATTGATGTTCGGTCGCACATCAGTGATTGTCAACAATAACAAAATAGGTTTGGTGGATGTTAGTAGTTATCGCCATACCGACATTAAAATAAATAGGTACCTACCATTATACATGCTTAGTTGATTAGTTATATGATATATCATTGAATCCAAAAACAGCACATTTTAGATAAAATACAGGATAAAACCACACATTTTTTTTTGGTTTATTTCTCCGAATACCGACAATTTTATAATTGCATAAAAATGTACAGTATATTTTTAAATGTATAATATATTATTTATATATTCATTTAAGGGGGCTCCAGCTCATCATGGTATAAGGGGTAATTTTTATTAGCAATTCACATGACATAAACATTTGGGCTATGTATATGTGTGAGTAGTAAATGAATATCAGTGTATGTTTCCGAGAACCTCTTTAATACCGCCTCCAGATGCAACTCTCGCAAGTCGCAAGCACACATATAATATGTCAATGGAACAGATAGCGAAAAATGAAAATATTCTTATTTCCAATACTATAAAAACTACTAAACGCGATAATAAATTAAACATACATCTTGAAGCTCGATTGTAATATTGAAAAAATGGTTAAATGGATAAGCTTCTAGACTATATTCTTTAGGAATCTCTTTTTTGATTTAAAATTAGACGTGCGCAAAATAAATACAAATGTAAAGCAATTATTTCATGGGATTTTTGAAAGAAAAATCTTAATTTTATATTTTATGAAAGAGTTAATATATGTACTTTTATAAAAAAAAAATAATATTAATTCCGAAGTATGTAAAATTTACCACCACTTATTGGTCTAAAACGAATGAAAAATACGTGTGCTAAAATCCCCTTAAATATAAAATAAATTGCAGTCAGACAAGTATACCTACTCATCACAATAATTACTTAAGAATACACATTTTTTTACATGGTAATATAACAGTTTTATCTTATCAATCGTAAACATAAGAAAGTCTTTTTTGCCTAGTTTGTTGGTCCACTATCTATATAGACTCAAAAACTACTGAATAGTTTTCAATAAAAGTTATATCATTATATTCATTGAGACTCGGGGTGGGTTTCTAGTTTCGTTTATAAACCCATATAGATCGGTATATGGGTTAGGTTATGGTATATCGGAAATCGTGAATGTTTTTGTTTATTTAACTGGTTGCCATTGGTTACAGAGAAAAAAAACAGCCATTATGAATGAATACAATTTTCTGTATTCTACAATAAATTAAAATTTCTGTCTTAGTCCACTATGAACTAAAAAACTAGTAGACTGATTTACGAATGGAATTTCACAAAATGGTCCTTGGAAGGTTTAAAGCTATTGAAATCCGACCGAATTTATAACCAACATATTGTTACAAGTTTCCTTTCAATTAAATTTCTGATGGATGGCATAGAAACTAACGCAGTGTATAGCTAATAATAATAATAATTATATTAAGTAAAATAATTACGTTTAATATATTGTAGGTATATTATGTAAATATCCAATTATAACTAAGTACAATAATTAGTATCAAACTTTTAATGGTGTTCATTTAATCTCTATACATAATAATATATACACTAAAATCTAGCAATAGTGAAGCATTAAGCTATAATAATAATAAATTAACATGAACGTAATTTACTGTACTAAACTTACTCGTAATAATTCATTTTTTGATGGAAGTTGAAATTTTTTAATTGTTATTTTTTTTTTAACTCTCTTAAAAAATATTTGTATGAAAATGTTGACGTATAGATAACACATTTTGGTTACTTAAAGTTTCTTCTTTAAATTAACATTTAAAGTTTACCGTTTAGATAAGAGCATGATATAGCCTGCTGGGGATACTTCGTTCGCCTTAACTTTAATGATTATAAACGGAAATAAAACGGTTTGAGTATAACTCAGTAAAAACCTAAAAATATAACATATTAATTAATTAAAATAGTATTATTTTTATTTATCTCTTAAAAATATATTTCTGTTTAAAATATTCGTTTATACTTTATTTCATACCACCTAATAGATATGTTGCAGGTTTGTCCAGCGTTTTGCTAGTAACGATTTTTCATACTCGGCTTAAAAACTTGAAACCATATAATATTATTGTCTGTGGATACAAAACACTTTTATTGTTTGTGTAAGATTCTTGTCTCTTTTCCATTAATTTTGAAAAGTTTAATACTTTTTAAATGGTTTTTATTTTTTACTGTCATATAATACCATCAGTAAAAAATAAGTTATTGATGATTTGCAGTCTGGAAGGAGTTTGAAAAACGATCACTATTATAATATTATGTAAAATATTCAACTGTCGCAGTCAAACAGCTTCTACGCGACGCTGAATATATTCGTTCGACCCGGTGGGGGGGGCATAATATTGATCGAGGTTTGATATTATTTCATCATTTTTCGAAAATTAAAAAAAAAAACGGGACTGCTAAAACTTACTTTTGAAACCCAAACTATGCGATGCGCAGCGTTTCGCCGATAACGAACGACACGACGTGACTTTTTTACACTTTTTTCCAGGCACACATACGCACTCACAAATATTATATGCCATGGAAACACCCTCCCGCCCTTAGAGCCGATATCGTTCTGCGGTCGAAACACACCGAACCGTTATAATTGTCGTCGGTGCAGTGATTGATGGACGGTCTGTGCGTTGAAAATATGATCCTCCGTCGTGGTGACGTTATTTATCACGTGGTTTTTTTTTTTTTTAAGTTTTCGTTTTTACAGTACAATCTTATATATACCTCACATTTAAGAACCATTATCGAAGATAATATTTTCCACCGGTGTTTCACGAATTCAGCGGTTCTCGCGGTAACCTAACCTAACCTTACCCCGATCCCGCGTATCGAAACCGTAATACAATTGTATACGATATACCACCTAACGGCTACCAAGGCAGGTGGTCGTGTCTTAAAAATGACAAATCGTATAATATTATTACTATTATTGCGTTCGTCGTCGGATCTCCCTCACGCGATGAAAACCGAGAGCCGAAGCCACCGACCATCGGTTGGCGTGTGCGGTCTTTCGACTGTAATTTATATTGTACATAATATTATACGGGCATACGGCTACTATATTATACGTAGGTACAGAGAATATTATTATGTATTATTTTTATACTAGTCTCGCTCGAAAAGTCGGTATAAATCATCGTTTGAAAACAGTTATAATAATAATATTCGAGTCCATTCGGCTTGAGTGTCGTTATATTCTGAAAACACGTGAAAGTCGGAAAGTCATGAATCATAATCTCATTAATACTGTCATCGTCGCCATTAACGATCGACGTAATAATATTATAACATTATCTGCGGGAAAACGGACGTAAAACGACATTATGCGATTCGCAGCCAACGCCATAAAATAAACATAAACGCGATAATATTGTTACCTGAGCAGTATCCAATTATTGTACGCCATCCGTTTCCGATGATCTGAACGAAATACTTATAAACGACGTAATTATTATAATATTAATACTATTGCAGTGCAGTTATTGAGTACGAACTGCGTCATCGCAGCTAGGTATAATTATTATTATTATAATATGACAATAATATTGTAATAATGCCTGCTCGACCTGACCTCGAAGTGATGATGCACTCGTCCTGCACGGGCCCAGACGATTATTCACTCTAAATAATTTCATTATACTATTACGATAATATACGATAATGTCCTAATTCACGCGCGGAAAAACTTAACGACCGGAATTGTGTCTGTTTTGTTTAACGGCTGAAACGTAAAACGTTTTACGAGCTAATAACTATATACCGAAGGTAGGTGTACACTGCAATAATAATAATAATATTATAATATAAACGTGCTCGTATATCGTGGAAACGTCCTACAGTTTTGGTCGAGTCGAGCATATTATTTAGATTTCGAAATGAACGGGCGCGTATGCTGCGATGCGCATAACGCTCGATAAAGCTCAACGGTATATTATATTATAGTCTATTGCGAGCACTATCAATTCCTTTAGAGATCAAAGATAAAATATCGCACAACTCGCTTGTTGTTCAACTATTACAATGTTATATTATTTAGGATTTAAAGTTTCGAATGTATATTATATGCTGTAGGTATTATCTTCGAATTGAAACATTTCGAACCAGATAATGGTATTTGGGGCTCGTAAATCCGAGTAAACTTCACTTTTTCGGTTTCGCGTTGCAAATAGTTTTGGGTGAAAAAACCCATATACATTACCAGCGTGCGAGGGAGAATGTGGAAACGCCGGCGAAATTGATATCGGCCTCTCCCGGATCAGTTTTGACAACCGAAATACTATATCGGGAACATGTGATATAATATTAGAGTCGAAACTCTAAAGGATTACCATCATCCCTCTGGGAAAATAAGAATTATAAACTTTCTTCTAGGATCATTTAACGTGGGACAGTAAATAAAAAATTACATTTCCAAACGTAATATATTTTATCTTGACTAAATAACGTGATATAATATTTACCTATATACACTATCAAAACCTTTTTATACCGTCTATTGTTTGGTATGATAATTACCGATCTTTTAAATGATGGCAACGACCACTTTATGAACACAAAAAAATTCTAAGCAAGTATACCAATTGCCATGAAATGATCACTGGATATTCACATGTCATTATGTCCCTTTTCATTATTTGAATATCATGAAATTAAAATATGTAAACCTATAATTATTTAAAGACATTTTATAATGCTTTATTCTACCTAATATTTTTATCACAATGAACACACTATCTATTTATTATTTTGATAGAGATACTGTAAAACCAATACTAATCGTACCTAAGGAAATAGTTAATGTTATTATGAACCTAGCTTAGTAATTTGTAGAGTATCGATACTATTAGTATTTTCATATTTTTAATGCCTGATCGAGATAAATATGGATCTAATGGTATACCCAATAGATACCGTCGTTTCATTTTATTTTTTTTAAATATTCAAGTAGATTATTTTAGATTTGTAATCATTTCTGGACTATCGCTGTATCTAAAAAAATCAGAATAAACTAATTGGCACCGATAAAATTGGCACTAATTTAACCTACCGATATTTATATTAGCTCAGTCACATATATTTTTTAAATTAAACTGTTTTAATATATTAATTGTCCAACTTTTATTGATTAGGTACCACTACAATTTCCAAGGCAAAATATTTGAATTTTTAAAATCAACATAAACACAATATATATTTATAAGTTTTGTAAGATTCTAAGATAATTACTGTCGAATTATAGTTTTACATGATTACACTTTTATATTACCTATGCTTAGGCATAGTAGGTATAGGCATTTGGTCAACATAATAATATTAACTATTTATATTTTTAACATCTGCAAGTTAGGTTGCTTATACTTATTTACTATGTGAATTATTAATAAATTACATCAATTATATAAACTTAACGTTAACACAACGCAATAACAATACAAAATAAATATTGTCCATTTTTAAAATAAAACGGTAAAGGTAGATGCTAAATTTTAAACAAAATGATTTTAAAGTATAATTATGATTAATTAATTAATTAATTGTGTACAATGTACCAATATTATCATAATCTACCTACTTGGTAGATTATTTACTCATTCATACGTATAATTATTCAAAACAAATGAACAATCGTATAGTTAATGCTATATACAAAATAAACTATACAAATGTATAATATGAAAGGATTATTTATCTTTCGAAATTGATCAAATATTAATTTACAATGTTCTTAACATGCGGATATAATTAAAGTTAAATAATAATTGCTGAATACAAAATAAACATATTTGCATTTACGTGTAAACCAAAATATACACGTAACACCTGAATAATAACCTATGGAACTTACTAACTAAAATTAATAAAGTAATTTAAACATACACATTAAATAAATTATCATCAGTAAAACAATAACAATTATTATTCAATGTTATATTGTGTCGGTAGTAACATTAATAACAATATAACTAGATAATCTACACGCGATTAATAACATTTCTAACTGAGCGGAAACATTAAATAATAACCAATATTAATATATAAATCCAATAACCATAATTTATCAAGTGCGTCGTACCAAAATAAAGTGATTTACTTTTTACACAGTTCGGCCTTTATAGTTTTTATAGAGATTGCGCTGAAAATAATTATATTTCCAGGGCGGCACTTCTGGATTGGTGCGTGTTAAGGGTGTCGGTGAAGGTTTTTCCAATTTTCTGAAATTCAATAAAATTGAAAATTATATTATATATTTCGGTTAGGTACTACCTTAATTATAATACTTTTTTACTAATCCACAACTAGATACCTATATGGAGGAGGGGGGTTGATACGGTGTATTATATCAACGAAAATTAACTTCACAGGAAAAACTCTCAAGCTCTGTAGAATAGTTGGATTTTGTTAATTTTTTTTTTTTATTTAAAAGAAGATAACATTTTTCAGGTCGAATCGAAGACCGAATTTTCATTTTACTTTAAATAGTGGTTGGAAAATACGTTTGAAAAAGAACGAATATTATGCATTATTAAATAAGCTTCTATAATTATAGTTTTGAAAATCGGGCTTTAATCCTACCTGAAAAATGTTCTTTTTTTATAAAAAAAAATTAACGAAATTCTACTATTCTACAGGGCGTGAGAGTTTTTCCTGTAGGACTTTTACCTATAAGACTATTTTTGTACTAAATAACGCACCGGCTCTGATGCCCTTAAATGCTTAGAGTTAGGTCTATTATTCATGTTATGATATTGCTTAAGAGTTATGAATTATGATACTCACCAGAATTGTTAGTTGAAGAGCACGACAATATGGAGATAAAAGTGAATAATGATTATTTATTTAAATAAATAAATAACAATATCAATATTGTTACAGTTGTATAAATATATTTTTATTATTTTGATACAGCATAAACTACTTAGGTTATCAGCTTACAACAAAATAAATATTAGCCACATATAATTGTATAAACAAACACAATGGTTTTCTTAGATTAAGTTGTACATTTCAGTCAATTTCAGAAATATGATGATTTTGTTGATGTTTTTATCGGTTGTGCTGAGGGTTTCAAAGAGGTTGTCAGATATTCCTGGGCTTTTTTAGTTTCTATAATATGGTTTCGACAGTAGAAAAAGAGGTATTGCTTTACTGTAAGAGGTTCTCCAGCCTCAGGTTTGGCACAGTGTAGGTCATTTCCTCTGCATAAGGTGTATCATAATTTAGGCCTAAAAAAAAGATACTCACAACGTATGGGTTGGCTTCAAAGTATAATGGCAATCCGTGAACAGTGCAGCAGGAGTTTGACCACGAAAAAGGCATCGGGAGACGATGAGTACCTATAATTATGTTATGTTAACACGGTAGTGCGTGTTATATCGACAGACGTATCACAACGTTTATTTACATTTATCATCGTAACACCTGTTATACTCATCAGGGCACAATAATATCATTTCTTTCTCGTGTCCGTAGCAATAATACACTGTCCTCGCAATGACACGCTGCAGGTCGTCGGCGTTAGTCTAACTGCGATTCCGCCTGTATATTGCAGAATATCTCCAAAAAAATCGAACCGTTCGTTTTTGATGTTTCAGGGGTCGCAGTCGAACCGTCGACCACGGTGTTTCGGAGTAAAACGTCGAATTCGTGTTTGGATTATACGTCTTCGAGAGGTGTGCGAGACAAAGACAATATTATTATACACATAATATGGCAAACGCCTATCGTCAACGCACATGGTATAATAATATTATCATAATATTACAATGTCCTACACCTACGCAAATACCCGAAATGATATTATTACGTACGCGCTCGAGTGTGTGGGTGGGTGTGTGTGTGTGTGTGCGTGCTCGAAGATGATACGTGCGCGAAGTGCGAACTGCTGCTGATAACGGTAAATTACACTCGGCGTAATATTATGGACGGCGATCCAAAAATTCGTTGCCGTCTCGGTGCGGTTAGGTGTGTTTACCCACCCTTAATTATTTATTCATTTGTATAATATGGTGTGCGCGGTTAAATTTCTCCCGATTGAATTATTTCCGGCGGCTGAGAGCTCAGGTGCGCGCTCGTTCGTACTATATATCTGTACGCCCCTAATAGTATCCAGTATATTATTATTATCATACGATCATATGTAATATATATATATATTTATACACCTATATCGCGTATTATACAGAGGCATGTGTGCGCGGACGGCTGACAAGTCTATCTAATGGGCGGAGGAGTGTTGTTGCCACCGCAAATTCGATCTGCCGCTGCCGGCGGAACTACCATTTACGCACGCACATAACACACGACCATAATACGGCTACGACGTATAAAGGCTGCACAGTGGCGGCTGCAACCAATTGTCGCCATAGCGACCGAACTCGGAAAACTATTACGCCGTTGTTTCGCCGACGCCGCCGTCGCGTCGTCCGCCGCACGGTTAAATAACAGTGCGTTGGATTGTTGGGTATGTAATATTATTCATATATATATATATATTGTTATTATGATATATTGGTTATGCGAGTACGGGTGGAAGGGGTGGGAGGGAGGGTCGAGTACGTGCGACGCTGGCTGAGAGGTATAAGCGAAGGGCATATTGTATGGATACTGCGAGCGTGGGCGGTCAGACGGGGTGACGGAGAGAAAGAGTAAAGATAGATGGAAACAGAGAGAGAGAGACACAGTGACAGAGACAGAGAGAGTGAGAGAGAGAGAAGGGGAGAAAAATAGACGGTGAAACCGATTACTACAATATAATAGATAGGAAGGTTTATTATATTATTGGGTGTGCTGTGGTATAGTACAGGTGCAGGACATAGTGGCGTATGTGTAACATGATAGAGAATCGTGTAGTTTGTGTTTGTGTGTGCATCGGTCGAACGCCATTGGATAGTACACGATTTTATATCACTTTTAAAACACTGTCCGGTGATAAGTCGTGAAATTAGTAATGGAGGTGTGATTTCATACTAATTAGTGTAATATTTTTGGTAAAAGGCACAATAATATGGTACCTATTAAATTAAATAAAAATTATTATTACATTTGAAAAAGACAAAAAGTTTTGCAGAAATAATTTCTTAAGTGTTATTAGGTACTGTGAGGTACAACAAAAGTCAACTGCTATTTTGAGTAGGGTCTTTTAGGTTAAATTATTTTTTTTTAAGCAGCTATCGAACAGTATTCCTCTAATGCACACACCATAACCATTGCCCGATGGCGGAATAATTTTCGTAGAACTTTGGTATGCAAAAATCGATTATTGAACCAACAAACGTATTATTTATACGCAATTACGGTTTAGTGTAGCGTTGCGGTGAATTAACATTTTTGTGGGTTTTCCCCTGATACTACCACGCAGTTTGTATAAAATATCTCAACTTAAAAGGTTTTTATTTTTTTTAAACCCACAACAATTATTGTCTTCCGTTGTATAGCGGGGGCGCACATCTAAGGTAGAAATTTTGGGAATGCTACTACAGGTTTAACCAAAATTGTTCCTAACTAATAAATACAGATATTCGAAAAATGATACTGATTGGTTCACCCCTATCGATGTATTCATACATATAAAACAGTAAATATTTTACTGAAAGCCATAAATTGTTTTCAGTTCGTACAGAATTGTTTCATCTGTTTTTTGCAAAATGCCCATAAAACCTACACATCTGAAGTAAAAAACGATGGAATTTCTAATTTAAAGATACTTACGTGCTGCACGGAACTGTATGTAATTTTATTAACCCGAAACGAAAATATAATAATAATAACATTATTATAAAAGCATTAGCTCCCTCGTTTCGCTTAGTATCTAAAATAATATATGTTATACAATTTGGCAATCGTTCCGAAACACGTATACATAAGAAATGTTTATAGTTAATGCTATTAAGGGAGCTAAACATCCCTCGGTCAGCCCACATAAGTTGAATCATTGGTAATCGACTGTCTAGAAACTTATCACCGAAAACAAAAAAATAATCTTCAATTATTCAATCAACCTCTCCCTATATCCGCAGAACAATCGGTCGCTCTGATTGAAAATAATACATCCCCGGGAGTACAATACGACTCTTCTTCTTTGTATGAAAACAAATCGTCATTCCGTGTTCCTCGTCAGTCCTGCCGTCAATAAAAGGGTCCGTTACGCGTTTACATTTTTAACTTAAAAATAACGGTCTACGGACAACGTCTTTGTGCCATTACAAATAAACTGGAAAAGTTTAATTTTATTTTGATACAATATCTCAGCTGTCCCTCTGTTTTCATCCCGGTTTCTTCTTCAATACCAATCGTCTATTGCATGAAATGTCGTGTGTTCTGTGTAGGTACTATTTTTCTTCATAGTCATAAATGAAGTAATCCATTTGACGTAAGACTACCATTACAAGCGTCTTACGTTAAATGAATCACCCTGTAAATATATTTATTTTTTTTTTCAACAACATAAGATTTGTTGAAAATGTTTATCTCTTGCCTACATTGCATCCAAGCACCCATCACGACCGGCGTCATCCTTTAACTCGAAATGCACAAAAAACTCAACTAGCTTAACTCTCGTTCATGTATAAGTTGTCGAAGAGTTGTCATATTTTGTTTTATGAGTAGTTTATTGCACGACCATATTGTTTGTATTCAATTACGAGAGTATGAACTGTTAACACGTCGCTATATTTTTTTACGTGTATTATAAAGCTCTGCTATAATATTTATAATATTTTTTTCTGTTTAAGTTGAAAATATAATATATTCATTGAACAAGTTATTATTGAATTCAATTTATCAACTACATACATAATAAGCTGAATATGTGGAATGATTGAGTCATTCAACAACCAAACGTACAAAATAAAAGACTTCTGTATTTGAATATCGATAGAAATATAGAATAATATAATATATTATTGTACTTTGATTGTATTTAGATCTTTTGGTATATAACAATTGTTTGAGTATATAACGTTTTTTTTTCAATTGGACAATAAGTATATTCATCCGGTTTTATGAGCAATAGACAAATTCTCTGGGTTTTCAGTAAACAAGTTTGTGTTACACAATCATAAGCTAAGTCCAAAGATTGTATACAACTTCTTGTTAATAAAATAATATTATAATATTGTGTAATATGTTTTTAATTTTTAAAATTATAGAATTGTAGTTATGAACCAATTAAAATATCAATTAATGAAATTTTTAATAATTTCATAACTGACGATCAAATATTAACGATATTCTGAAATATTCTGAAATACTATAAATAACTTTTAATAATTTTATCACCGTTGTTTTGTATAAGTTCACAAAACAACGGTGATAAATATTTGAAAATATATTTATAGTTTGTACACTGCCATCAGTTATTGCTTATTTGCATAAATTAATTGATTTATCACCAAACTGTTATTTAAATACTCGTCGTTTAAAGATTGAAATATTGTATTTAATTATCAATTTCCTTCTTTGAATTTAACTACACTCGGCTCAAAGAGAACCTAACAATATTGGAGAAAAAAACCCTAGACCAAATAAAAATAGTAAACGACTAGTGTTACTTATATATGGATTAAATTTACTATGTAATATTATATAGGTGTACGTGATAATCGGAATCAGATGCTATAATTTTAATGAGTGATAACATAATATTGTAGTAGTATATGATTGTGCGGTGAATGAAAAATAAAAATCCACATTCATAAATTAATGTTGATAGGTACAAAATAAATGATAACACGACTCTCTCATTAAATTACACATTGGTACCTAGTAAATATATACATACCTAATATTATATTTATTATTTAGTATAAAATATCTACTATAACATATTTTAAGTTTTCTAATATATTTATTAAACTCCAAAAACAGTTCGATGGTTATTATCGTTAAATTGTTATATTTAAAACTTCTTCGTACTCTATTTAACGTTGTGATGTGTCGTTTTACTAAATTCGGTAAGTTATTTACCATTCATATATTATACTATCGGGTATGGAAATGGAAGGATTACTAGAGAACTGTTACCATGTCTTACTTTATGTTCTCAGAACCTTCGATTTCACATACTCGTTGTCTCTTATAGTCTTATGAATGATAGTGATATATATTTTGGAACAATGTAAAAATACCACTATCATTTACGACGCGTCGATACGACCTACGAGTAGTGGATTTAAACATTAGCGTATCAGAAAATGTATTTATTTTAGAGTCGCCTACAGTGTATAATGATCGATTTATAGATACCCGAACCAGAGTTATAATGGAACGTATATTATATTGCAACATAAATTATTACGTTCAGGCTGCCATGCCAGGGATATTATTTTAAAACTGACTTTTCTACTCTAAAATAAGCATGCGTTTTTTTCTTTAGATATATTATATGGCATTAAAAAATATATATATTATAATGCACCTAGGTACATAATATTATATAAATCATGAACACGAAATAAATTTTGATTTTAAATAAAGTGTACAATAAATAGATATATTTACTATATACCTATAATACAGCATACGTATCTTAGAAAAATCGAAAACATCAGATAAAAACCAAAAAGGTGCTCTGCTGTACAGTAGGTTACAAGTAGATCATTGTATAAGAAAAACGATTTTGAGCGGAGACAGTATGTCAGTCTAGGTATAAGACATATTATATACTTATCTATGGTATTAAAAAAAATTGACCTATAATATATTCCAAATTAATCATAACACAATATTCATTAGAGTATTAGACCGTGATACTATCATAGATATATAGTAGTATACTTTAGAAGTTTCAAGTACCCACGAATTATTATACAATCACAACAAAATAATTAAAAAAGTTATTCTAGGTTTTAGATTCTGAGCGGAGCGAGGAAGCTATAGTGGCATTACAATTTTGTTTATTATTTTTTTTTTTTTATATCCTGTATACGAAATTTCTACTGGGAGTTCTTCGAGTTCAACATATAGTATACCTTATCTTTTAGCAAATTAGAACAAGATGGTACTTTAGAGAGGTAATTTTTGACCTTTGAAATTTACAATTTCATGTATCTACGGTCATTTGTTTTAAAGCTACAACAAAAACCAAATTAAATTTTGAGAAAAATCGATTTTGTGTGAAAATTCCAGTTTTTCCTTAATTTTCTTTTGTTTTTCTTGGCGCTTTTGAAAATTACTGGTAATTTTAAATTTTGACCTCCCCAATGCACCAACTATATTCTTTTTTCAATCGAACAAGATACTGAAGTTGAAAATCGAACCATTATTTCGACTACTTATCGTGTACACATACACAAAAAAATAAAATAAAAAAAAACACACACATCATTGTAAATCAATACATTCATCGTTCCACTCAGAATCTAAAACTACAGAAATGATCATGCAAATTCACAAGCGAGCATAATATTATTTGTGTTGGTTTTTAATATTTTTGAATGTGAACATATTTTATAGTCGTATTCTACGGTGCTTTAGGTTAACTATTGTATGAACCACATAAAATATGTACCTATTTTAAATTTCATTTTTGTTTCACAAATAAAACCATTTTGTTTATTATTATTGTGCATACAATATCCTTTTACAGCTGAGTAAAAATGAAAAACTGGTAATAAATTGTTTTTTAATTTTCCTGTTTTCATAATAGCTTATTGTTTGCATCAATAGTATAATACATTAATATATTTAGATATTTAGATTATAAGTACTATCAGTATTTTAATACGTTTATAAAAAATAATAAACGTAGGTAGGTACAATAGGTACATAATTATAGTATTTACAGTTGTCTTAACTTATAAGTTGGTAACAATTTATAAACATTTTAAATATATTACCGAAAAACTTCTCGTTACCAGTGAGTATATATATATACGTTTGTTCATAATAAAATAAAAATCAAATGTGATATTACCTTTTATTTAATTAACATAGGTACGAGATTCTCAATGTGTTGTGAAGATTTACAAAAATAAAAATAAAAAAAAATCCGTCTAACCGGTAGGCGTCGTGTACGTTTGATACACAGAATTTCACTTAACTATGCTTTGATGGAATATTATGTTTTCTTATATGTCCTATATATAAATATAGATTTAATATTTCTACAATATTATAGTCTATTAGTGGTATTGTCAGTCATTGAGAGCGATAGATTCGTATGACGCGATAAACACGAATTGATCGAATTCAATTTCGCGAGTGTCGTGTGATGTCTATAATAATATAATATTAGTAATATTACAATAATAATAATAGTATTATGTCATCGTGCGTCATACGGTACCTACATTAAAATACGATAACGATCGCGTTGTGGCAGACGATTTTCGAAAACGATTTATAATAATATTATTATAATATTGCTGTACCGCTATTGATGGGCATCCCGTAACACTGTAACAATCGATTTAATACGCAATGTATAGGTATAATAATATAATATTACGATCTGACTAGTATTTCTTAAGCCACACGACACTAGTCCGCCGAATAGTGATCGGGGTACTGGCGCTTTTTTTTTTTTTACAACTCTCCTCGGAAATCGAAATAACAGCTGAAATCCCGAAAGCTGTACGATCCTAATTTTCCGACACGTCAGTCTTTGGGACGTTTTTGCACAAGAACACTGGCGTTGCGTGTAATATCCATCATATGGGACCAGAGGCGTATAATTACGACAGGAGGTAAATTATATAGATGTCGTAAAATGCTCGTATCACTCGTATCATTCCCACACCTATCACGTCCTTATTATTATTATTTTTTTTTTGTGCGTAATTTTACATTGGAGTTGAAACCGCATACAATAGTGGACATTTCGTCAAAACACATTTAAAAGAAAATGTATAATATAAATATTTTGAAAAATAATAATATATAACGATAAAATTAAATATAAATATATTAAAATATGAGTGTGCATATAAATGGCTATTGGAGATACCCCATATTAAAGGTAAAAATAATATTTAGTTTTAAGTTCGAACTCTGTTTTTAAAACAACCAATCCCTGAACGCCACAATAATAATATGATATACGGTGGCGTTGGAGTCTCGTGCAATACTTCGTCAGTCGTCAAAGTAGGAATCTTTGAAACTATACGAACAAGAAGTAAAGGTTAAAAAAAACAAATGTGGGTATAATTTGCTTTAAAAAATGTCACACTTAATTTGGCTAATTATAATATACCTACGTTATAAAGTTATTAGTTATGTATTTTTTGTGGTTATTTGTATGATTATGTAACAGATTTATCAACTTTTCAAATGTATTTCAAATTTTAATTTTTTTTTAACATGGTTGGGTTTTTGATCGATCTTAATCATTCGTGGACCATCTGGTCAATCTTACTTATTTATATAACTTACTTATTTTGTATTGCTATTGTATGTGCTCAAAACACTTAAAATCTATGACATTTGTGGTCACAATCTATGTAATATTATATTGGCTAAGTTCTTAAATATAATTTGATCTTTGATTCATATATATTTTATAGGTACCTAACCTTACTATATCTCTGTAATAATTTAACTTAAGAATATATAATTTTATTGAATACATTTGTAATAATTGTTTATTTCATTACATAAATCATATAATACTATTTTATAGTTAGTCTATTTTTATTATAAACTGGGTAACTATTAACTATGCCAGAGAATGTTAAAAACCACTTTTAATACAGTTAATAAAATATATAATCAAAGAGTAACTACTTATTTATTATTGTTATATAATATTAAAATAACTATTTATTTTTAAAGTATATTATTATATATTCATTGTTGTATATCACTGTTCAATTATGAGTGATATCTTGATCCAAAATATTGTGTATAAAGCTTTTCCTAATTTAAAACAATATATGATTACATTGAATTATATTATTACAAGTTGGTAGATTGTTGACTAGTTAACTGACTAAAGTTTCCAACTAGTCCATTGTTAACATATCTATTTTTTTCATTCTTGTTTCACTTATTTGTTTAAAATATGTTCAATATGTATGCAAATAATATGTTCATATTTGGCCGTACAAAGTCAAATATGCATACTAGGAGGTCATGGGATAGTTTAAAGGTGTATAGGAAAGGTATATGCATCCAATAGCGTATCATAAGGTATGATAAGTGTGGAGGTAATGGTTATTGATCTTGTTGAGAGACCTGACACCAACTTAATAAGAAGGTCGATAGCCGCACTATGGATATTTGAATAGGTACATATTATTTGATTCGTGACCTGTCATTGTGGTTAAACCGATAGCTGAAACTTAATGATACTATTAGAAGTGATATTTAAATTCCGATAGAAATCGATAGGTAATGTCCAAGTTCTAGATGCTAGATCTTTCGAATACTTGGTGATTATTGAGTTGGTTATTTTTATTTTTCAGTAATATCAGTTAAATGCTTGGTTATAACTTCTCATAGAATAATAATCCATCGATTAGAATAAGTATGAATTTAGATGTTTTTGATGATCTTATCATTTTGAAACTCCACTTGTAACTTACTTTAATGTATATACGATATACATTAATATTATGTAGGTATCCATTTAATATAGTATTTTAGTATAATATTACTATAATAATAGTATATTATGTAAACCATTCTGAGAATTATGTAGTTATATAGCCTACTCGAGACGCCGTGTTATAACTAACACGTCAATACGTCATGTCAAACCATGCACCAAACCAATACCTAAAGGTTTACCTTTAGTTTTGATATTCGAGTGAATTGACCTACTATCAAACTTTTAGCTAAGAACATTATCCGTGCTTACGCGTAGGTTTTTATTCGAAATTTTAATTTTCAAGTGAGATATGAAAATTTTAAATTTGTGATATTTTACATAAACATATCTTGCTTGAAAATTAAAAAATCGAAAAAACCCCCAAAATTATTATAACTAAGAATATAAAATATAAATAGTACCATACATAGTATACACATTACATACTATAATAAACCAATCACTAATTGAATGTATTTTTTTCAACGCTTTGGTACATAATTTGTAAATAGGTAATAGAAATACATCTTCGTGTTACGTTTAGATTAGGGCGTCCAAATGATTACCAAGCAAAAAATGTTTATGTTGTATTTGAGGTTTTAATCGAGTCTTTGAAATTCAAAAATATTTATTGCCGAATATCTGGATACCAAAAAATTAATACTAATAAACACAATATTATGTTTCATATAGTTTTCAATAGTCAGTCTGGTATTGTGGGTTTTTAGTTTTTACATTTAACGTTGAGCTGATCAATCGCTTGAACCTTATCGTTGATTTCCTTAACCCACGACCTAGCCTGTGACCTAACTTCCGACCGACCACGCCCGCGCAGCCAAGTCAAAACCATTTCACACAAGTCGTTCGCTTGAAAACCCCTCCTCGCCGTTTTATCCACCGATATTTTATTTTTCTGTTGTCTCGAAGGGTTTAACGATCGAGCTAATCATTTACGTTGAAACGCATAAGCCCTGCTGCCGGCGTCGTTGTCGTCCTATTGTCGGAATTAAGTTCAATCTAAATTCCTTCAGAGTCTTTGGAACCCTCTTATGCGTCTAACTTATTACGAACGTCTGCCGCTCTCGGGACATTATCCATTTACGCCATTATAAATCCTACTACTATTTATTTTTACTCCCTCACTTTATTCGACTGTAAGCATATATCATGTGATACTATAATATGATGATCTTTGACTTTATTTGAACATCACATCATTCTATAGTATACAAATATCATGTTTATCATTCTCGCATAATGTTTCGTAAACATATGCATACGTAATTTTTAATTATCTTATTTATTTCTTGTATAACTAATTTTTTTGAATGCATAGATAGACATTAAATAGTTGAGGTGGTGTAGTTAATTCGAGTTGTAGTTAATCTTATATCCAAACCATAATATTATATTTAATAGTCTGTTGTGGTTAGATCGTCATCAATTGAGTTGTTAAAGTCTGTGTATTTTATTACTAACGAAAATATAAAAAGTGGGTAAGTGGATGTTGCTCTTCTGTACAGTAAGTTACAAGTTTGTCAATGTATAAAGGATTGTATTAAACTTGAATTCAATGATATAATATCATTGTATAAGAGTATAAGAAAAACAGATCTGAGAGAAGACGGTTTGTCAGTCTGGGTATTGTTGTTATTTATTATATCCTGTAAGAAGAATTTATATAATAATAAAGGTATTATTATTTTTTATTCGTTGCTATGGTGATAAACAAAGGGTTCGAAATTAACATCCCATTTTTAGCTGTTTTTCGTAATTTGTCGGTGGTTTTTCCCGTGGCATTAAATAACTATTGAGAAAATCGAAAAATGACCTTTCTAAAGTACCATCTTGATTCAATTTGCTAAAATATAAGGTACAATATGTTGAAATCGAAGCACTCCTTCTGGTAGATATTTTGTATATAGGATAAAAAAAAAAAAAAAAACCATTGTTAAACCGCACTAGCTCCCTCGCTTCGCTCAGAATCTAAAAATATAATATAATATATAGGTATACCTATTTATTGAATATAATATTAGATTTGAGAAGAAGAAAGCCAATAAGTTAAGCTCGAATAATCGGCGAGTACTCAGAGTGTTTTAATTGTGGGGTTCATGGTTTATACATTTTACATACGATGCAGTAAGTACGGTTTAATAATTATTGAATATTTTTATGTTCAATTTTGATACGATTAATTATGTTCGATGGTATACACTTTATGAAGATAATCTTTTATTCGCATGTAATCGCGAAAGATATAATATATTTTTTATGTAATATATATAGCTCAGTTACGAATTATTATCGTATGATATGTCGAGGAGATGTATTCATAATTAATGTAACGGCATTTGCGAAGTGACGATTTCATTAAAAATTAAAACAGTTTTTTAGCGTAGAAAGTAGATTTTTTCTTACAAGACTCGTATATAATAATTACGACAGTAGGTGGATGTGGAAATACTGTTTTAAACGTCGTAATAATAATTTCTGTGCATCGCCCCATGGCTCGGCTTTTCGAGACGTGGGCACTGGAACACGTCATGGTTTATCGTGTGCAGACATCGTGTTTTCGTTTGTCATCTGGGCGACGACGATACGTTTATATTGAGTTTAACGGACGGCGTAACCCCGAAACGGACGACCCGCGTGGGCGTAGACGGTCGTCGATACACGCCGGAATCGATGAGTGTATTACGGAGCGTACGTGCGCCCGTTATTGTTTTTGGCACGTTCTCCACGGACCGCACTCCGTTTCGCCGGTGTGTGTAAGTATATTATTATATCGGCAAAGAAATCGGCGCGCACAGGCAGTGGCTTATTAAGTTATCCTGCACCGGCGGAGGCCGTGTACCTATAGCACGTGCAATCTGTCGCCGGGATTATTTTATTACGGGACTATAATATAGAGGCGGTACCCTACGGTCGGCGGCAAGGCTGGCAGGGTGGGAGGAAAGTATATATATATGTGTGTGTAGGACGGAAACGGGAGAAGTGGCGCAGAGCGGGAGGGAGTAAGAGAGAGAGTGAGAGACATCTGGACAGTAGCCAATGCTAACCAACCAGGTTATTACCAAGCACACTGCCACTACTATATACAACTATAATAATAATATGACTGTTACACTATTACATACCTCAGTTGCCACTGTACAACTCTTATCGTTAGAACACCGTGGTGTCTGGTATATAGTGACGTAACGAAACTAAGGCGTTGCTTTGTTTGCAACGCGTCACGTAATTTCGTCAGGATTTTTTCCGAGGAACGAAAATTTAATGGAAATTATTTTTGATGATCATTCCCTAAAACATAATCCCCCGTTATCGTTTTGGGTATTGAGAATTAAAAAAAATATTAATCTTTCAATCAGGTATTCAGAAAAATGTGATTATGATAATATGGATATCTATAAGCCATAATGATCGGAATCGTTACAATTCTGCTTTAAATATTTACATATATACTTGCATTGAGTACCTACTTTATTTAATTTACTCTTAATGAAACTCTTGTTTTCTCTATTTTTGACAAATTATATCTGGGTACACCGTATTTACATTTACGTTGGTATTGTCGACTAACGGCCATTACATAAATAAATATAGAAATACTCGAATACCTATTAACTTTTTTTATGGTTTTATTTTCTTATTCGAAGTTAGAAGTTCACCTGCATATTTTACCAAAAACTAAAGTAATTAAATTAAAATTTCAATTTTATTTGAGTGACGAGTAGCGAGGAGTTACATAATTACTTTTCAAAAGTAACTTGGCCAACACCGAAACACTATAGCCGTCATTGTCCGTGCAGTGTTGTGTCATACAGAGTGGTCCACGTGGTTTTCACCGATGGTCCACGGCTACTTGCACGCTGTATACGTGAGCAGACGGGTCGATGTTGTATTAATGGATATACCCACATGGGTTGCAGCGATTGAGGACGAAAGCAGGGCGATACCGAGTTCGATTTCGTCGACAGCGACGACCAAATGACGTTTTCCGATTACAATATCGTTAACGCACGTGGACGGGCGCAGGTGACTGAAACTGAGTGAAACCTCCGTCAGTGTTTTCGGTTTTCGACGCATTTATTCCGTTATTTATTGAATTATAAACATACTTAATGTGTTTGTTCTAAAATCGTTGAGTAAGTTTTATGAAATTAAGTAGAAAACATCGCAATACAAGCTTCTATTATAGTCACTATGACTTACAAAATTTTCAATCTCGTTTGTAGTTAACCTGGCCTTTATTTTCTATTTATTATTTTTTGTTATAATGAATGTGCACAAATATATTAATTTTAAATGGTTCGAAAAAGAAGAAAAATTATCTCAAGCTTAACTTAAATAACCTAAATTGTTATTTTTTGTTTTAATACTATTTTATTTTTTATCTCTTTTAAATGTTTATTATTATAATTATTCTTTTTATCAAATACTTACACTAGATCTAGGTACACATTTAAAAAAATGTAATAGTTCAATGTAATTTGAACTCTTGTACTCAGCACAGCCTAAGATTGTTGAGATAATCCAACAACATTTTTAATTTTAAGTGCGTATTGGCCTTGCTATAATACAGTTAACCAATATAAGTTATTGTTAATTCATTATTGTACCTATACATATAGTCTAGGGCCTAGGCGCTACTGACAGGTTTACCTCAGCTATTTTAGCTTTATTGAAATGCTTATAGCTAATAGAATTGAGCCTGTTGAATACGATAGAAAAATCGGCTGATTCGAAGACCAACTCGGGGAAAAAATCAACTGATTTTAGCGCCTCAGCTACCCACACCAAATGATTTGAAAAAATTAAATTATGTCATAAAAAAATCGGCTGATACAATTCAGATTCGAATGAGTAAAAAATAATTATACAGCTTATAAACTTAACAACTTATAAACAATTTTTTTTTATTATCGTTTTGTAAATGTAGCTACACATTTTTTTCAGTAGATTTATTATTGATTTTTATCCTCCACATTCTTTTATTTTTTTCTTCGTCTGATATTCATATCATTCTCAAGATACACTTATGTAACAAGTAAATATTTAAAATTAAATGTAAAAGATAGGAATACAAATTTCAGAATTATTAAATATTATCTTAGGTTTAATTTTAATTTGCAATTTAATACAACATTAACAGGATCAGATTTTAGTCCTAAGGCTTTAACTTTTTATGTGTCCTGTACTCTTCCTGCCTCCGTTGTCATTATTATGTATAATTACAATTCTATTATCACAAAATGTTTATAGAAGACATAACAATAATTTTTATAGCAAATGAAAAGCTAAATATTTTTTCGACCATTATTGCTTTGTGATTTTTTTTCTTTTTGGTGAAATAATAATAAAAAACGATACTTTGTTTGTTTGTTGGTCGTTTTGTTTATTTACGAAAGAATTATTGTATTATCTCGTTACTGTTATTTTATTACACGGGTCGTCCAATAGAGGGATATCCGCTTTATTAAACTCGACTATTTGACGGAGGGAAAATCCGAAATTATAAAACGGCGTCAAAAGAGTATATTATATAGTGTCATTTTACTTTTTTTTATTATTATTATTAAAATAATCACTACATTAGGCGCAAAATGAAAAAGGGAAACTATTTAGTTTTTCGTATTTCCTAATGAAAATATAATAATGACTCGTTGTGCTTCAGAGTTTAAAAAACTTTATTCTTATTTTTCATGTTACAATATTAATAATATTCTTATTGAAACAAATTAAATTTGCATTTGTATATTACAGTAAAACGTTATTCTCTACACGATTGTCGCTGACAATGTTTTTATCTGTTATGGATAAATTTAAAGGTTCTTATTTTTGAGATGCCGTCTGTGCGTTGTGCAAAATTTAATCAAGAACGGCCATAATGTTTTACGACGACTGGATATTTTTATACGTCACGAAAGTCTATGACTGGTAATTTGAATGGGACAGCGTCTCTAAAACCATTGCTTTTGCTACACGACAGACTCCATTAAAGAGACAAATAATATTTTATGCAGATATGGTATGGTAATAGAAGTCTGATTATTGTTTAATAAACACTCTGATAAATAGAACTGGTCGGTTGTCATGCACAAAGGCTAGCCTGAGATGATAAAACACGACTGTTTACTACTTAGTAAAATTTTTTTGTTCTATATTTATAAAAAAACCATTTTTTTTATCCTTTAAGTTTCATTCTCTAGCGAAAATTAATTTCAAAAAGTTAATTGTACACATTTACACACATTACTTAATTCTTATAGGAAAAACAAATTATATTAATAAATCAACTATTTATTAATGAATTTATTATTATAATTATTCGTTTTATCTTACCTATCTTCAAAATATATTTCTAACATAAAATTGAATTAATTATTTCCATTAGCAATAATATTCGATGATTATATTATGTATATTCATAATCACCATAATAATTTATTAATTTTATAAGTAATTAGAAGAAAAATCGTTAAGATAAAATAAAAACACACAATTACGTCACTTTTTATTATATTTATTCAAATGTGCATAGAATACATTTCCTTATTATTTATGAGATAAAATAATGGTACATCATATATTTGTTTGGGTTAAGTTCCTCTTATATTATAGTACAATTAAAAATGATTGAGCTCTGAATAAATGATTATTCAAATATGACATGTATGAAAGCACTAAGAGTACTTACATACTTATTTGAGCAATAGTACTTAAATTGCCTACTCAAAATGCCATGTTAGGAATAATAAAATATTCATTTTTATTAACATTTTAAATTCTACAAATGTTTTTTATATTTACATGAAATGCATAATTAGTTCGTTTTATTTGTTCGTGTTGATTAAATATTATAATTTATACCTTCATGTATTAATGTATATTTCATACGTTTTAAAAAAAAAATGGACATTTATTTATGTTTCGGAAATTGATTAAAATATTCTTTCAAATACAATTAATTTACTACCCCTATAAAATAAAATAATATTTTATAAAACTAAGATCGTTAAAAGTTCATAACATAATTATGATGATAATATGTTGTAATTGTTTTGATAATTCGTCAGTTCTTAAGATTTATACTTAATATAAATCACTTTCAAAATGAATAATCTACACCTTAAATGTTCACTCAAATGATTATCTACTGTTGAGATAAAGTTTTAATAATGTTTTATCATATCATTATTGATTTATCAAATATTCTTATTCAGAATATAATGACAATATTATCCTTTAATACCTACGTCATTAATTTTCAGGAAATAATTTCAATATTTGAATTTGTTTATGTACCTATAATACGATAATTTAAGATAACATGTTATGTAACATGATGATTGTAAAAATGACAATTTGATATTTTAACAATAATTTTGCATACCCTTACCAAATACTGTTGCGCTATTCTGTTCTATTTTTTTAATGGGTCAAGTAAATCACTTTGTATAAAACAGACAGTCCAGTTTTGTTCCAGACATTATGGAATTTGAGTTTTATGGTCAATAATAAGATAAAATAAAAGATACCATATTTAAAAAGACATTTTTTTTTTTTTGTGAAACTATAGTTATAGGAATATTACATTATCAAAATAAGTTAATGTAAAAGATAAAAATAACGAGCTTTAAATGAGCAAAGTTAACATAAAAAACTTGGGATAGAAATAATTTAACTTTTGTTAACAGTAATAAACATCATAAAAAATATATAATAATATTAAGCATATAAAAAATAGAAGGTTTAAATTTGTTTTCTATGTTTTATTCATTTTGTTTTTAGGAATAAAATATTCACTACCGTTATCATTTTATAAAATTTTAATAAACAAATGCCGTTCTGCATACATATGCATTTAATGTTTATCTAATACACTTTAAAGTTTCAATAGTTGGTAGGTACGTTTTAAATATTTAAAATGTTGATAATGTTACAACTTTCAATTTTATATTGATATTGATATTGTTTTATATATTTATTATATTGTAACTATAGTAGTAATACAATAAAATGTACAGGTTCTTAATTTTAGTTAAAATCATGTAATATTTATGTTTATTTTCCAAATAATATAAATTGACAATATTAGTTTATTCCTTCTTATTTTATGACAGTGCATTTCATATTTAAAATAAATCCACAAACGCTATTTTGTAAACGGAGATTTATCGTTTTTGAGATTCAGAAATATTACTTTGTTTAAAAGAAATTTTTAAGTATAATTTTGTTATATCTTATAGTTTACAAAGGTAATATTTTTTTGAATTTTGCTGTTTATTTACAAATAACTAATTGTCCGTTAAGTGTATAATTGTGTATGATAACTCAATTATAAGCTGTGAATAAATTATAGTTAGAAGTTAATTATTATGATTATGAAAGGTAACGTTGTGTAAACATAAAACATTCTACATGGCTGTTCCTACCTAAATTACCTACTCTAAACGTCGTGTTAGAAATAATTTATTTTAAATAATGTTTTTACTCAAAAAAAACTCAACATAATAATATTTTATAAGTCACAATATATAACTTTAATTGAAAAAAAAAACGTTTTACAGCAATAGGTATCTTGTTACCTATAATAAAACAAATTATATTAAGTTATTGAAATACCTAATGTACATAAGTTGTAAACAGGGTAGATAACAATAACCATAATAAAATTGTATAATAAATCAATATATAAATTTTTATTTTACACACGTGTTCCTCCCCTTGCCAACAAAAAACCTACAAACAAAAAGTATCTATAAGGGCCTTAGTTGCCGGGCTGAAGTTCAATAAAAAAAAAAAAATTATATTTTTAATTTATATTAAAGTAGCTATTTTAATCATTGCATCAAAATGGAACGTTTATGGTCTTGTATTCTAATATTACTACTTGTATAACCGTAATTTTGTCGATATATTTTGTATTCATTTTTATGACGAACCTTTGGTATTATTTTGTTTTTGTTACGATGAAGTTAATTTTTTTCTTGTGGTATCAACCTTTTCTTCTCCATTGTTATGGAAAACAAGACAATATCGATTATTATTTGTAATTATTTCTTATAAATGGTTCAGTTGTGTGGTATACATACTATCAAGAAGTAATATTTTAGCCTACAAATCTAAAAAATATTATTTGATATCCATCACCCAATGGTGTAAATTGCATACCTATAACTTACCTACTTAAGATACATAAAAATATTATTAATTTAATAGTTAACTGAAATTTAATAGACAAATCATTGGAAAATGAATCAGGGTTATCGTACATTCATACCATTCTCATTAGCTATTCATATTTGTTTAGTGATTGTGTATGGAAACCGGTATAAATAGTTTGATTTTTCTCATACAAGCATCTAAGATCATACTTTAAGAAAATAAATACATATAATTGTATACAGAGTGTATAATCAAATAACCGCCTTTCTTAATATTATGTTATGACATTCTTTAATGTCATTTTCCTAGAAAATCAAAATTCCAAAAAAAAAAAATATAGTTCTTGTTAAAAAATAGAGAAGTCGTCTATATACTGAGTAGGTCACTGTAATGGATTTGCTAAATTTGAATTCAGTGATAAATTATTGCATACGACGGACAATTCTGAGAAGAGACTCGCACTATTTTATAAATTATTTATATCATAACTATTTGTATTAGTAATATAGTGGTAGTTTGAATTTCTCATTGCCAAAAACTTATCCCACATAATATGATTATATTGTAATTTATAATTATACAATTTTTTCATAATATAATATTACTAGCCATTGTTAATTTATAAGTCACTACTGGCGTAGGTACCATAGAATACTGAATATGTTTAAGATGTAAACGGCTTAAAACTAATTCAACAGTACATTTTTTTTTGGAACTGCTACTAAACAACTATAAAATCGTAGAGGAAAATCTCTATAGGCACATACCTATTTACGTTTAAACATCCAATTTCATACAATTTTGTACGTAATAATACGTATGTAACATTTTTTTTGTCAATAAACTTTAAGATAAACTAAAACACAAATATGAGGAACCTTGTATTAAATTATACATTTTAAGCTACCTATAAGTACTAAAATTGAAAATTATATTCATTTTTACTTATAATTTTAAAATAATTTTAAAATTTTCTTTATTTTGACGAATTATTGCTATATATAACTTTAAATATCTATAAAAATCAACTTCAAAGTTTTGATATTTTTTAATTGGAAGAAAAACAACAAATTAAGATCATTGTATTAAATATAGTCAAGGTTTATTTTATATTTGTAAAAATGTTTATCAAGATAAAAAAATGTCTTCTACAAAATGTAATGATAGACATTAATCGTTGTAAAATGAATACAATAATATGTACACTCATCGATCCCTTCAGAATCTAAAACTACCCCAACAAAAGTGCAGTATAGACAATTAAAATTCAATAATAAAAAAATGTCGTTATAAAACATATAAAATACAATTAACTTTAATTTTATAAATTACAGAAAAGATTAGCATAATGCATTATCATTGCTTAGAATACATTTCGCGCTGGAAAGTAAAATTATTATTCAACTGCCATGGCCACAATAGTGAGTTCATTTGAGTGCAAATAACCGTAGTTCGGTGTGTCCAGGGAAGGCAAAATTATTACGTACTACACTTCTTATAGAGCCAGCATAAATTGTCGGATTTTAGTGACAATTAAATTTTATTTTTCTCCAACGCACGTGTACGCCT
The DNA here is from genome assembly GCA_949089665.1 of Macrosiphum euphorbiae. NCBI lineage: Eukaryota > Metazoa > Arthropoda > Insecta > Hemiptera > Aphididae > Macrosiphum > Macrosiphum euphorbiae. The sequence continues at coordinate 45,432,636 of CARXXK010000003.1, read as the reverse complement.
TCTGTTTAAAAGAAAAACGATTATAGGGGTTTTTATATTTCTACTTATTTTTTCCCTCTCCGCCCAGTCCGCTTTGTGTTTAATTCTCGATATGTAGACCATATACGCAGACTTTAGTAGGATGGAGGTATTTTATACGGCGTGGACGTGTTTTGGATGCGAATTTCCTGGTACGTACGAAAAGCGCCGGTCGACGGGATGTAAAAGGTAGGTAGGTACGCGAGGATTCCCATCAATCAATTATGGACCTGACCCCAGCTGAATTTTATCGGCCAAATTAAAATGAATTCATTGAGCGCCGGTTGTAAACGCAACGAATTTCTTTTATATTTATTTACTACACATCGCATATATGTATTAATGTATTACGTATAGATGCAGGATACTGGAATTTTATTTGTGCAACTCAAAAACACATTAATTTTCTTGTCACCGGATGTAGCTTACAAAAATAGTTTTATTTAAAAAAAAAGCATATTTTGAATTTATTAATTTGATTAGTTTAACCCATTTTGTTCTGAGTCTGAACTAACTTATATTATTAGTTATTATCTAACTAACATTTTTATTACTAATAGTTTTATATCTTTTATATTTAAATACGTAGGTACCCTAACAACATAAGACTACCTAAACTTGAAAAAAAATCACCTCAGATTTAAACTAACTGTCATTGGTATATTTTTTGCATATAATATACTTTAATGACAAATATTATAGAGTTTGCCATTTCTATTAGATAAAAATATAATTTTGATTTTTATTGGTATACACCGCAGTCAAATATTAAAAATATCATAATGTGATTTATATTTTGGTTTAAGGACAAGTCTCAACAATAGATAATGATAATATTATAATATAAATAGAGAATCCTGTAGTTTTTGGTTTTAAATGTTGGGTCTTGTGTATATTATGTGACGAAAACATTAATGATCATTACAGATCGCCAATCTGTATTGTGTGTAAATAGTTACATTGATTATTTATCTAATAAATCACCGTGGCCAATATGTATTATGTAGGTAGTATCTATCTATGTATAAATGTATGATTGTAAACAATGATTTATTTTTTTTCCTTTTATATTGTAATTAATTATACTTTATAAATGTATGTTTACAATGTTTATTTATTTTTCGTATTGGTTTTTGGAAGCTGTGTTTGAAGAAGTATGAGGAGATAAGTAAATATTTACTTTAAACCTCAATAATATGACCTGCGAAGACGGTCCGTCTCATAGTGTGAGCAGCATACAAAACAAGAAATGAGAGATGATAGAAATCTGTACATTATTTCGATTGGAGTTTTCGTTTTTTTTTTATGTCCTTATAGTTATTACTATTTACGGACAAAAAACTATTTCGTTTAATCTTTTTCTCAGAAAAAAAATAGTAAAAAGTTTTACGGATACTTAGTTCGAAATCACTTGATAAATATTTCGCATTAAGATATTCCGTAGGTATGAATTCAGTACCTAAATAAAAAAAAAATATTAAAGCGCAAATATGTATTAAAAACTCCTAGTTACAACTGTATTCTTATTTTAATAGAAATCTATTGTCCCTACTGTTTCATTATTAAAAATTATATTTATATTATATTATATACCTACATATTTCATAATTATTGTACAGTATAGATTATAGGTAGGTACCTACACATTTTTTATGGCATTTCTATGATTTTAAAACACAAGTCATTACTGATATTTATTTTTTGTCATAATTTAAAACCTGACATACTATGGTAGGATTTACTGTATGATATATCTTATGTTTCACCAAAATCACATTACATTTATTTAAGTACTCAAACATCTAAATCTGAAACAGATTTATATCTATCAATACAGTCTTACTTTTATTACTTATTTCATAAGCGCTATGAATTAAATTATTAATATATATATATATATATACATGAAATTAATTAAATAATTATAATTTATGATTATCCATCTCATTATGAAAACAATTATATACTTTCTTAAATGTATATAATATTTATGATGGTGAATCGTAAAGTATCACACCTAACAATATTCAAAACGAACACTGCACATATTAATATATTATTACCTATATGCTATATTATAATATCATGTTATCATGTTTCTTTTTACTATTCCACATGACTTATCTATATAGATTTTATAAACTTTTATCAGATTATCAATTGATTTCAAACATGTTTTGTACTTTTACATTAAAATTTACAATTTTCATTTGTTTTCCAAATAGTGACATATACGTATGATTTGAATTATGGCCTACATCATATGTATTAAAAAGTGGATATGTGGTTGAAGTTTTCTAGGTCGGGTTGAGAGGGTAGTAGAGGGTAGTAATATTTATAATTGATCACCCAAAAATGTCAAGCCAATCAATCATCCATCGGCTTATTAATACAAATTCACTTTACATATACATTTCTGACTAAAAGCTTTAAGCAAACATAATATGCAGAATAGGGAGCATGATACAAATATGATACATTTTTGGTTTTTGTATTTTACACAAAACTAGTGTAATTTTCAATAGATAAGTAAAATGATAATGATAAAATGATACATAATAATGATTGGTATGATTATGAAAACTAATAAAAAATATATACCTATATTTATAAAGTTTTTATCTTCTTTGAGAAAAAAGAAAACAAATTGCCCCGAGAAGGAACAATATGTTATAACTTACAATACAATCAATACTTAAAGTAAAACGATACAAGTTAGTCAATACACATTTTAATATTATGATAGACCTTACTAGTCTTGTCCAATTATATAATAGATACCTACTAAATAATAAGTTTATATTGAATATGAACATATAGCTAAAATGTACAATGTTATCTACTTGTTAACAAAATTTGCATAAAAAAGTAATCTGTATTTACCGGAAAGTAATTTTTGAATTTTAAACAACACTTTTTCTTAAAACTATAAATTATTTTTAAACTTAAAATAATGATGACATTATACATGATATAGTATCAACATGATAAACTTACCAATAGGAGTAAATATGTATATAGAACATAAGGGAGTTTTGGTCTTATATTAATATCCGACATCATAACAGTTTACCGTAAGACTGTAACAGTTAGCCCCGACAGACCATTTTTAACGATTTTTATCATAACGCAATGATTATTTTATATAAAAGATAATACCAAAAAAACCGTATTGTGTACAAGATAAATAGTGTAATGGAATAATTTTAAAAAAAAACCTTAAAGAATAATTGTAGACATTTCATCAATATAACAGAATTATTTTTCATCGAATTTTAATTTTTTTTATTTATTTATTAAGACACCATTGTTATTTAACCTTCTTGTCAACGATGTATACAAATTTCACATGGTTGAAGGCGATAATTTCGCTCAATTTTTATGGTGTAATACCTGCAACTCCGTAGTTCCTACCAATAAATTATCACCGTAAACTTTGCCCCGTGAAACGCTATGCCCCATGTTCTCTACCTACTTCTCAAAATACCTATACTTACATTTAAAAACTCAACCACTCGATACGATTACAGCAGTTTTCCAAAAAAGATGTCACGTAAAACCAAAACCCGGATTCGATATAAATCCATACTCCCAATACATTTCCTCAAAACAGAATCTTCTCAGAGATAAATATTAAATACTCGTAGACAATAGTGTAGTATAGAATATTCAATGGCGATTCGATTAAAATATATAATGACAATAAATACAATCTACCGTTTCAATTTATAGAAACTAGGTATCACTTAGTTGAGTGTATAATGTTATATGTATTAATTATAGTTATGTTGCCTTACATTTCTTATATTTTGATATTGTAATTTATTGAGGAGTAGTAGTGTTCACACAGATCCTCCTCTGCTGTCGGTTCAAACGAAAAAAAAAAAAAAATTTATTATTTACGATCCAATTTACTAATACTTTGCCTAGTTTGGTGTAATTTTAACGGATACACATTACATATTTACAGAGTAGAAAAACAAATATCTTTACTTTAGAACAATATTTAACTGTAGGCAATATTTACATTTATATTGTTTATAAATCATGTTTTTAAATTCAGTACCCTACGATACATTTTGTTTTTTTCTTCATTTTTTAAAACATTAATAAAATATATTTTCTTAAACATCGAAAATTACAGTGTTCCATTTCTCGGTATATTGGTGCATACCTATACATTATACATAGTATGAACTTTTAAGAACATATTTTTATAGATATAGTTGCACAATGTAGTATAGTTGCTTAAGGATTAATGGAATATCATAATCATTGATCAAATTATATTATATTTATTTATTTTAAATACGCACTTTTTAGAATTTTAAGTGGAATAAAATTACCTACCTACTAATTTAAAAATGTCAAACACTATTGAACAAAATAAGTAATGTAGTTTGTAAGCCACTTAAGAGAAATAGTTTTTCTTTGAGGATATTATAAAACATTGTTTGATAAATCGGATAGATTTATACTGTATATTCTACACCATTAGCCATGAACAGTAACTTTAGAATGTTGAATTTAAATAATAATAAGTTCTATATTCATTATTCACTGATAATAAACTTGAACTTAAAAAGCCAACATATTATTACTATACAATAAATAAAACTACTCCAATAATACATTTCAGATTTAATAGCTTTATTTTTAATAACAGTTTTAATATCGAGAGATATTTAATCAATCTTGAATAATTATCTCTTAGATAATTTTCAAATTTAGTTTTATATAAGTTTATGTAGTTTAAAGATAATTATGTATATTTAAAAATTATCTTCCGTTGGAAAAGAAACCTATTATTTATTATTTGTTTTTATACCATAAACCTACACAATAATATAATATTCTAATCTGAATATTTATATATATATATATATAAATATAATATATATTACATAATATTATAGATATAACTATTCATATTGCAATATTTCATCACATTTTAATTGAAATAAGTATTTTTATTTTTGTTTTTATGTATAAAATAGTATATCTTGTCCAAAAACTAATTTAATACCAACTCAATATTTCCAAAACAAATAAGGAATTTTAAATTGTATTTTTTTTTTTTATTCTGAGATGGTAATAATTAAAACATGAAATGATACTTTTTAGTTAGGTATATTTAAGAGTTTTAAAGTATATTCAAGAGAACTTAAGTAAAAATAATAGTCATTTTTTATTTAAAAATACACTATTAATTAAAGCAGATTTAAAGATTGGATTCCTATAGTGGCTATAGTGCTTTACAGACTATTACTACCTACTCAAAAGAATAAAACAAGGAAACTCATAGCTCTGATGTATAGTCTGTTTCTAGTGTATCTCGTTATTGTGTAAGTCACTGTAATGGATGTGTTGAATTGAATACAGTGATAAATCATTGTATACGAAAAACGATTTTAAGCTCACTCAGTGCCTAACCCGGTGGTACGCCATCCTCTAATTCTAAGGTTATTTTATACTACTATAAGTTGTGGTTTCAACTAAAATTTGTCTTATAATAGATCAAAAAAGTATCCGTATAGTTTTTTTCTAATTTAAAGCTTAATAATTAATCAAGATAGAAATTAGTTTGATCTTTTATCTACATATAACAAAATTAACCTCAAACGCTTATAAAAGATAATAATGAAACCAGCCAAGGTTTGAGTCTAACGATTTAAATTCTCATAGTAGTATTGTTATAGTTGTACCATACTAGGTGACTATTAAATAATTGTAAGGAAATTATTTTATGATACTGATAAAAACACATCATTTATTATATTCTAATAATCATCATTGGTAATTTATCAATAAAAGATTAATTTAAGAATATTATAATAAACAGAAAGGTATTATATGAATACTGCGATGATTGGTATAAGGTATGAAAATTAAAAATAAACCAAAACATAAGTTTATTCGTTACATAAAAATATAAGATGGAACATAATATTATTATTATTTATAAAAATAGTCTGTTTTTGTTTTAAGTTGAAGAATTTGTGTACATTTGCTTGTTTAATGTTTTGCACATATAATTGATTGTGTTAAATTCACATTTCAAAGAAAATATATTAAAACTCCAAACGATGTAATATAATATAAGCAGTAATAGCTTCCATATTGAGTATTCTACCGTAAAATAATCTGGATTGTTTGTGATCATCGTGGCAAACAAAACTTAACTGTGAATTTACATCAAGTTTTGTTTAAAACTAAACAAATCTTAAGCCGAAACTTTCAAAATGCTTCAAATAACTTTTAGAATTACGAGTGGGTCAAATATATTTTAGTAAACGATTCAAAGAAGTTATAATGGGACGATTACGGCCTTTGATTCGGAAACGTATATAATTTGGTATCTTAATAACAATGGTTTGCTCAATTGGGTAAAAATGGCTAATAGTGAACTGTGTGATTGATTTCATATCATCACCAATATGTAGTATTAAAATATGGAGACTTTGGTAGCGTATTAAAATACGTTTTGTGTTATAATTTGAATAAAAATTCAAAAGCAAAAAACCTACTAAATTGTCATTAGGTATCAAAATATTATCATTAAGCTTAACATTTTTAGTTTTAAATTACAATGTGTAACAATGTGTACAAAGTGTAAATAAAACTTAATGTAAATTCTCCGCTAGGATTAGTAGATAACAATAAACCGTAGAAGTCAAATATCTAAATATTTCAACCAAATGCAGTATGTACTACAAAAAAAAGTCACTTATCGTGTACTGCACACACGCTATAAAAAAATCATCGTTTTCATTTTGATATAAGTACAGAATCTATAATCATGTTTTCCTTTTTAGTTGAATATTATACAAAAAATCTCTTTTAAAAATTGAACTATGTCGTTTTTAATTACGATAATACCTAATTGTTCATTATTATTATGAAATAATGCCTCAAAGACTATGGCCGTTGGCTGAGTTTACGATAATACTAAAGGCTTATAATTTAAACTATATTATACTTTAAGTGGTTACTTACGTTATTTAATTCTTTTTTCGACACATTTAAAAAGTATTACAAAAAACCACATTTATTGCTTTGGAAATTAAATTCCATAAATTGTATTAAAAATATAATGCTTTTTCTGAGTATAATACATACAATCCTATTTCTGAACTTTTTGAGATATAAGATGTATTTAAGAAATGTACAGAAAAGAATAATTGAATGTACAATCTTTTTATATTACCTAAATATTACAGTATTTTATTTTACTCAAAACAATTGACATTAATTTTCATCATCTCAGTTTTGGATTAAACTTCAGACTAATGAATTCTATGAAATATGAGTCGTAAACTGTATTAAATATTACAACTTAAAAGGGTAGAAAAAACCGTTTAACGTGAATTATCCGTTAATATAAGCAATAAAGTGCACGAAAAGTGGAGCAATATTAAAAACACTTTACATTTTTATTACAAAATAAATTGTTAAAAAAAAAAATACCAGTGATATAAGAACGTTATTCAAAAACATGTAATTTTAAAATACTTAAGTCTTCGGGATGAATTGGGTTATTATATTATAAATAAAATAATAACGGTGAACGTACAAAAGAAAATGATGTAAATAATTTAATAGGTATATTAGGTATACACGTCATATAGACATTCCATTTACGTTTAATTTGTTTATCTTGGGCCACTTTGAGGTTGGTAAACTCCCGGGACTACGAATATTTTAAATAATTCCGTTCGCACTGTGTACATAGGATATAAATGAAAAATGCCGAGATTTTACGAAAGGTTGGCAATTTGTTTTCGCGGCCATTGCCGGTCGCTAAATCAGCACTGTCCGGCAGGGTTTCCGGAGTCCGCCTAATAAAATCGCATCTAATTAAAAACAATAACAGTAAATCACGCGGGCTCCTCTTCCTGATCGCGGTGCGAATGTAAATAAAAATACACAACCGAAAAACCGGACGTTTGGGAAAACTATACATTATATATATATATATATTATACACACACGCGAGCGAGGGGAGAGGAGATAAATTATATATTATATTATAGGCGACGTAAGACTCGCGTACGGCCAAAGTTTACCGAGTTTTTGTCGCTTTTCCGAGTCTAGACTATAGGCACCTACTTACGTCATATCGTGCACACACATATATATATATATATATATATATATACGAGAGCGCTGTTCGTGAGTTATTGTCTTACGGTCCAGTGGCCGTCTCCGAACGCTAAAATTTACTATCGGTTATAAAATGTGTGCGTTTTTTTTATCACTATTTTACATATTATTATGCGAGTTGTGTGTGTGTGCGTATGTGTGTGTGTTAGTGCTCCGCCCGTACATTATGTATAGGACGGTTCGGCCGCCGTGCGCGCATTTGGTATAGTAGTCTTTCCTTTTTTCACCTTAAATGCGGATTCACTCGTGTAGAACGAATCTATCTCAGTCCCCGGTGCAAGAGCCAACGGATTTGTTGCTGTAGCTTTTTATACACATGCGAGAGGAGCTACTGCGTATAATATAATATATTATGTTGCGTACGGCGTACACGCGCTTAATGAAATTCTACCAACTACCTATTTATTGTTGTAGTAGTGCGTATATAATGTATATAAGGTATAATGATAAAGTCCCGCGACGTTTGCTCGAACCGGCGACTATATAGCTGATGGCCGGCATTAATGTTATTGGTTTCCCGAATTTGTATACGAAAAACCAAACGAGTTCTACAATGGAATAATATATATTATACCTTCGGATAATATAATAGAGGAACGATTCGTATCGTACATAGGAATACGTGTGATGGTGAATTATTTATTTATTTATTTATTAAAAGTAAGGGCCGATAGTCCAGTGGTTAACAATCGCAATAACAATATAACAAGTATACGATAAATAAACGTCCAGCATTTAGGTAGGTATAATAATATGTATGAGAGAATAAATCAACGGACATTTTAAAATAATTAAGTAGGAACAGCATAATAATATTATTACTATATTACATATTAAGAAAAGCAGAAAGATTGTTCTATATTGGAGATCCACATATATTACATATACTCATAGATTTAAATTGTATATCCCACAAATTTTGTGTAGACGATCTGCTCTTTTGGCGACTTAAATTAATATTTTTCTATATCTATTATAATATTAATATTTACTCCTGGATATTCAATAATTTAATAACTAAATAATTATTCTTTTTTTTTTCCGATTTTCCCATAAAAATGAATAATATTATAGGTAGGTATATATAATACAATATGCATAATAATATGTGTATATACAATCTGCATAATTTAATTACAATTTTTCATACTACAATATATTGTATTCTATGGAGCAACTTACAACCAACAAGTTTAAGGTCTTCCTTTGTCAAGACTCATGAATCATGAATCTTCTGTGCGTTATTCTGAATATATATGCATTATCAAGGAAGTAGGTAGTCAAAGAGTCAGTATTGACCATTGCATGAGAGTTATACGAAAACGAAACCAGCTGAAGAAGATATTTTTTAAACCAATATTAATAACTATTTACGATAATATCAATGTTCGTATACCGTAATAATCTTTGTTTTCATTAAATGTAGTATGACTAAAGTATAAGTATCTATATATAAGAACTATGTACACTACAGTAAAAATCAATAGTTTGAAGACTATGTACCTTAGCTACCTCCTGTAGGCTATAAGAAATATTACAGGAAAGCTAGCTGTATCGATATCAGTTATTTTTTGCTCCAAACACGATTTAACATCGTTTTCGACAGTGGAAACAAATAGGTTCTGAGTATAAGCCTATATTATAGTCTTTTCTCTATTCGATCTTTTTTTGGTAGTCGTGAGATACGTTTTTATCAAACCAAAATGTACGTTAAATTATAATGTTATGTATTTGTTTTGTTTCGTATAATATGGTTTCGACGTATACAACAATACACATTATTAGTTCAATACTTCGAACTGAACAGAAATACGCCTCTTGGTTTTGCTGTGAAACACTATGGAATCACTAGAAAAAACATGCCCTTAAGAAATTTTTTTCACCCTCGACAAGTAAACCAGGAGAGGACGCGTGTAAGTACTTAACGAATAGGTACATTTAAAACATTTCAAACAGATTAAATATTTTTTATTGTTGAAAAAAAATAATACCACCAATAATTTGAGTATCAAAGTAAGAAAAAGAGCGTATATTAAAACAAAACCTTTATCTTCAGAAATCACACGAGTTAGTACCTACATAATATTATGCTTCTACCTACAACTATAACACAGTCCATTTAATAAAATCACTGATTCGATCTTTTAGTTTTCGTTTATATTTATCATAATAATATTCATTATATAAAGCTATATTGCTTTATTCAAATATAACAAATATTTTATGGAACGTATACACTACATAGAAACATTATTGAAAAATATTTTGAATTATGACTAATTGCAGACTGCAACGTATTAAAATAAGATGTAATTATAAGATCGTTAATTTTAATTGCAACTTAAATTATTAAGTTTCGTGGTAGCTGATAGTTAATAGTAAATTAAATAGGAGAAACTTAATATTTATAACAAAACGGTAATTTGAATCGGAAACAATGTGTTTACATGAAAAAATATGTTCGTAAGTCCTCAATTTTTGTTGCAGCTCTGGTAATTTATGTAGGTATTATGTATTTCAGCATTGGACATTGGACATTAATATTTAATACTACTGTATAACCATTGATTATAAATACTATCAATTATATAACATTACATAATATATTTTATTTTATTTTTGTTCTTTTTCAATTTATACGTTTTTAATCTTAAATATAATACAATTTAAATTAAATATTTAAAGTAGGTATAGTTATATATTATAGTTGTATAATGTATTGGTAATTAATTTAAATATATAATTGAGTATGCTTTAATGAATGGGTTTTAAATATTATAAATGTTTATTTATTAAAATATACATTTTTATTATAAAGTATTAATTACCTAAATAATTTGTAATTTTAACTGAAGTTGTTAACGCCTTTTAGATTTTTAAACAATTGGTAGTTCACCAATATTGATTATTCATAAGACCATTAAAATTATAATTATTCAGCCGTACTCAATGGCCACTAAAATCAAAATCATACACACCACTAATTTTCACATTAAAATAAATAATTAATCTAATAATATATTAATTCCTGTAGTAATAATATTATCTAATATGTAGGTAGGTACCTAATCACAGACCAAATCCCCGCGTCGTATAAAAATGTTTTTCTTAACTTTGGTTCAGCCAATAAAAATTATTGTTTTCAATTTTAAATAGGATGCAAATCTCATCACGACAGCCAAAACATTATTCGTCGTACGGATATTAATCACAGCAGGTAAGTAATACATACAATAATTATAAAAAATGTATATTGTAGTTATTAGGGTAGGCACTAGGTATATATTTTCAATATTAAATATTAAAAATCTCATACCGGTTTGAGATAATAACGAATGGGATCCGGTTTGATCGAGTTCAATCCGAATGTCGGTTTACTCTCGAACATACCGACATTGAAATGTTAAAGTAGCTATTAATAATAAAAATGGTAACAGTAATAATAATATTATTAATAACGCCGCGGTAGTACCTCTTTGGAATTCCGTTTACGGCGATTTAATTTCTTTATTTTTTTTTTCTCAGTCCTAATAACATTTATACCGTCTTTAAGCTATAATATAATATAATAATATTGTGCCATGCACCTACGCGAACAACGGCGAAAGTTTTACACAACGGAAATTGCTATAATGGCCCTCCCGTTACGCGAGCACTTTCAGACGACAAAAAACGTCCGGTAGACGGGTTAGCGACGCGCTAATTACGCACGGCGCCTGCAGTATAATAGGTACCTATATTGCATTATTGCAGCAGTCTCCCTAGGGAACACGTGACATTTGACATACGGTCCAATAGTGGTAACGGTGGTAAGCTATGGGGGAAACCGCGCCGTAGGCTGGTCTGGCCGGCGCTTGGCAAGTTGAGCGGCAAAGCGTCGCGGACGATCATTGTGTTCCCGAGTGGGACAACTTTTTAGACAAAAGTCAACTCGCCTCATATAATGATATGAATATGTGCCCATGCGCTAGTGTTTTTTTGTTTTAATTATAATATTATTTTAACCGAAAATCCCTCCACTGATAGTTGCAGTCAGTTGGAATCAACCGCAGATCGATGCAATTATTTCAACGTGCCAATAATACATAATAATATAATATTAAAATTAGTAGGTAACAACTAGGTATAGTATACGTATAACTTACCGTCCTTGCCTACAGTGAAACCTCTATATGACGGACATTCTCGGTCGCTGAGATTTTGTCCGTTATTCAGAGGTGTAGGCTATTTAGAAATGTCCGTCAGGGGAAGTTTCACTATGTACGATATTACATAAAATTACCACGGTCACCATCAGAGATGGACTGTTTCATATAATGATATAATAATATTATAATTGACACATTTATGTAGCTGCATACGACTTGAAAATTTTTTTTTAATCAAACAGATTTCATATAATTACATACCTACCTCTATGTATGGTACTATGGTTTTCATTATACACGTCATGTAATCTAACTTAAAACATTATAAAAAAAGTGGGTAAGCGGGTGTCGCTCTGCTGTATAAATGGGTCACTGTAATGGATATGTTAAATTTGAACTCAACGATATAACATTATTCAATTATTGTATAAAAAAAACGATTCTGGACGAAGACTATTTTATTACTAAGTACATACATACATTTTGTGGAATTATTGTGATTAAAGTAATTCATTTTATTATTAGGTATTAGTATTAGGTATTAGGTACTAGTGTTCTACAGTAGGTTAAATTCATTTTTGTCTTAATAAATCTTAATTCAATGGTAAAATATAAATGTTTATGATTTTATGAAAAACGATTCTGAGCTGCTGCATGTGCATCAGCTTATATTTTCAAGAATATTTTATTAGTAGTATAAATATGTGCAGTAAACAAAAGTTGAATTCAGTTTGACAAAACAAATCGCACATAATATGGTAATATAATATTATGAAATTGTTTCATACAACAAGCTAACTAACTGTTGTTAGCAATAACCTACAAACCGTAGAATGGTGTGAATGACTGGTTCATGGTTTGATATTATTAGCTTAAAACTAAACTAAATATTTTCGAAATTATGTTAAGACGTATAGAAAATAATAATTTAAGTAACTGTTGATTGTTTTAGTTTTCCACGCCTGATTTTATTTTTAATTAAATAACAAAAAACTAAAATATTCAAATGAAAAATCGTAATATTTCTTATGAATATCTGATCACATTAAAATTTGATTTTCAAATGATCATAAAAATGTGATCCGGGTTTTATGCTAAACTTTTTTTGTTAATTTTTGTAGGGAAAACTTATGAGAAATTTTGTATTAAGTTTTCAAACTTTTAAACCAGGCTTAAAAGTTTTTATCAATATTTAAAGAAAAAAAGTCAAACATTTAAAATGTTTATAAATTTCTCAAAAAGAAAAAAGACATTGTGAAAATTATACAATGTCTAGGAATGGTAAATTTAAAATACTTTGTGAAAACTTCAAGTACATATAGAATAACAATAAATTAGCGGTTTTATCAAAAGTGTGTTAATTAAATATTCCCATTTTTTCATATTCATTTTTTTATTTTTCCCAAACTGTGACAAATTACAATCAATGGAAATTGTTTTATTTTTGAAAACCTCCCGTTATCCTCAAAGTTAAAGTTTTAAGTATTTTACTGCAACTTAAGTGACGTAAGACACATAAAAAAAAACTTTGTAAGACCAATTATATTATACTCACATTGCTCTGGTTAGAATCTATTATAATAGTCTCATTGATCAACGAATGAGTTTCTTTTGCATTTTCATATAATATATTATTATAATGTATGTGTAATTGATGTCCAAAGAAAACATATTATGTCTACTAAAACATAGAACGCTAGATCATTATTAAAGATAGGTTCTATTATGGTATTTTATTAGTACAAATTATTACGATGCTGATATCGTATTTCACAAATTTCAATTTGAACCTAGATTTATATTGTATAAAACTTAAATTATGGGGGGTTAAATACATTGAATAAAGCTTCGATATTCCCTGTGGACTGCCTATCTTAAATGTTTGTTCATAATATTTATGTATACACAAAATGATCTCATATTTTGAAAACAATACAACCATCTTTAGAAAACTAAATACAAAGCAGACAAAAACTTATATCTTAAAATTATTCATATCTTATAACTGAATAATAGAAGTTTACTGGAGTAATTATAATATAAAAATGAATAACCATAATAGCATGAAAATAGTAGTTTAGAAGTAACACAGACGACATTGTAAATATTAGTCAAATTAATTTAGTAGATGCCTTTGTATATTATGGTATTTTTTTATTAATCGTATAATATTATTTCAACTTTCCTTACTACGCATTATAGTTACTAAATAGTATACTTTTTTTTTTTTTAATTTTGTCAAACAGATTGATTGTTATATTACAAAAAATATTATGTTGTACTCCTGGCCTGGTCCTATGAATATATTATCTAGGTGATGTCTTATGTTGAGTTGGAAACGGCGAGGATTGCTCTTATATTTATTTAGTAGTTACTTTAATTATCATAATTAATATTATATTATAATTTCTATAAAAATATTTAATACATTATTATATCAGGTTATTTTGATTATAAATTAACATAATGTTTAATCCAGACGTAAACAATGCAATACAAATTATGTTTATTTAATGTGTAACTAATTGGTAAAGTATATAATATTTTAGTCAAACATGCTTTGATTTTGCATACAATTATGCGATGTTCGTTTACTATATTTTATATATAATATACCATTTACGTATACGATATACAGTATGTTGTATTATTCTGTTACATGTAACATGAATAATAAATTATAATTTATTTTAGGATTATATTTACAACATTGTTTTTTTACGTATTACTATTCTGAGAGCCGTTATAATATTAAGCATATAATATTTTAATAGTATTACAAACTCAAATAACAAGCTATTTTAAATAAACTATTTACTTAGCACTAGTGTTAGTCTATAGTTTCTGAAGAGTCAAGATAATTCTTTTTGAAGCTGGTTTCCAAATGTTGAGCCTAATATTATGAGTCTTAATGTTGTTGAATAATGTATTGTACGTTCTTTGCAGGCCTTTATGCAGTGTTGTAAAGTATTTGAGTAAAAGTATTCAAATACTTTTTTAAATACTTTTTGTTTTGAAGTATTCGAATGGCATTTTAAATACTTTTTTTATTCTTTTAATTCTTAATTTGTTTCTATTTATAATTCTTATAAAATAAAAAAAAAAGTGCTGTCGTGGTTGTCCTTCAACGTTATAAGTTATAAGTTATCAGTTTATGTCGATTTAGGTATAGCTTAATCAAATGTTTTTTCCCCAGTCGTTGACTTCGGTACCAGAATAAGCTTATGAAGTCAATAACAAAGTATATACCTCATAATTTAACAATACGAAAATATTATTACTAATTATTAGTATTACCTATTTACCAAGAAAATGGTTATCAATATTATCGTTATCGTTGACGGTATGAGATATCCAAATACATATTTATCTTTAAGCTACCTAATATATACCTCTGTAGAGAAAAGTTCATTGTTGTGGTGCAACTATCACTAAAAAAGAACTAACATGACTGATCAGCATTTTGATTATTGAACGAATCATGTTTTAAAAATGCAATAAACAAATTATATCGGAACTAAATAGAATTTTAGATTTTGAGCGGAACGAGGAAGGTAGTGGTTATACAATGGTGTTTATTTTTTATTTTTATTTCTTATTCTGTATACAAAATTTCTACCAGAAGGATTTTAACATATTATAGTACCTTATCTTTTAGCAAATTGGATCAAAATGGTACTTTTGAGAGGTCATTTTTCGATTTTCTCAATAGTTATTTGATTTATTTTTAATGCCGCGGGAAAAATTAAGAAAAACCGTTAAAAATGGGATTTTAATTTCTAACGCTTTGTTTATCACCATAGCAACGAATAAAAAAATTATAATAATAATTCAACTTAAAGGCTATAATAAATAATAACAATATAAAAATCCAGACTGACAAATCGTCTTCGCTCAGAATCGTTTTTCTTATACAACGATATTATATCATTGAATTCAAGTTAAATACAAGCCATTATATATTGACCCACTTGTAACCTACTGTACAGCAGAGCAACATCCATTTACCCGCTTTTTTTTTTATATTTGAAGATTATTTCAAATACTTCTAAAAAGTATTTCAGTATTATTAAAATACTTAACTAGGTATGCATAGTATGTGGGTGGTATTTTAAATACAATATTTTAAAAGTAATTTTTACAACATTGCCGTTATTATATTGTTGTGCCGAAGAACAAAATCAACGTTCTCTTAATAAACCACAATAAACATATCATTGTTAGTTATCGTTTGTATGGCACTGTGTTCATTATTTTTTCAACACTTACACTTATATTTTACATAAACAATTTTGTTAGTAGAGTATAAGACAAAACACTTGTATTTTAATTTACAGAATTATCATATTTTTCACAGATAAAAACAAAAAATTAACTCGATTTATTCGCATGTTATAGACGTGACGAGAGACGACACACTACATTTTAAATTAAAATATATTTTACAATAACAAGTTATGTATAGTGACAGTAAAATATTATATACCTACATTATATTTTATTAAATCTGTGAATTCGTTTATTCTTACTCTTTTTACGAAATACAAGACGTATACGACCTATTCGAACCGGGGAAGAACAACCCTCGTTTATAGCCTTGTCATCCCGAAATAAGTCCATATTTGTTATTTATGTATTATGTACCTACATTATTCGACCATATAATATAAACATGGTTCAGTTTCGATTCGAAAATTACTATATATTCGGTCACGTGTGTAGAGAAGAAGTAGTTTATCAACAAATCAAACGCTTGCACTTGCCCTTTCTGAATCACCGTTCTTTATTCAATTGGCCGTGCCGTCAATAGGGTTGACTATATAATTCTGAAAGTTCTAAAAAGAAATGCAAATGACAGAGAACTTTCCCAACACGCGAAATTAAGCTATTCATACAGCCATGTAATTTTAAGCCAATTCGAAATGACAAACACAATAATCCACCCTTGCCGGTTATAAATTATATAATATTATATTATATTTATACTTCATCCACTGTACGTCACTTGAAATTTTGATTTTTAAATCACTAAATTGTTTATCATAGAATTCAGTTATATTATAACATACCATTATTGTATAATATTATCGTTGTTTGAATAAACAGTTATATTATGTGCGTAATGGACTTAAAATAAGTTGTCTTCGAGTTCTTAATTATTTATTTTAGCAATATTAATTTAACTAATTATAAGATACCGTACTAGTAGATTTACACTCTCTTTAAATTCGTAATATTTGTGATAATTTCTTCATTTCACTCAAATTTGTTTTTAAAATTATTATAATGTAAGGGCATCAAAATCCTGAATGCGGAAATAATTGTAGACGGAAGCAATTTAAATTAGTAAATTTCCGAATAGTTACACAATATTAATAAGGTATTTATTAGTTATTGTTTATTACTATTACAAAATTGTGTTTTACGAGGCAGACGACGAGACGTGAATGCCTACATATTTTTATTTCCGTACTTTAACTGTTATAATTTTACATAATGTTATTATTAATGAAAATCTCAGCCATTCTAGCTTCAAAGAAAGAAACTAGTTATATTATGTATATTATGTATAAAATTGTAATTAATAATAAACTATAAACTATTGATACGTAAAAATAGATTCAACTATTTTTGTTTTAAAAAAAAGGTGTCTTCAAAATTAATATAATTTTTATTTCTTCAACATTACGTGCGAAGTCGAATAAGTTACGATTGGTATTGAAGTAATAAAAGTATCAAAATTGATTGTACAAAAGTCAAAAAACCACAACAACAAAAAATATCACTACCTATCACAACTATTTAACCACGGTAATAGTTGTATTTATTTATTTATTATTTTTATCGTTTGTGTTTAAATAATTTTTTTTTTATCTAACTACTTTAAATTAATTTTCCCAAATCTTCTAAATCTTAACGACGAGTGTTTTTCAATTTAAACATTTAATATTCTCTCTTACTTAAATAACAATGCCCTTCAATTAATTATTATTTTAAATTGTTATTATTTTTAAGCCCCACATATTGTATATAACTATATATTTTTTGCAATAGAAGCAGTGTTACAGTTACTATTGAATGATGTTAAAAATTATGCAATTACAACCGATAATCTTCCATATAAATAAAAATGTATTTGAATACCTATACTAATTCAGTTATAATACAGTGGTATACAATAATAGGTTATCCCATAGATCCATAATAGATCCATACAATAGATTTAATAACAATTTGATTGATCAGTTCTAAATTTTTTTTTTTTATGACTCGGCATGACGACCCATTGGAAGTGTGTGTGGGGTTATGGCTGGTACCGATGGAACACGTGTTTTTTATGTGGAGCATGGATTCGTGGCCAAGAAACCCGGGTGGCTTACTATTATTAAATTTATCGATTTTAAATACTCATACCTAACTTTCTTCGAAATTGTAATTTCAAAAAACTAACTTTAATATTAAAAATTACAATGTATTCTGTTGAATGTAAGCTTTATTATGCTATGTAGCGTTAGTGTAACTTAAAATAAGATAGTATGACAGACGTGCCGGTACGACGTCCTATAAGGGTTTCTCCTTAGAGTAAAGAGGTCTAGATACATTATATCGTATTAGTATGTATACCGTATCTCTGGTGTATGGTATTATGATATAGGTACCCTAATAATTATTTTATTATTTAGTTTCCATACGGATGCGAGTCGAGTACAAACATTTTACTATTTTAGTCAATAATTTAATATAATATATTATTGTAACGCATTTCCTACGTATTGATAGTATATACCAAATACCTATTATAAAAGCAAACGTAATATTTTTTTCTACAGTAAATGCACCACCTGTATCTATATATAATAATGTAGGTACTTATTAGTTGTTTGCGTACATACAATAATAAATTGTATAATAATACAATCGCAGGGATATGTAGGGAGTTACGCATATTATATCTACGTTTTATCTTTGAAATTATAAATTTGTATAATATTATATAAAGTGACCACTTATGCTAACAAATAACAATAAATTATTAATATTATTATGTATTCGTTCCATAGTTTCACGTACAAATAACTGACTCGTGGTAATATAACGAGTTTGTTCTGACGCGGATACGAATTTATTTCGTACTTAAAAATATATATAATATTGTTTTTTTATAATATACAGGTATAAACACACACACACACACACACACACACACGCTCGAGCTCGTAAGTTTATTAAAAAGAGAATAAAATATATACAAACAAGTTTTTACATTGTTTACGTAGTGAGGAATTGCAGTGTACTGATAAATAATAGAAGCGAGACAGACCCTGTCGTAATCGACTGAAAGCTTGTGCACAGTTGAACTGCGGGCATTATATTATAGTATTATGCTCATGTAGACTTCATCTCTTATAGAAGTTTTAGAACAATATCGTTTTGTTTAATATTCGAAATTTAAAACATACTACATTACAAAAATGCACCACGCTCGTTATGCATAAAATACAATATAATATAATATTATGGGTAAACCACACAAACTATGTACAAATTCCCGAATTCCCGACGTTTTTTTTTTTTTTGTTCTTTTCATAAATTTAATTTAGTAGTCGTTTATTTTCGAATAGTATGAGACTGTTATCAATATTATTATAAAAAATTAATATATTAATGTATACCTTTTGTATAGTATCATTTTAATAGTAAACATACTAAATGATTCAAAATCGAAAGACAAATACTCTAATAAATATCTAAAAACATTTTTATTTTTAATAAACCATACATTTCATTGATTGTTCAATTGTTTATGAATTTCAAATAACCCAAGGAAATTCACAAAAATCCATGTCAAATAATTTACAACGTACATCACATAAAAATATATACTAAGACACATCCGATTATTTAAACAACATAATATTATTATGTAAAATGTTCGATGTTAATGGAAATATAGTTAAATAAATTATATTCCAATATTATAATTTATTAACCAACTAATTTTTCAACAGTGTGTCAACCTCGTATTTCGAAATTATTAAATTATGTATTCCACAGCTAAAATTATAGTAAATATAGTTTTTCCAATTAAAACTCGGCAATCCGATAACACTACACGACGTGCTATTACCACGGTGTACTAAATGTCATTATCAATAAACTAATAATACAAATTATACAATGTTTTGTTCATTAAGAAACAATACAAATTACAATTTAATATTACCTAACAATGAAAAAAAAAAAAAACGCTTTTATTGAACACGACGTATTATTATTATAATGCAATAATACACACAAACACGCACGCAAAGTGCAGGCTTCATAATATAGTGTTGTAGGTACCATAATAATACACTTTGCGTCCTATCCCTGCAGGACATTTTCTGCGGTTGCCGGTACGTACATAATAGTGGTATCATTTTTATCATTTTTTTTTTCCACCGCCATTATTATTTATTTATTTTTGCGGTTATCTATTGTGTCTCGGCGGACGCGCCGTGTAATTCCGGCCCGCGGCTATAATAATATTACGCACTAGATAAGCGGGCCGACCACGCCCGTTTTCACCGTGGAAATAATAATATATTGTTTTTAAATTACGCTCTCACTGTCATCTCCTTATCAACGGCCGATAATCGTGAAAAATATTGCCGGATCGCCTCGACGTCCGCAAAAGCGCAAAGGCGCCTGCACCGTGACCGTATATATAGTGTTTTCCGTATACACGGGTTTCCGCGAGAAAAATGACTCTAATCAAATTCACTTCACCGCCAGTGCCCCCCCCCCCCCCGGACACGCCTAAATCGCCCCTGCGGTTTACCCGAGTGAAATATATACATAACATAATGCACACACGAGCGTTTTACATTGTTCGGGGCTCTTATCCGTACAAGCATCACATAGGCCGCCAATCTCCCGCGACGTCTGCTGCAGCCGATAAAGTGCCCACGAGCAGTTAGTATAGCGGTAGTATAGGTTATTGTAGGTAACCCGGAGTGACGTTCTCCGACCCGACGTTGTGGTATCGTGGTAGCTGGTATATACCATAATATTATAGCAATATACGGTCGGGTATATTGTATAGTAATATGTGGTTTATTCGCCGCCCGACCTGCACGACGGCGAAAAGTTACACAAAGCAAACACAATAAAAACGCGTCTATATAATGATACAATAATATATTATATTGTCTACCTATAAATAGGTAGCAGGTATATTATATTATTGTTATCTGTGTAAATAATATGGTGGCCGTTCAATTTAACTTTTGATTAAACGAGGAGTTCGATGCGCGCACCGGGTCCCCCCGAAAACATGACAATATTTTATACACAATGGAAAACGTCTGTTTCAAATGAAGAGCCCAGAAAACGTATGTTTCTCTAGATGATAAATTCCCGTTTCAAAGAGAAATAATATCGTACTATATAATATTATTATCGAATTTACCAAACCAACAAAAAATCCGTTAAAGAAATACTACGCCAACCCGATTTTCTCTTCTCGGTGTAGGTGGGTACGAAAAAATATACATTTTAACCAACAATATTTATTTGATAAATAATATTTTCCACTGAAGCATAAATATTTTATCGCATTTACTTGTTTCAAAGATATATATACTTACTATTATACATTTATACATTATTCTACATCATTACAACATGAAGTGGCATATTGTTTATATAACACGCTCTAAAGAGTAAATTGTACTTATGCTACTACAACGACATCATTATTACATCTTCAACAAAAAATAATAATAACTGATGAACATTATCGTCTGCAGCTTTAAAATTTACAATTGTTTAGAAATATAATAGTATTTCATAATTGTACTCTAATGCTTTATCTTCAAATGCAATAAGTAGTAAAGTGTTATAGGGTATAATGTAATAATAATATGTCTGCGCATAATAATCATGTGGTAAGAGTAAAATTACGCAGACGAATAATATATTATGCGCTGTGAAACGTGAAACATATAATCCATTTCTTAAAGTATTCAACGCGATACACGAATTGTCATTTTATTTAATAACAGGAAAATTCTTATAAATTATTCACTATGTATCATGCATAATACAAAAGTTGGGTTTGAAGGGAATTCTCTGAACTCATTATTTAAAATTAATTTGGTGTGATTGTGTGGATACTGTAATAATATGTGCGTCTAACAAGATAATATTATATACGTATGAGCATATTTATTTATTACTACCTTATTCGAGAAAATCCAATATATACAGCGAAACAAATAGAACGGAATATTATTATGTCTAGAACGAAGCTTTATTAATAAATAAGAACAGTATAATTATAAAGCTCAGCTAAGGAAGAATGCAGTAAGTCCCTTTCATGCATTTTGTGTAAATTCATTTTTATATTTTGTAATAATTAAAGGTTTTATAATTATATGTTTTCACAAATATAATAATTTTCAAAGTGAAATACATAATTTATTTTTTTAATATACCTGATGAATTCAATGGAACTGTTCAATTTTATTTTCAACTTTTATTTCACCAAGATATTCTGGTTTTTATAATATTTATTCTAAGTGAAATATTAATTATTTACAATTGTTTACTTAGTAAAAAATTCCGTAATAGTGGCGTTTGGGTCCTATACAAATTAATTTTGTATAATAATTTTCAAATTTAGCAAAATTAAAATTAAAATTAAAACTTTCTTTTATTTACACGACCAAATAATATTATGGAGAACTGAACCAAATATGTGTGTGGTATAGCAGTGTACAACAGCAAAATCCCAAATGCTATCAGTAATTTAAAATCAAATCAGTAATTTAAAACTAAACTATAAGATACGGCATAACGACGACCATTTTTACTTAAGAAAAACGTGTGCAACTATTATATTATACGTAGAGAGTATTATCTCTTTTTTTTCTTAGCAGAGCAGAATAGCAATCAAATAAAATTGAACATTTCCTATAGCTACTTTAAAAAGGTCAAATGAAAATGGGAATGGTCCGTACCTCTTGTGGCACCGAGAAACATATTATATTACACTATTATTTGGCACGTATAAGTTAATATCATATGCAGAAATTCATTAGAATTCCTTTAATGTGAAAAATAAAAACATCTCCAACGGAATAGTTTTTTTTTTTTAATTAGGAACACATTATAATAATATTACGTTATATTTTGTTTTTTTGTGCACATATTATACTCGTACACCGTAATTTTCGTAGGTAGGTACTGTACATATGTATTTAATAAACGTTTAAGAATAACATGACGAATTGCTAATGTATGTATTTATAATTACTGCGTGTACCGAACATCCAAAACCGATTAAGTATAAACCGTTTTCATTTTGTTTTTTAAGACATGATATACAATATTGAAGATTATATAATATTTATTCATAACTAAGTATCTGTTACAATAACACTTCATCAGATTATAAAATACAGAAGTAAATTTTTAGTTCCAATAATTTTTTTTTTTAATATTTCTAAACGATAGAAATTTGCATGGAGTAAATGTTTTTTTTTTTTTTATTTCAATTGATTTTATTTTCATACAGTCCAAGTAACTCAATAACTAAACTAACCAAATAATAAACCATAGAGCTATTCACAGTGGACAGCAACAAAAAAAAAAATAATAATAATAATAATAATAATAACCAATATACATTATTTCTATATAAAGTTGAAAAATAAACAATATATTTTTTATCTCGTATTATAAAATTTCTATAGATTCAGTTTGTTTGAAAAAAAAAGGAAATATCAAATTTGTTATTTTAAGAATTTTTTTTTTCTAGAAAATCAGTATAAAAATGTAATTTTTTGATGTATCCATTGTGGCTTGTGTATAAATTCTACACAAATGCAAAAAACTTAGTATAGGTAACTATCTGATACCTAATTCATATATGATATATCTATACAGCATAATTACATATAATTTGATTATAAAATATTTTTAATTGGAAATTTGTATATTCGTTAAACATTTTCAAAAAATATTAGTGTCAACAGAGGACAAGACTTGGGAGCTGATACAATGATATCTTCTTAAGGCTCAATTCATATTAATAATATGCAATTTTGAGCCAACTTTTTAATTTAATTAGGTACTTAATATTTATTATTATGGTTAACTTCTAATGATTTTATAGAATTTAATCTATTTATTTAAATCATAAATATATTTATATTTTTGTTGTATAGCTGTGAATAACTGTTTTAAAAATGTTCTATATTTTTTATAAATTTTGAACATAGCATGATATATTATTGATAACATATTGGTTGCATGATAACAGGCTAACATGACTTCCTACTAAAATTACATTGTATTATAGCATACAGCTGGTAACAGATACTTGCCTTTATAAAAAATAGTCAACAATTTTAATTGTACTATAAAAAGCCTAAAAAAGCTAAAAAAAAAAAAACATTTCAGAATGATTCATTATTGAACAAATAAATAAATGAATAAATAAAGAATTTAATTTAATATTTTTTTTTTATTTCATACATTTGGACTTAAGTTTTATTTATATTTTATTAAAATATTAAATAACCCTTATAATAGTATATTATATTATACCTAAATAAATTTATTTATACTATGACAAAATCAATAGTTTCTTTTAGTTGTTCAAAATGTCAAGATATTTTATAGTGTAGGTTTTCTATCTGGAAAATTGCTAAAATAAATATTAAGAAACTTGACAATAAATAACCACATTTTTGTATTCCTAGTTTCGTAGATGGAAAAAAAAATGATAACTTTAAAATAATATAATATATCGTAGTACAAGAAAGAATCAACTACTAATAGTTATTTTTTTCTGGCCGATTTGATAAATTACATGTGATCGCTAAAAACTGTATTTCCCTCTGCAGAATGTCTTTGTGACGTATGTATCATGTTTGTGTGTGGGAGACAAAATCGAATTTTTTTTTTATTTCCGTCATCCATAGATATAAATTCGTATAAATCAATGTCGGATGTAGTTGTAAAGAAATTTCTACACGGTGGTAATACTAAGAGAAAAAGATTTCGTAAATAAACACTTGGGGATAGGAGAGATTGCGGTATAAATAAATGGAGTTTGAAAAGTTGATTTTTATATAAAAGTCGGTGTGAATTCCCTTGCACATTGCTATCTAATAACTTTTTTTTCCAATCTTCAAAGCGGAGTCGTTTGTTTTATTTGGACCAAATTAACCTTTGTATATAGTAAAAGCGAGTCATATACACAAGTGCTTATTTAAACTCCAATTTTCCGCCTAACAATGCACATAATTTCAATATAATTGAAAAATATATATATTTTACAGAAGAAAAACGACCGGGTCATTAAAACTGAGGTAGGATTTTCGACTATTCATGTCACATATTGAATCATGTCGAAATTCGTTTTGAATCAAATTTATTAATTTGAATCGGATTGCACTTCAGTATATTATGTACTTATTATTGCATAAATAATATCTATGGACTATGATATTATACAAATTTTCAATAATTTTATCGTAAGCAGGTACGTATGTGATCGCTAACCGGGTTCAATTAATAATGCAATTAACACGACTAACAAGTAGCAATAACTTGAATTTTAATAGACGGATAATTAAAATCCTCTTATTTGACATTGCAGTGCTAATTATATTAATAAGAATAAATTTGCGTGTCAGCAATATGTTGGTTCGTCATTTACTATATTATTATGATGCATTAGTATAATTACTATTATGTGTAATGTATAATAATTTCATTCGCGGTCAAGTAGTAATAAGTCGAATAGGTTCATAATCTCTAACTTAATAAGCACAGTATAATATATTATTGTACGAAATCATATTGATTCCCGAAAAAAAAATAAATATCTTAAGCCCATTTAAAAGAATAATTTAATATTTACAATTTAGAATCAATTGTATTTTTTTTCATTTGAAAATAAAATAAAAAAACTGTTTACAAATTGTATTATTCTTTTATGTCAGATTAAATATTTGTGTGCGCCTCTTAAGAAATATCTCAACAAGCAATGCATATACATGGTATACATCTCCGACAGAATTTCGTTCGATCGAAAAAAAAAAAGAAAGAGTGAAATTAATTTTAATGGAGACACAAATCACATTGCAACGTCATCGTTATAATAATGACAGGTGATGAAAAACTCTGAAAGTAAAGCACAAGGATGAAGTTTAAGCTCTAAAGTTTCGTTGGATCATAAATGATGGCTGAATACAAATGTTTACGGAAGAAAAGGAACCAGAGAAATGTCTTCCACGAGGTATGAAAAAACAACAAAATAAACAAAATTCGTAATGGAGAGATAAAAGATTTTAACTATAGTTCCCTTCTCCGTCATCTATACGGATAGCATGGTATTAACTAACGGATATGTATTTTCTGTTTGGCACAAACTTTTTATTTTTGAGATGACGTGGAAAAAGTAAAACACGTCAAAATGTTTGTCGGTTCGTTGAGAAAAATTGTGACGGTGTGTTTAGAAATACATTACATTATATTTTGTATAAAATTATGAATTAATACAAAAACAGTGAAAACCCGGATATGATTTAATCAGCATAATAGTATCATAATTAAAAATACAAAATCGCGTTTTCGACGAATTGGGAAATAGTGTAAATACACTATTACATAGTAAAAATAATTTAAATTTATAATTTTGTATTATAAAGGTATAACTCAGATACGAAAATTGAATAATATTCAGAATTATAGTGGTTGAAAATAACTCGTTTGCATTTTAACTGAAATATTTAAATAGTATTAACACAAAGAGCAATCAAAAACACACCCACAACACAAAAATTATGTAGTTATCATCTGTGGTGCATAAATACAATTTTTTTTTATATTATAACCTTCCTTTAAATTTAAACTCTATTTGTGAAAATGTTATTTTTTATTTACCTCCTACCTTAGACAAATCATTTTAATTAGTTTTTTTATTACATAAAATAGAACTATGTAAATATCATTTATATATTGTGTTAATTATCTGCAGTCGTTTGCAAAAACGATTTTAATATATTGCTTAATTGAAATGTACGTTAGTAGCACTATGTAGATAATATTATCTACATCGTGGTAAGTAGTATGTCTAAACAAAAAAATCAAAACTTTGTGTCATTGCAGGTTTGGAACTAACCTGAAATTATTGAACCATTTGTGTTTTTTTATACATACTTTATAATTATTGATTCGTTGAAAGTTTATTCATTTATAGATTAAGTACCTTCCAAGTAATTAAAACACATGTTTGCACAATATAAAATAGTAATATGCTTAATATCTATATTCTATATTGATTTATTATATCCTATACACACATCGTGTTTATACTTAAATTATTAATTATATTATGCTGATCAAAAATATTTAAATCAAAACTTAGAATTTAGTGATTGTTACAATATAATAATTTGTTAACTTTATGATCAAATTTAAATACAATGATACATTAAAATATTCAACTAGTTTTTCATTTCAATTATATATAATTGAACCAGCAAATTAATTAGGTACATTATAATCGCGATTATAAACTTATAATCTAATGATTCAATTATGTTTTGTAATTTTATCCAAATATGTGTACATAAATTATGTAGTAGGCACATACAATAATGTCGACAAACATTACTATGCAAAAAAAAAATGACTCAAAGATATAAATATAGGGAAATTAATTTTTATTATTATAAATAAAAATCATTTACAATTTTTAAATAATTTCCAATTTTTATTTATTTTACATAAAATGCAAATTCCATAATTTCTTTTAAATATTTTTATGAAAATATTATTCAAGCATTTAAACAAAATGATACAATATGTACCTTACAGTACATATATATTATAATTATTATACAAATATACAAATATATTTTTAGTAAAAAAATCCTCATTCTAATAATTCCAACAGTATGTCGTAAAGCCTATCCCGATTTTCGTTATAAAAAAAATATTAAAACTCTCCATAACATTTACGAGGGAATGACTGTGCTATATTTTTTATTTCCATCATTTGAATTGTAATAAATGTGTTTTATGCATTACAAAAATGTCAAGCTATAATATTATATTTTAATCAAAAACAATCCAACAACATCAGAAAAAGCTCTCAACCAACACTGCACAGGAAATATTTTTAAGTTTTTTAAACATGATATAAAAGAAATTATAACTTAAACCATTAGCACTGTATTAATATGACACTATACGTTAATAATTTATTTAATTTAACCATGTACTTCAAATAATAAAATATACAAATTCTATATAAATATAATGTTTAGATGATGCTAAAAAACTATATAAGAATATCTAAATAATTTGTATAAGTATTGTACTGATAATGATATGACATTGGATATTGATAAATGTACCTCTATTTAATTTTCTTTAAAAAAAAATGTATTAATTTTTAACTATTGCCTTAATAATATAAATCTGCCTCGTAAAAATATAATTAATGACTTAGGTGTAATTTTTTCTTCAACCCTTCTTTTAAAAACCATGTTGATGGCATAAAAAATAAATTGTATATACAATTAGGTTTAATAAAGCGAATGTGTACAGATTTTAATAATAAATCTGCCTTAAAAGTTTTATATTATTCTCTAGTACGACCCAAAATTGAATATGCCTCTTTAGTTTATCATTTGCATAGTTTTTCCCAATATCACTGTTTAAGTTCTGTCCAAAATAATTGCTTAAAAGTATTTAAGCTATAAATTCAGATTTTAAAGACTTCTTCGTTCAGGGTATGATCATACAAGCAATTATTTAATAATATATTTCCATTTAACAAAATATTTCAATTACTTAATTTAAATCTATTATTTAATTTACTCAATAATCACATTGATTACCCTGAACTAATTCAGCGTTTAAATTTTAACTTTAGTTAATTTAACTATAGGAATAAATCCTTATTTTATCCTCTATTTGGTTCTAGTACATATACTGTATGCTCTCTCCTGCGAATAAACGTATTATGGTTGTTAATTCTATCTGTAATATTGATTAATTTAATACATCTAAATTAAGTATTTTCAATAATTTTTGTCATTTTGTAAATTTCTATGATATTCTTTACTATAATATCATAATATAATATACATGTGTCCCACTACTTTTGATTTTTTTATTCTTTTTATTTATTTTTTTTATTATATTATACAGTTTATAGTTTAGTTAATTGATTTTAAATATTATAATTATTTATATAATTATAATGTTGCTTACATTTCACATTATAAATTGAAATTAGAAAAATGTCCGTAATAAAATATTATTCCTTAGTATTATAATATATCATATTTTATTATATTATATCACCTATAAATAATTTTAAGAATGTGCTTCGGTCATTCCTTTGTAAATAGGCATTATGGAGAATTATAATATTATTTTTCGGAATGAAAATCGAAATAAGCATATTTTGAAGTAATATATTTAAATAAAAGTATGGTCTACAGTTTTAATGAAAAAAAAACAAGATATTTTCTTTTATGGTCACAGCATTATAGATTGTTAACATATTCATGGGAGTGCATAAAATACTCCTCTGTATCTTTACTATTATAATACCACATATACGTACTAATAATCATTCAAAAAATTTCTATTACCTCAACGACATGACTTTGCGAGCCAATGCATAAAAAGTTGTCTTTACAATATTACTTTGTCTAGTAATCACGATGCCCTTTAATTTTATTATTATTATTATTATTATTATTATTATTATTATTATTATTACTACCTACAAAGTTTTTCAATCTTGAATGTAATATCGTTACTTACTGTTGTAGGCAACTAATTTTGATCGAACAATTAAAAGAATGAGCTCTCGAAACAAACAATTTAGATATATATTCAATCTATTTATAGTATTGTTATCTATTTTACATATTTTGCTAAACCATAATATTATAGTAATTAACTATTCAATTCATTTAAATCATAAACATTTATTAATACAATTTAAGTTATGATTCTTTATGAAATATTAATATTTGATAAAAAAGTTTAAATTAATAAAAACAAATCATGATATATTAAGTCTTTAATAGTATAGTATTATCATCGAATTTATATTATAAATAATAATATTAATTGTATAATATTTTGTAAATATAAATAATTATAAAAAACTGTTTTTAAACTTTAAGTTCGATATTACTAACTGTACTATAACAATAAAAACGGTGACAATATTTTATGTCAATGTAACTTATAAGCAGAAATTTAATTAAAAACTCGCAATATATTCTCAGTGTATAAATATGTGAACAAAGTTTTGCGCAGGGATGGCTTGTTTTTTTTGTCTCCTAGACAATTTATTACGTTAATAGCATTGTATACAAATTAGTTGTATCCATAAACCCTGCGACAGGTGGGAGGTGGGGGGAGGGGGCAAAATATTAGAAATATCCGTGTAAAGACACAGTGAGATTTTCATACATAATTGGCTTTTTGTTTAGTGATGCATGCGCGCGTTTGACAAGGGTCAGTGTTATTTTTTTCACGGCGAATATTAGGTATAATAATATAATGCTATCGTATATCCAGTCATTAAACATGTGAATATGATGTACATGAAAAATGAGTAAATCGATGTGAGAAAAAAAATATTACTTCCCAACTACGTAATATTTCTGAAAAACAAAATTAAATTAAAATAAATATTCGTTTTGTTTACTAAATCAATAACGCAATAATAACTGATGAAATACTCATTGTACAATATTGGCCGTGAGATATTTTATAATTCGATGTCTGTACGAAAAGAATTATGGTAATAAAGCATTGAAAAAAGGAAAATAATAACAACACCGTTGATATAATAATTATATTTATGACAATAAATGTTGTATTTATAATTCATTTTTGGAAAGATTGTGTCGTTAGTAACATTAAATGCATTATCAGCTATCGAATTTCAGTCAAAACGATACAAAAATCTCAACAGAATATATTTTATTCCTTTTTGAATTTTTTTAAATTATATTATGAAAAATAAAAAAAGATAAGATACCGAATATTACAAAAATCTAGTGACAATATGAATCGCTCAGAATATAATATATATATATATATATGTATATATTTTAAATTTATATATATATTTATGTATAAATAATGTATATTATATTTAACTATATATATATATCGCTTATATTATGATTATATTTATTTATGTATAAAATATATGTATATAATATAACTATATATATTTATCGCTTATATTATGCTTATATTTATTTATGTATAAATATATATAAAATATAATATGTAATAGCGCATATACTATTGACATTTCATATTCCGTTATGTATCGGTTTACTTCCGAGCAGATAAATAGAGGTCTACTGTAATAAATTTGAGCATGTCAACTACATTATTGGATTAGAAGTGAAGACAAAAGAAGAATTATTGTAAAATATTACAAGATTAAGGAGCATTGGTAACTTTGCATAGTAAAGACCTCTTTACCTCTTTTGACCTGACGTGTACATATTTAGGTCCAGTAGAAGGTCCTGGTATGAATCCATCCAATTGTACCACATTTCAAAATTTCGTTTCAAAAGTCGTGAATGTTTTCATTAGACATATGAGTGATGCTTTAATTATAAATAAATATTACCTAACGAAATACAGTACAGCATTAATATATTAGACAATCACAATATTATTGTATTTATTAATGCATTGGTATAAAAAAATTTAATTGTCTTCCTTAATAATACATTTATTTTGAGTTAATTCTAGTTTATTATTGTTAATTACTAAATAAATACTTGTTGATTTTAATTTTAAACTATATGATATACTCGTAATAATATATTATTTTTTTAACTGAAATTGTATGATGGCATTGCCTATATTATGGGAATCGATGTTGTCCAAATTATTAACAAATATTTTTAAGAACACTAATGATAAATTG
This sequence comes from Macrosiphum euphorbiae, assembly GCA_949089665.1. Classification (NCBI taxonomy): domain Eukaryota; kingdom Metazoa; phylum Arthropoda; class Insecta; order Hemiptera; family Aphididae; genus Macrosiphum; species Macrosiphum euphorbiae. The sequence continues at coordinate 45,400,320 of CARXXK010000003.1, read as the reverse complement.
TATTAACTAAAACCGTGCATTCCAAGACATTAATGTAAGAGTTAAGAATAATTAGAATATAGTAAAAATTAAAAATTAAATTATATAATATTAAATCATTATGCATTACATATTTACATAAATTTGAATATTTAATGTGGTTCGTTAATTTTTTTTCCAAAATTAAGTGTTTGAATTAGGAGAACCGAAAAAATATTATCAATTCACATACTTTTTATTCCCTTCGAATTTACTTCAAGAAAATATGAGATTTGTTCGGTTTTTGTAGTATAACTTACTGTACACTGCAAAAGTCTCAGAAAGTCACAGATGTTTTTCATAAAACTTTCTCTCGGGGCGCGTACTAATATTGTATATTATAATATAATATAAAGATATTTGTTTATTCGTTTAAATTAAACTATAAAATGTGTTTTGGTATGACTCTAGATTTTCATACCTAGTAAAAAAGCTATCAGCTTTCACAAAAATAGTTTATATTTTTTATTTGTCCACTCATAATAATTAATTATTTGAGTAAGACAAACGAAGAATCAAAATATACACTTGCAAATATTATAATGATTGACGATCATTGAGGATCAAAAAAATTGTTTTAAAAAATTATAAAATGGACATTGTGAGGTAAAACAAATTCCCGGTACTTACAACTCTTTTAACTTATTTGTAAATATTTTGGAGTTCAGTCCTACCTGCAATTCTCGATCCATATTATTTGAATTCCCATTTATTTGTTTATTCGGTTGTCTCTTATAATAAATTGATAAGTACTAAATCAGAATTATAAAAATTTTTCTCGCATGCTATATAATTGATTATCTTTGTATTTGTTATAAAATTACATTATTACAGCTGTATTCTCGTGTAATTATTGTATTTATAATAATACTTATATAACATAATACTTCATACAGTGTTATATATTTTTTTTAAATCTACACTCGAAACAATTTTTTTGAATTTCCCATGTCTTAATATTATTATTTTCATCTTTCATCTTTCATGATAATATATCCTAACTAACTGAAACAATTATTTCTATCTTGACGGGGGTCATGCCTTTATTTGTATTCACTAATATCTATATTATTTATATCGTCAACTTGTTTTATCAATCTTATCGGTTTCATTTTCACCTTTAAGATTTTTTTTTTACATTTATATTTCTTTTTCTTGCCCAAAATTTCTTAGTTGCATAGAATGGATGACCCCACAACCACGTATACAATATTTTATTCTTTCCACCTAATTGGTATCCCTTTATCGCGCAATTCCCTTCGCGTTTTCTCATACGCACTCATATTTTACAGTCTACGCCGAGCAATACACCCACTTCAAAACTACCATTCTTCGGCACTGCTAACCCTAAATACTTAAACTTACCTACCTATATACTTATCATTCTTTCCCCCACATTCATTCCAAATCTAATCTGTGTAGTACTTAGTTCCTTCACTCCTAAATCACATCCTTTTTACACGCATATAGTACATTGCCCTAATATAACTATTTAATTTTTATCTTGCTCCTACATTTATAGCACACTCTCATACGTATTTATATATTTAGCTTCTCGTGGAATTCTATCCTGCTAAAATGATTAAACCCATCTACAGTCTTCGTTTATGACTGATGTAATAATATTATAATATAGGTTTTGGTATACGTTTTTCCACGTAAAGATAATTTGAACCTATGTCCTTGATGCATCACATTTGGTTTATCGTTGATATTTAAATTTTAAATCAGGTACAATAAATATGTTCAACGTTAATAGTAAGTTAATGAAAAAAATTAACCAAGCAAGAGTTTAATTTTTAATTTGATTTTAATGGCTAGGGGGTTTTTAGTTTAAAGTTTTGAGAATTAATATTTAAGAGACGGACGTAAACAATAATTATTTTTTTTTATCTAATGTAACAAACATTTCAGGAAAATTGAATAATAAATTATGAGGAAAAATTCTTAAGTTTTTATTTATTTACATAAAAAAATTTTACATAGTTTTCCACGGGGGTTTATTAATTATTATAACTCCGTTCTTAATTAAAAATATATTTTGTGAATTAAATTCATACCTATGTAAAAGCTACTTCTTTTGAACAAATGTAGGTAAAATACGTTTTTCATTACAAAAATATTTTTCAGGAAAAATATATAATTTTTTTTGTAAGTATTTAAATGTTGTACATTAAATTGCATGTAACCTAGATTATTATTATTCATATTCAATAAATGGTTTAATATCCGACTCTGTGTAAAATATAATATTGTATTATTTTTATCGCTGCATATAAATAAAAGTAGATCATTAGTTATACATTATAATATGTAGATTATATCATGTTTATAATTATCTGAACTTTAATATCAATATTAAAATAAATTATTATGATTTAATATTATATATTTATTACTACCATAATATCTTATAATTCAATCGTGTACACGATCAAGCTTATGAATTTGAAACCTTTTTTTTTCATACTATGGTATCCCTGCAGGGAGGCTGAACGGTTTGCATATTGCTTAGTCAATGCATTAGAGACCGAAGATTTTGAATCTTCACAGAACTTGTAATATATATATTGCATTGCATATTATTATAATATTGTTCATTTGAATACAAAAACATAAACAATCACATAAGGTTTTTTTTATTTTATTACCTACCATCGTCATAAGTCATAACTAATATAAATTGTACACAATACAAAATAATAATATTATATCGGAACAATGAATAATACATTTTAATACAAAAATAACTATTTACGAAACAAATACGCATTCAATTTTCATTCATATTTTAATATTGATTTTATTTATTTAGATATACATATTATGACATACATATACTTATAATAATATAATATAATAGTATTTATAAAAACTGTCGCACAGTAAGTAAACCTTTGTATTTTAAATTCAAACGTGCTCAAAATGTGCAATATTATGATTGTTATACACTACTAACTAGTTATCAATGTTCTAAGCTAACACAATTTTGGTGTACATTAACCAAGAAAAATAATATTTACTATTTTGTTCATATTTATAGAGGCTGCGGGCTATGCCATTATGATAATGATCACGATATAAAATAAAAATATAAATTGGCCTTGTGCCAACAAGTTGATTAGACCTGGAAGCTATTCGCCTAGTCAAGTCCATTAAATATTCTAGGATAATTCAATAAAGTCTAAGTCCTAAGATATCTACCTGTAGATTTATACATTTTCAAATAAGCCTGAATGTAATTTGCATAATATTACTTAGTCACTTGGGGATTTATCAATTTCTCCGAAACATTTTGTTTTGAAAAATAATTATATGTATCGATTCCACAATCCATCGGCTACACCTAGTCTTACATTTATAAGAATGGTAGAAACCCGCAATACGTTTTAGGGTGCATTTATATTTTACTGTAGTTTTTTTTAAATAATTTATTTATATAAGCACAAGTCATAATGCAAAACTTTTTTTGGAGGGGGGGTAACATTTTTCAAAATAATTTTAGGTGGCAAAAACTTTTACTTTAACTTTATATATTTATATATATATGTATTTTGTACATATATTTTATACTAGGTATCTAGTATCTACTAATTATTAACTACGTATTATAATGATCAAAACCAAACTTAATTTATTAGTGAATGTAGGTAGTGCGCAAAGTGTATTTTATTTCAATGAACTAATTTATAATTTGTACCTAAATATTTTTAACTTAAACCGAATTATGTTGGCATAATATTTTTTTTTCATTAAAGCGTATCCAAATATTGAATTAATGAGTAACATAGTTAGTATGGTGTGGGGATTGTATACGTTTTACTAGAAACGATTTAATATTTAAATCAAAGGATTTCATTTTTCTGTATTAATCTAATAGTCACATAAAATAATCAGACGTACCCAATCACAAAATCAACTTTTTTCGGTTCTATACTGTTAACAATTTGGATCAAATATTCAAATGCTTACTAGATTGTATATTCGACTAGTTTAATTATTTGTTTTGGAGTGGATAATTATGACAAAATATTATAGTGTATCTTATAAATTTAAACATACCCATAAGTATGACACAGTTAATGATATAATGACAGAGGATCAAATTAGCATATAAAATATATCAATGGTAAATTCGTCAGAGTTTGAACATGTCTTACTTATTAATTATGGATCAAAATCAGTAGGTATACAATAGGTAAAACCAAAACAGAAAGATTCGTTAATGATGTAATTTATAACTTTTCGTTAGATTTGGAGTCCCCGGATGAAATATACTGGGATTTTGATTTTTGATCCAAAGATAATTTAAAAATATTATAATAGACACAATAGTTAATAATATACTCGTATAAATAAAATTATATAATATTATCAAAGTGTTGTTAAATTAAGAAAAACGAGTAGAAGAAAATAACGAATAATACTCGAATATATATATATATCAATATTGATCCAAAAGTAACACAAGTGCTTTGTGACAATATTCTGAGATTCGTTAACGGATGTCGAAGCGACTATCTCGTTATTCTTATTATTTCTTTGAAGTGTAATATGCCACTCTTGCTCTAAATATACAAGATACATTTGGGTCTTCTGAGATGTGTACGCACGAACGACTGACAACTAAAACTTACTAACAAGAGAACTTCTAAAACGATGTCCCCTAATACAATCTAACTTAGTAACAATTCTTCACGACTTAAAAATTTGGGGAACTTTAGGGTCAAATGTATGACAAACTTGGACATAGTAGTTGTAATGTATTAATTAAATCATTCGGCAACTATATGAGTTGTGGTAAGTTTTTAAAGTAAATACTACCTACCTATAATTTTATTTTTTTTTTCAAAGGTTTGAATTTTCAACAAAAGCTATTTTTATTTACGAAATTGCGACAACAGGTTTTTTTTTATTAATATTTATTGTTTGATAATAATTAATATAAAATATTGATTGTTGATTATTTCATGGGCAGTAGATACCCCTAAAAAGTTGTCTTTTTTATGAAATATATGGGATATTACAAATTCTGATCTCAAGATAACACAAGATGGTCTAAAATTCATCCATAGCCACAGTATTAATATGATGAAACAGGAATTAAAATACAAAAATCGTCAAAAAAAATTCCTAACGGACGTGTTGTAGAATTGGTGTGATACGGTCGGTGGAAGTTGAAGTCGTTTTTCGGGACTGTGGTCGGGTTTTCCGTGAGAAAAACGCCTCGGTAGTTGTGGTGTAAACGATTAAAAGAATAAATAGAAATGCGACGTAGTCGTTGGAATGGCTGGCGTGGTGGCATCGCAATTATTTTATAATACCAAGAAAAATATTACTATTATACATCATAACGTCACGCCGATCGGAATCGCTTTATCTCCCACGCCGCTGTAATTGTTATGGAAACGTTTATATTACCTCATATTATTATAATTATTATTATCGTTTACGCGGTGCATGTCACATCGATAAACGTCGGGAAGATGCCGGCGTATATACATAATATATTATACACTAAGAAATATTATAATATTGTCGCACAAAATATAATATTCGTATTTGGGTTGGCTTCGACTGAGGCCCGAGGCAGCCAATATTACACGGTCCGAAGACTCCTATGTTGGCATAAAATAAATCTTATTGATTATTTAAATGTGCTGCTACTATATATCTTAAACTATAAAACAAACTATGACACTATTTCTCAATTTTATTACCTACCGTTTAGTAGTATGATACAATCATTGAGATATTGTAAAAAAAATATTTTTGATCCTGGTGGCCCATGATGCCGTATGGGTCTCAACAAGTTCTCGATAATAAATAATAATAAAATATAATATAATAATAAACAAATAATTAGGTATACTTTAATATATCGCAGTCGAATCATTCAACACACTCAACGTAACAGCTGTCACTATAGTCACTACCGATGTTGGAGTATAGTGTCGGCGTATGGTGAATGTAACGTCCATATGTTTATCTTAATATTATCAGAAATCGGCGTATATTATTGCAGGTAACCGATCAGTCTAATCCGATTGACGACAACATGTCTTACTATAAGCCACGGCTATAGATATGAGTATCTATAGCCGTGCTATAAGCTGAACTCTTACGTCGTTATATTATCATTAATATCATATTAATGTCCTAATAGAGTGATTTTTTAGACATCATGACACATTTTGTCTCCAATTACAAGCTTTAAGCATGTTTTTATTTAGATTTTCTGATTTTTATATTTCTATATCTCTATATTTTTTATAATTTCAGATTGGTTCGATACTTAGATGTTAGTGTTATTGAAACCCATGAGTAGATATATTCAGAATTTTCGTTTTTATCATTCAATTAAAAACTAAAGTCTGAAATATATTTGGTTTTGACTAAATGCTCAATATCCGGGATAGGTCATACAACATATCGATATAGCTGATGTGTTCTATACATATTACATTTATATCGAATTGAGTTTATGGAATCGCAACGACCAAGCCCGGTTTAATGGTGGCAGAGGGGGCATGGCCCCGGGTGCACAACGGATATCGAACAATAGTGGGCCCCTGATGGGTAGTACGTTTCTTATAGTATAATATGTATAATGGATATATTATTACTATTTGGCCCCGGGCCCAAAATTATCTAAATCCAGGCTTGTCGATGAATGACAAGTGAGCATAATATTATGATACGAGTGAGAGTGTCTGAGTGTGAGAGAAGTTATCTAAGTGGATTTTTCCGATGATTTTGTTGAATAACACCGTTGAATTATTCATAGTGGTTGGTATAGCACTCCTGTAAAGGTCAGATGGCGGGTGAGATGTTCGTATTTATGGAGTGTATATAGCTGCTATGGCATAAAAATATATAGCCACGGGGGGCTTCATAGTTGTTTACGCCCGAGAGTTTAACCGTAACAGTCGAAGGACCACTCGGTGATGCCCGAGAACAATTTGTTGATCAGGAGAGTGTTAGACGTTGCCTGTATCACTCCTATCGCCTACTATTGTGGTTGATAGGCAACCTTAGGTGCTTTCGCCTGATAGTTGGTGGGTAGGCAATTCTACGCACGACGACGACAATGACGAGGATGGGAAAGACCTATTTGTAGGAGTGAGGATGGTGCAGGTTAGTTATGGGGAGGGGGTCTCTGTGGCCGATTCGGTTTGGTGCAATGACCACAGAGCTCACAACAATAGGGATAAAACTTAAAACTACCTTAACCCTACTGCAGTCTTGAGATGACCCACTGGATTAACGCTGTTGGCATTTGTCGACCTGGACGACATGGGGCGGCCTCTCACACAACGTACAGACCTACGTTGCTGGCGGACTTACGCGCGGAATCTGACGGCACCGACGGTGACAACAACGAGCTGCCAAAGATGATGACGAGAGAGATAATGATAAATTAGACTTACGAATTTTTGTTGAAGATCGTATTTTTTATTGTAATAAATATAATGAAATTATTTTGTTCTCGCTTTACTAGCGGACCACACACACCATTCACGGATCGCTATACTAGCAGATCACAACAAATAATATTTATATGAATAATAATAATAATAATGATCGCTATATGAGCGGATCACACAGTATAAAAAACAAACAAAACGTATGGACGCTGTAATAGCGGACCAAAAAACACGAATAATAATTGAATAATTGAATAATAACAATACAAAAAAAGGGCGTTGGCCGCAACAATAATAATAACAAAAACAAAAGTTTTATCTCATAGAGATAACATTGACAACAGTTGTCTGAGGCAAAAGGCCGACAGATAATTTTTATAAGAAAAACAAAGAGAGTATATACAATATGAAGTATAACAATCGTACAATTATTATAATTTGCATAATCGTTGCTCTATAGTAACGGCAAGAGATACTGGATGAGTGGACGGAAGAGGAGGGAAGATGTCGCCGTCGCGCAGATTAGCGTCCCGCGATAAGCAATAATTGCTTGGCGCGAACATCACCGCCCACTTTGAAGGAATGTTCCTTCAAGACATTGGGAGTGGACAGAGCTTGACAGCTGGGCGTGTCAATGGTCCAGAAGTAGTTTCTAAAGTGGCCACTCTGGAAGTCCCATCGGAGCCAGGATGGAGTTCACGTATTCGTCCAATCCGCCACTGAAGAGGATGCGTCGCTTCTTTCACGAGGACAAGCTCGCCAACGCTCAAGTTTTGACCTGGTTCTGTCCATTTTCTACGAAGTTGAAGACTACTGAGGTATTCGTTCTTCCATCTGGTCCAGAAATGACGATGTAAATCAGTAATGAGGCGCCATCGCTGGTACTTTGACATAGGTTGATTGACAAGACTTGGTTCTGGAAGCGAGGTGGAAGGTTCAAGAGTCAAAAAATGACTGGGCGTCAACGCTTGTAAGTCACCAGGGTCGTTGCTGATAGCACACAATGGGCGAGAATTCAATGTTGCCTCTATTTGAGTGAGAAGTGTCAAAAATTCCTCACTTGTCAATTTGTGCAATCCAATGGACCGAAGAATTAATGACTTTGCGGATTTTACTCCGGCTTCCCACAAACCACCAAAATGGGGAGATGCGGGAGGATTGAAGTGCCAAGTTATTTGGTGTTTAGCGAGGTGCTGATGAACACTGTCTTGAAAACTTTTCGAATGAGTGAATTGATGTAGGGGTGTCAATAATCGTGACGCTCCGACGAAATTTGTCCCGCAGTCACTGTGTAATTCCTTGATGGGTCCGCGTCTGGAAGAAAATCGAGTAAATGCCATCAGAAAACATTCTGTGGACAAATCCGAACTCAGCTCTAAATGGAGCGCTTTTGTGGTGGTACAAACAAACAGGCAAATGTATGCTGTCTTTGGAATCGACCTTCGTCCACGTGCTTCCTTTAACGTGACTGGTCCAGCATAATCCACTCCGGTTATTGCAAACGGTTTCACTTGCTGCACCCGAAAACTCGGCAGACTGGCCATCTTTGGCTGAACAGCACGGGGCCTGGTGCGGAAACACGAGATACAGAGCCGTATCCGAGATCGAATAATCTTCCGTACAGACGGTATCCAAAATTCACGTTGTAGATGCGCTTTAAGGGATGCGCATCCGGGATGCTTCAGTCGCTGATGATGATAGTCAATGAGTAACAACGTTAATCGACTTTGACATGGCAAGAGAAGTGGATGTTTGTGAGAGTACGGAAGATCAGCATTCGTGAGACGCCCGCCCACTCTGAGAAGTCCATTTTCGTCAATGAAAGGATCCAACTTCCTAATGGCAGGGGAGCAACGCAGTCCGTTTTTTAACGAAGATATGTCTTCGGAATATGATGTTTGTTGGACAGAATACACTAAGCCCAACAAGGCTCGTTCTCGTTCACTCGCATTAACAATCTGTGTGAATGCAGAAGGACGTGATTTCGAGAAACGAAGACAGTAGGCGACAATGTGAAGAATTTTATCGAACGACGAGAAACGATGCATCACATCAGTTATTGAGCATGTAGTCTTGGTTAGGAAAACAGTACATTTTCGAGCTTCAGTGGAAACATGAGCATCTGTGTTGTCTGAACGAGGGACAACGGTTGGCCAATGTTCCGGTGATTCTACCAAGAACGCAGGGCCTGTCCACCACAACGGGTGATCAACAAGTTCCGACGGGAACAGTCCACGAGAGGCACAGTCAACCGGATTGTGCTGCGTGGGGACGTGATGCCAAATGTCTGGTGAGGTGAATTCGTGAATTTGACTTGTTCGATTTGCCACGAACGTGGCCCAACGATGTGGTGACGATTGTATCCAAGCTAACGCAGTGGTTGAGTCCGTCCAAGCATGCAGCTCATCGATTTGAAGACTCTTCGAGTAAGTATCAGCAACGAAACGTAATAGTTTGGCGGCTAATACAGCTCCACACAGCTCAAGACGTGGGATAGTAGACTTTTTTAGAGGTGCTACTTTAGATTTACCTGTTACAAGGTGACAATAAGCTGAAGTAGCTGTTTGTGTTCGAAGGTAAACTGCCGCCGCGTAACCTTTCTCTGAGCTATCCGAGAAAGCGTGAAGTTGCACTGTGGTAGCTTCTTCAACTGTTATACGACGAGGGATAGAGATCGATTCAATCAATTTCAGTTCTGATTGATATCGGGTCCACACTTGAGCAATATCTGTGGGTATTTTGTCATCCCATTTGAGACCAGCGGTCCAGAGCAACTGCATGACGTGTTTTGTCCAGAACGTAATGGGAGACAGCAATCCTAACGGATCGAAAACTCTGGCAATGTCAGAGAGAACTGACCGCTTTGTCGGGTCAGTTGACGATGGTTTTGTATCAAATGAAAATACGTCAGCTCTCGGATCCCATTTCAAACCCAGGATTTTTAAGTCACATTCATTTTTGTCATTGTACAGGAGTGCTGGAGACATTGCTTGAGCTTCTGCGGGAACAGCGTGTAAGATATTACTGTTATTGCTGGCCCATTTTCGTAGCTCAAACTTGGCTAACGAACACAATTGTATAAGCTGCGACTGATATTCAAGGGCATCCTTCTCGGTGTTAGCTCCAGTGAGAATATCATCCACGAAGGTGTCGTTCAGGAGAATTGACGCAGCGATGGGAAATAATTTTCCATCAACGATTGCCAATTCCTGAATTGTACGAAGAGCTTGATATGGTGCCGCTGATGTGCCGTAAGTGACCGTACAGAGACGGTATTCCTGCACTGTGTTATTTTTCGAAAATCTCCAGAAAATTCGCAGGTAATCTCGATCTGCAGGCCGCACCACAATTTGCCGATACATCTGTTTGATGTCTGTCATGAATACATATTTCCACAACCGTGCACGGAGAAGAACAATTTGAATGTCGGGCTGAAGCTTCGGACCCGTATACATGCTCTCATTCAAGGAACACCCAGCACTTGTACGAGACGAAGCATTGAAAACGACACGAAGCTTGGTGGTGCTACTGTCCGGTCTAAGTACACAATGATGCGGAATATAATAATGAAACACATTGTCTGTGTTTTCGAGTGGAACCAGCTCCATGTGACCAGCGTCCAGGTAGTCTTGCATGAAGTCTGCGTACTGGCGTTGAAGGTTCGGATCATTGTTCAGTCGGTTTTCGAGTGCCTGGAAACGGCGAAGGGCAACAGATTTTGAATCACCTAACAGAGGTGATGCTTTTCGAAATGGAAGAGATACCATAAACCGTCCAGTACTCAGCCGAGTTGTTGTATTTTTATAAATTTCCTCGGCAGCACGCTCATCTGGACTGAGATGGCGAACAACAGGTAACTCTTCAAGTTCCCAGAAACGCCTGATAGACAAGTCAAGAGTTTCAGAAACAGATAAACACATAGCGGTGACAGTTGACCGAGCACTAATGTCGATAGGTCCCATCAGAATCCAACCAAAAACAGTCTCGAAGGCAATGGGCTCGCCAGGCTGGCCTGTGGCTTTTCCATTTAGAAGTAGCATTGGCAAGATATCGGCCCCCAACAAAAGATCAACTGCCTGAGGACGATGGTATAACGGATCAGCGAGGGAGAGGTTTTGAATATGTCTCCATTGTCCCGGCACAATAGGAGCTTGTGGAGTTGGTCCTGTGATTTGTGGGACGATGTAAGTGTCCACGCAAAACGACGGTGCCTGTTGGCCACGTGGCATCACAGTGATGGTTGTTTGACCACGGACTGGGGATGTTGTACTACTGGCAAACGTGGTAATGGCTACTGTCGAATGATGTCGCTTTAGCATCAACACACACGCAGTTTTTTCAGTTATAAAACTCGCTTGAGCACCACTGTCGAACAGGGCTCGAATTGAATGACGGGTGCCATCAGCAGCGACCACATCGAGTAGGACAGTTGAGAGTAAGACTACGTTCTGAGGCTGTCCTCTGACAATCATTGCTTTGGCACTCTGACCAGCCTCGGGTTGGTCTACTGAGAGAACCGTGGACGAGGAGGGAGGCTTTTCCTTTGAGTCAAAGTGAAGCAAACTATTATGAGACCGATCACAAGTTGTGCATTTGTATTTTGAAGGGCATAATGAAGTAGCATGTCCTGTGCCCAGACAATTTATGCACAAACGGTGCGTCTTGGCTAACTGGAAACGATCATTTGGTGATTTTGAAAGAAAAGTTGGACACTTTCGGACCGTATGTGGTTTTGTACATAATGGACAGGTAACCACGGTGGATGAGCTGGTAGTAGCAGCTAGAACCTTTGGTGCAATCGGGTGACGAGATTTGGAAGTCAATGATTTTTGAGGAGGTTTTTGCTGAGACGTGAACGACGTCAGACTCGACGAGTACTGTCCAGCACGTGCTTCCGCGGATCGTACATGACTTCTGAGAAATTCAAGAAAATCGGCAGTCGACGGTTGATGTCGGTCACCCACAGTTATCTCCCAACGCGCTCGGAGGTCATAATCCAAATGATTTTCAAATATGTGGACCAAAATTGGGCTCCACTGCCTCGTAATAAAGTCCAAATTATCCAAGGCAGCAGTGTGCTCTTGAATAGATGTGATTAGAGTTTTAATTGAAGACGCGTCGTTTGCCTTGACTGTATGTGGGGATAACAGAGCATCCAGATGGATACGAGCTAAGTCACGCTTATTTCCGTATCGCGAACGTAATACTTCCCAAGCCTTTTGGTAGTTTACCGATGTCAAAGGAATATGTGCGATAAGCGTCAAGGCCTCACCTTCCAGCGAAGTTTTTAAAATCTCGAATCGCTCGACGTCCGTAAGATCAGCTGGGGCATGGGATAGAATTGACGTGAACAAATCTTCGAAACCCTGCCATTCAGTCAGAAGTCCAGAAAATGTAGGAAACTTCCGTGTTGGAAATTTGTAAGTTGAGAGGTTTCCGAAACTGGCTGAATTATTTTGTACTGACTGACAAGAGGATGAGTCGACAATTTGAGTCAATGGAAGGTTATAAACATCTGCAAACGCAACCAACTCGTAGTACAAATTATCAAACTCAGCAGAGAGCTTGAGACTAATAGAGTTATCTACCACTTCAATTGGTGCTAATTTTTTGCCAACAGAAATCTCCATAACTTGGATGTCGGATTCTGCAGTCAAGCGAATTTCTTTCAGCTCCAATAGCATGGCTGAAATTTTTGCTCGTTTACCAGGACTATTTTTATCAGATGAAAACTCGCCGGCAGCCTTGACAAAGGCGCTGACTTTTGCAATGGCACGAACCATCCGTGCCTTTGCATCGACATACGTCATCGAAACTTCAACAACCATGATGACAGAAATACAATTTGGTCGATACTAAAATTGGACGACAATGAATTCAATTCGATATGTCATGGTAGTGTAATAAACGAAGAAAATATAATGAACGTGTATTCGTTCGGTCACGGTTTGTAGGTACATCCGGCTCGAAGGACCAAAATGTTTACGCCCGAGAGTTTAACCGTAACAGTCGAAGGACCACTCGGTGATGCCCGAGAACAATTTGTTGATCAGGAGAGTGTTAGACGTTGCCTGTATCACTCCTATCGCCTACTATTGTGGTTGATAGGCAACCTTAGGTGCTTTCGCCTGATAGTTGGTGGGTAGGCAATTCTACGCACGACGACGACAATGACGAGGATGGGAAAGACCTATTTGTAGGAGTGAGGATGGTGCAGGTTAGTTATGGGGAGGGGGTCTCTGTGGCCGATTCGGTTTGGTGCAATGACCACAGAGCTCACAACAATAGGGATAAAACTTAAAACTACCTTAACCCTACTGCAGTCTTGAGATGACCCACTGGATTAACGCTGTTGGCATTTGTCGACCTGGACGACCTGGGGCGGCCTCTCACACAACGTACAGACCTACGTTGCTGGCGGACTTACGCGCGGAATCTGACGGCACCGACGGTGACAACAACGAGCTGCCAAAGATGATGACGAGAGAGATAATGATAAATTAGACTTACGAATTTTTGTTGAAGATCGTATTTTTTATTGTAATAAATATAATGAAATTATTTTGTTCTCGCTTTACTAGCGGACCACACACACCATTCACGGATCGCTATACTAGCAGATCACAACAAATAATATTTATATGAATAATAATAATAATAATGATCGCTATATGAGCGGATCACACAGTATAAAAAACAAACAAAACGTATGGACGCTGTAATAGCGGACCAAAAAAACACGAATAATAATTGAATAATTGAATAATAACAATACAAAAAAAGGGCGTTGGCCGCAACAATAATAATAACAAAAACAAAAGTTTTATCTCATAGAGATAACATTGACAACAGTTGTCTGAGGCAAAAGGCCGACAGATAATTTTTATAAGAAAAACAAAGAGAGTATATACAATATGAAGTATAACAATCGTACAATTATTATAATTTGCATAATCGTTGCTCTATAGTAACGGCAAGAGATACTGGATGAGTGGACGGAAGAGGAGGGAAGATGTCGCCGTCGCGCAGATTAGCGTCCCGCGATAAGCAATAATTGCTTGGCGCGAACAATAGTAATTAGACGAAGATTTGTCCATCGATATGATTGAAGAACTTTTGTTTTGGATTTTTTCTCACTGCACCCTGGATTCGTATGATTTACCATGCCTATTTCTGTAGGACGTCATCGCTGAACTGTATACCCATCATTAGTTGTTTGCAGATGGAAATTCTGATTTACAATGGCTTGTAGATGTACGGAGTATCTGCTTAACGTGTGACGTCACGTATTCAGTGATTGACGTTATGTTTGAATGTGATAGCCGATGATGGTGCCCATTTTCAGTTAATATATAAATAATAACTGTTTAAGACTGACGTCTAGTCACATCCCCACTGACTCGGCAGCAGACCACGTGGTCAGCGCTGCAGGTATTGCCATTAAGACACGACGATTTCTATGTAATATGTTATTACTATACGTATTATAATATTATTATCCGTGTGAAAATAATAATATTAATATACCTATCGACGTTATTATCGTTACTGTTTAGTTTTTAGTTAAGGTCAAGACACGGTATTTTTACCGGCGCGTATAAACGGCGACACCATAATATTATTATGTATAATATGATTACGACGTATATCAGTTTTAATCGTATTTTAATAGCAATATTACGGTGAGCGCACACTCTGCTGGTCGGACCTCCACGAAGTAGTCGAATTAAAACACCGTGTCCGCCACCGACGAATTTGGCTTCCGTCGTGACAATAAATCAAACGGCATTTTCCCGGACCGACGGAGGTGGTGGACGTCATTATAATTGCCATAATCATTATTATTATTATTATTATTATTATTATTATGGCACCGCCGAGGCACGGTGCAGCTTGTGCCCGTCTTAGTCAGGCGACGAACTTTAAAGTGATATTTCAGCGGTTTTCAATGATAATAACAATAATTGTCGCCGATGTCTGTCCGGCTTATACGAATTCAAACTAATTATTCCGTTTTCGAGCTCAGCTCTACAATTATAATATTATTATTATTATTATACGACCGCAGCCGTGCCGAAAATATACACGATTATTCGCTCAGACTGGCGTTTACTTACAGCTGTGGACGTTTACTTCCCTGTCACTATTTTATCCCTTTCAGGATACCGTAATTGTTAAAAGGACATTTCCCCAGCCGACCGAAACGTTTTACCTCTCTGCAGTAATATAATCGACATCTTACTCGCGAAATAAAAATACTGTAATAATCAAGAAGACAAATTTTCAATATAATATTATAATATTGTAAAATAAATGTATTATAATTTATTAAATTTAGTGAAACTACTAACACTAACTACTTAATATTATGTTTTATTTTAAGCACTTAACTTTGGTTTAGTCACGTTTTCATAATAAATTAAGAGTTTGAGACATGAGTATATTTGCAGTCTAAAATATTTTAAGATGATGAACTTTACAGTGGCTTTATTTAATAATTAATTATTATATATAATTTAAAATAATATTTTCTTGATTTTTGAATTAAAAATCAATAAATATTTTTCCTAAGTAAATTATAATAGAAATAAGCCAATAAATTCATAATTACATTCAAAATAATAACTGTACATCCGGAAGTACATAAACTTATCTTCCATCTATATTGGTCTAATCCACAAAAAATAAAGGGTGCCCTAATCAGTCTTAAGTCATCTAACGTTCTTATAACTTTATAGTGTATAATTTAAGCTATGATGATAATTAGTTTGTAAAATGTATTTACGTGTTTAATGTAAATTATTATATGAAATTAACAGTTATAGAAAAGGGATAATATTAATTATCAACTGGTTAAATAGTATCGTTGATAAATTCAAATGTGGTTACTAAATTCTAGACAAAAAGGTTCGGGGATTTATCTGACAGCACATTGATACAAAGTGAATGTTTTACTCTACTTGTAACTAAATGATATATAAAATGAATAGGATGTATGGTAAAAGCATCATGAATACACATTATGTAATAATATATGTATTATAATATACAATATTCAGGCGGAATCCCTGTTTATTTGAATAGCTTTCGAACGCTATTCGTATATATTATTATAAATGAATGGCTAGGTCTGAATTTCGATAATAAACATGACGATAATAGCACAGTGCTAAATTGTAGTTTTCATAGCAGTTAATAATATTATTCAACCGAATATTAAATATTTTACCATCGATGTATTATTTGATAGAGAATAAAATGGTCTCTAAATCTTCTTGATTACCACAGACCGATTAAAAAATATAATACCAATACAGAATAAAGTAAGGTATCACAACCTAGAAGGCATAAACATGAACAGACTTAATTAAATAACTATGTAATGCATTTTATTTAAATCATTAAAAAAAATAAAATAAAAATATTTTTATATAAGTACTGCATTTTCATGTATGTAAATAGGTTAACCGCTCTACTGTACAATTGTAGATGTCAAATATACCCCGTCATTGAACTGTAATGGATATTGTGTTAAATTGTAATTCGTTGATAAATTATTGAATAAGATAAAGAACGATTTTGTGTAAAAACTGACTAACTTTTTTGTAATTAAAGGTTACCAAACGATTATTTCAAAATTAATATTAAAATGTTAACAAACATAATACGTCATTTTTTTCCCCTTGTTATTTTAAAAATTACTGACAATTTTCAATTTGACTTCCCACAAATGTAACATTTTACATTCATACGCTTATGGTTTCTACCAGAAAATCTGTGTTCAAACAAAAAAATATATCATTATAAAATCAATACTATGATTCTCCTCTTCAGAATATAAAAAAAAATTATATTGATGATAACAAAATGTATTAGGTAGTATATAACATTTATCAGCTATTTTTGTTAACACCTGTAAATGTTTATTATATTTGATAAGCATGTAATGATTTGTACAATTGTACAAAAACATTGTTTATAAAATATAAACGTTTATATTTGATTCAGGAAGTGATTTCAACACTTCTGTGATCACAGAATCGACATAAACTTTTCAAACAAACCTCAATATACACTTTTGCAACTTCAAACTCTGTTTGAAATTGAGTAACGAAGCGAAAACATTACCTTTTGCCACAGTTATCTAGTAGATAACCATGTCTTAAACAAAGCATTTGTTGAAACGTATCGTGTTGTAGCAGAAGTTTATAAGAATTTCTTTGTGTATGTTTAAATTCAAAATGTTTTATAGTGGTTATAGACAGATAGTATTATTATGAGACCAAGTAAGTATGATGAGGTTTGCAATGGTTTTTATCTTTTATAAATATGTCATTTGTTTAGTTGAAACATTCTTTACGTAAGGCGGACCGTGGGCATTAACTTCATAAAAAAGATTCATATGGCGAATAACTAATTTTTATCGACGATAATTATTATATCGTGAACAATAATTATTTTATATCCAATTCATATAATATATTATATTAATTTTTACATCTTTTGAAAAATAAAAAACAGTTTTTCGTTATCGTGTCTATGAAATTATAACCCCTTCTCCTACGCTTCCAAGTCCCATAATATTCGCCACTTCAGCACTGACGTATATTTTGTGATTCCATCTATCTCTCCTCGATCGTCTGGTGAATAGCAATGAGTCAGCATTTTTGGCATTTCATACAAGAAAATGTAGACATATTGTACAGTCATTCTGATAGCTCTTTATCAGTATACTCTGAACACTCCACCACGTCGGTCAGTAAAGGTTGCCACGATCGGCATTTTGTCCAACGGTGACGTACAACCGAGCACAGTGTGATACAGGCTATATAGTTCGTTTCTAGAAAAACATGAACCCTCACACGATATAATATGAATTTGATACGGTTTAGAGGAGAGACTACTCGAGCTGCAGCGTGCTTAAGATACCCAGAGGTGTTGGTAGTATAATTAAAACTGATAGTTTATATTATTATTTTATCAATTATTTGATTATGTATATTATGTATACTGCGAACGCTTTGTCGCTCCGCAGTTGCTTTCCTGAGACGCGTTAGTATAATATATGCGAGTATGACATCCATCAAGGCATTTATATATAGGTAGAGATTAATCTTAGATTATAATAATGTTATATCGAGGTAGTGAGCGCGATATTATAATTTAATTGTGTGTATTTTCATTGTTGTATCAAGCGACGAGCATTCGAGTGTTAATAATAATAATTTTCCATAACCACGGTGGAAAGGAAGGGGGGAAATTGCTTTTTTGATTGGTGTTATTGTTGGAATGTTAATCTTTCAGTCGAAAATAAAATCATTACAGCAAATAATATATAATTATGTCAACTTGAACAATTATGATACTCTGGCACACGTTAAAATGTTTCCGTGCTTTTTTAAAATCTATTCATCATAATATTATATTGTATTTATATACATACAATAAATATTATGTAGTTATTATGTAGTTGAGGTTACATAGTTTTTTAATCTTATTCTATATAAAACATAACAATTTTTTTTTTTACCATGAATAATAAATAATAATTATGTAAATAGTATGATACAATGTTATAGTTCACTATATAATTAACAAGTATATAAATGATCAATGTATTAATAATAGTTTATGCTATTACAACGCAAAATATCTTAATATGTTGTAAATTTAATGTACCTATTGATTTTATTTATAATTTATAAAAAAAATTGTTATGTTTTATGTAATAACTTTACTAATATAGTATATTATTTGGATACCAAATAAGAATAAGATTAAAAAAAAACTATGTAAAATCAACTACATAAATTAGCATAGTATTAAAAATTAACTTACTGATATATTACGAGAGTTGTATGTCTGTTCAGTGATCTATCACGAAATAGCCTTATATATTAGAACAATAATATATAAAGTATAAATTACGTTCCTTTTTTTCTTACATTTTACATTATGGCTTCCATGTCAAACATAAGTACAAATGTACTACTCTTAAGTGATATTTATTTTCTATCTATATAGAATAAAGTGTAGAAAAATATAAAGTTCAATATACAGAACGGTCCAAAAAAACAAAAAAAACTACACTGACCGTTGTATGGTTAAATATTGTATGTCATTATAATATCCCATATTTTATAACAATATAATATTAATACAATTCTTAATAAAATGACAAGCACTTAATGCAGTAATGCACATTTTTCCATTTTTTTATTTGTTGTCCGTAAGCCACCATTGCCTTCACGTTTCCAATACGTATCTCAAAAAAGGAATGTATTTTTATGCACTTCAGTTCTAATATTATAATTATCTCACGGCGTTTTGAATAGGCTATATAGCTACACCTCCGTCGTGAGTGCAGTGTTCCAGTATCTCGTTAAAATAATATGATAATATGACTGTAATATTATATTAATATACATGGTTATTACTTATTATAATGTCTATAACCACTAATTAATTATTGAACTGATTAATAAAAAATTATAAGTACCTAGGTACTACCTAGTAGTACCTACTTACTGAACACCTCTATTCTAGCACTACTATTATAGGTTAATTTACCACCAATATTGTCGTGTACAATAGACTTCGCCAGATGCCCATACAAACCCGAATCTGCTGACCTGATAAGATGCTTAGCAAATAATGCTTATTTTTTTTTTATATAACATTAAGTTTTCTAACGAAGATCTTAATATGAGTATGATTTTTATTTTTTAGTCTCATTTTCTATAATATGACTTTATAAATACGAATTATTATAACATTTTCTGGGACGAATCAATAAAATCATCAACCATTCTCGTTGCGTGCATACATTTTTAATGTTTACTAGTGTTGTTATATGACCGTTTCGTCAGAATATTTTAATACGATAATGTATTTTTCTATGTTTACTATTAAATTATGAATTCACATTGGTTGAGGTACATAATATCACAAAGTATACATACAAAAATAACTAGTTTTCTTTATTTTTAAATGCGATGAGAAATATATAAATAGCAATGATTAAAAACGATTAATACGGTACCACGAAACTACGTAATATTATGTTAATCATTTAGCATGATTTTCCCGAAACCAACTGCAAATATTTTTAATTAAATCGATTAAAACTGTTTTTTTATTCTTGGTTAAATTATGTTATCTTTCAATCTACACATTCGAATGTAAGTATCAAAAATATACAAAATATCTCCTCAGTCAGACTTCTTATCAATTTTGTTTATTTTTCATCTCATTTTACCAAATAACCAATTTTATTATTTTGATTTCTATTTTGAAATTGACAAGGCTATTTTTCAAACTTGAAGCAAATAGTAATAAATATCGAATTCATATTTCATCATTTATAAGCATTTCCAGTTTAAATTAGTGGAATAAAAAACACTCAAATTATAATTTCAGGATATATTTTCTTTGTTCTAAACTAGATGCACATATCTATTCTAACATAATGTTTTAATAGAATAAAAAACAGAATCAATTCATATACAACTAATAGCTTAAATAATTTCATTAGGTATATCTGAAAACTCAAATCGTGTAACCTCAAAATTTTACTGATATATTGTGATAATAATAATATGAACATTCCGAATAATATTGGCTGTATTTAAAATCTATGTCCCAAACTATGCAAATTTATTAAGTATCTAAAACTAATGTTATTAATTTCTAAATTAATATATGAGCATGTATATAACGTTGCTTATAAGATGCCGTTCGTACCAAATAGTTGTAATAGTTTAAGGACTATTTTATTTAATATAAAATATGTTTAGCATAATATGCTGCAAAATGTTTAGACGTTACGATCAGATATCATTATTTCAGTAACTCAAATACAAAGTTATATTCACGTTGCAAACTTAAAAAGTTTATTACTTAGCGTAATATATACATCCATTGTAATTGTTATTGAATCAAAGAAACTAATCAATTGTATTTATTTTGTGTTTCCAAGATACACGCGATTAAAATTGATACATCTTATTGTAACTGAAAGTAATTTAGTAATATATTGATTTAATATATAGTTTTATTCTGTATAACACTTTTCACACATTCATAACTTTTTACTTTCATAACTTTTGTAAATTACTTCGCACCCTTCGAGTATAATATTATACCACATGTCCACATTAGACTTAATTGAACTGCTTAAATAAAATACTGTTTATTTTGTATAATTATTGAAATGATAAGTTAGTAGAATTTGTTATTAAATACCTATTTCACAAGTCAATTCCACATTTGGTGAGTGTATAATATATTATTATATGCACCCTGGATCAGGTCAATATGTTATCAAGTAATTATTTTACAATTCACTGGGTTTTAACACATAGACATATTAATATATTAATATTATTGATTGTGTACCTTTAGGTAAACTTCAGTCTGTTATTTTTAACATTATTGGAAACAAATTAATTCAATACGTTCCGACTCCTCAATATAACATCGAATACTAAACATAGTTATTATATTACATTATAATATATATACTTTTTATTTTCGTCTTCACATTTCATTGGAAAGCCAATATTCTGAATGCGTAATGTACATATTATTATTATAACCGTATACCTAGATCCGAGAACAATAAAACACGTTGTACGTGAAAATTAATTAGAGTTTACCGAATAGTTAGGTGACAAGTGAAATAAATGATTGTGCAGTCACGGAGTATCGGGATGCAGCAACTCCCGTGAGACTACCACGTACCCGGATTTGCCGTTTCGTTTCCTACAGACAAAACGTATACTAAATAATTCAATAAAAAGAAAACCTTTAGTTCACCCGGAAATCCTATTACGCTTGTAAATACTCTTTTTATACATTTTTAGACCATTAGATATAATTGTACGCATGGCCGCGTGGGCGTACCACATTTCACCGGCTGCATATTATTATAAAAATAGTAATAATTATAATAATAATAATAATAATCTGTGAACATAATAACATTCTAATCGATCGTCATGATTGCGGATGAGATGTCGTTATCGATTTGTGCAGTACAGCCGTACAGGTACAAAATTACGTATTGTTATTGAATAATAAGAGTAGTATAATATTGTAATATTATGATGTAATGTTAAGTGTTAACCGTTCTGTGTCGAACGCATCAAACTGCATCCATTTAACAAGAATTAAAAGTATTACAATTACATTTTTATGATTGTATAAAACTATAAAAGATTTTAAAGTGTCGTTGTTCGCGTTTACCTCATACGATAATTAATACAAAAAACATAGCACGCTACTCGATATATTTTTACCTCTGCAAGGAAAATGTATGAATGATAAGTGTCCAGCCTAAAAACATATTATTATTTAATATGTTAAAAATTAATTGATATAGTATTTTAGTGATGTTGATATTAAATTATAAGCTATAACTTTCAACTTAATTGGTCGATTTCGGTTTAATATAATATATTTTGAGTAAACAGATGCCGGAGCCTTGAGAGAGAAACAAACACCGCGGAGTTAAAATTAAATAACTTTTGGTGGTCTTTTTTTTTTTAATGACCAAACATTTTTAGAAATCGGCTTCCTAAAAAATATGTATATATTATACATTTGTGTACGATCGTCGCATCAAGTCTCTGTAATTATGAGCTTTTCATAAAGTCCTTGGCATTTTTTTATAGTAAAACCAGGTGGAAAAACGTATCTGAGTCAAGCTCTCGGACGTAGGTACCGAGTACGCAGACACATGAGTGAGCATCGATATTTATTTTATTGTTTTCAAAACAAATTTGTTTTTTCCTGTTGTTCAACTTACACGTAGACTCGTATTTCGTGCGTATTCGCAGTATTCAACAAAACGAAATCCGATCATCAAAGCTAATTATTACCTACCTACCGATTTTGATGGAATAATAAAATAACAATAATCGATTGACGTGACCATCAGACCATGTGAGTAGGGATGATCATTTACAATACATGAATGATGAATGTCCCTGTCATCATTGCATTTTATAGGCAATTATATTTATAATATAGGAAAGATCCTTAAGTAGAGTTATAAATTATAATATTTAAATCATTCACAGATAAAACAGGTGGGGGTAGGTTATGTGTGATTAATTATAGTTTACAAGACCTCTATAACGTGATAAAATATGAACAAGTCTATATTCATATAGGTACAAATCACGAAGTTATTAAAAGTACGAATTAATCGTGGTGAATTATTGATTCGTATTATATCATTGTTTTCGTTGGATATTTTATATTTTTTTTTTGTATAAGTAAATAGAATTACGCATTTTCAATAACTGAAAAAACCATTTTAAAACCTTTTGTTTCCTTTCAAAATTTTAAAATGAATAATAATAAAAGAATAAAATTAATTAAGATTAGTAATAAAGTGATTTAATACTACAGCATTTATTTTTAAAATATTTCATTCCCGTTTACACATTCAAATACTATCAGGTTCTTTGTAAAAATGAACACAGTAGTCTCAAATCCATGCTGTTTTTATATTCATAATTCTTCTTTTTTAATGAAAATAGATTTTCAAATGAGCATACATTAAACTAAAAATTGTATAGTGCTGTTCACAGTTGAAATATTACAAAAAAAGATTTTATAAATATTATCACAGTTTTTTTTTAGTGTTTTATAATAGTCAGTCGTTATATTAATTTAAAAACAAAGAAATATCCATTATTCTACCAATTAAATGTTCAATGTACTTTTGTCAAATAAATATACGCTAAATGTTTCTGTTAAATTAAAATACACGTAATGTTAAAATAAAATAAATTATAATTTAAAAATATTGAAATAATTAATGTAGACTAATTACAACCACGGTTATCAGTATTATTATAATAACCGAAATATTGTAAAAAAAAAAAAAAAAAAAAACAGGCAAATCTAGAAAATTTTAGTACGTAAAAGTATATTTTTTGATCTCATATTATAATAATTATGAGACAAAATAACAATTTGATCCACAAGACCTCCACCATACACAGTTTAATACCATTAACAAATATTAAACTTACAAGATGCTTTGTTATCACTACTATATATTCATATTTAAGTATTATTTATTTTAATAAACCTAGAAATTATAATTGTAAATTAAAAATCTTAAACAACATTGTTATAGGTACTAAGGTACCTACATATCAAATATTTTTAGTATAATATTTTTTACACTATAAATAATTCTAAAACGGTAATCTATCGTTGGTACCTACTCAAAATCCGAAAATGTATTTGAAACACGTATATGTTTTAAAGTATTGATATTGGAACTTCTTATTCATCACTACGATACATTCTATCTAGAGTCTCTTGAGAGGAAACCTTGTGAAATCGTGAAACCTTATTATGTGTTCATATGATTGACCTATATTTCCCTATTTACGTATATATCGTAGGATGTAAACAATACTGATAACAGAACACAGGGTTATTCAAAATGATTCATCCGATTTAAAGTGCTTACATTATTTTATTTTTTAGGTTTAGAACAATATGTTATACATTAAATAAAGGAAAAATATGTCAAGTTTAGTTAACTGTATCTATAAATGTTCTATGTGAGCTCCTTTGGTTACACGAATAACATCTAGTCGGTAGTCAAATTCATACCATACTTTTTACAGCATAGACTACATGGCTGTTGTTATTCGATTTTTCAATTCAACTAGATTTGATGGCAGTGGTGGTATGTAAACCGTGTCTTTAACATATCCCCAAAAGAAATAATCACATGACGTCAGATCTTTATATAGCCATTTTAAATCGGATGAATCATTTTGAATAACCCTGTATAACTATCCAGTTAGATATGACTATTTTCTTTGCATTACGTCCATATTCACTCCAACATAATATTATTCTGTTCTGAAAAATGAAGGATCAAACTAAGTGATATCCAAATGTCAAAACAAACGAAATGAAATAACTAGTTAAATAGGCATATAAATAACAATGAAAAAGTTTACATAGGTATAACTAATTTTTAATGCTAGGTAACACAAGTATATACTATATAAATGCAATTATCTTCCCTAAATATGTTATTCTTGTTATATTAATACACTACATGTGGTCTTCGCCTATTGTAGCTATTATACTCCGGTCCACGAGAGATCATTACCGTGTCCCGACCAAAACGCGTTCGATTCCGCGCATCCCCACGTATTGGACATACACTGAATGGCACCAAGTGGGTGAATGCCGTCCGTCTACATGCTCGGACAATATTATTATGAGCATATTAGATAATACAGACAATGAAATTAAAAAAGTTGAAATAAAATAAAATATTGTGTTACATTAATTATGATATTTTATAGTATTGCCTCGATGGACCTTGGAAATCACATGCATAGGCATAGTTAACACCTACTATAAATAAAAACCACTAGTGTACAAACAACTGCATGTCTACTATATAAATTATATAAGCACCTTTTTTTTTTTTTACTTGTAGATATATACAGTGTCATAATTCTACGTTGTCGTATTAGTCATTCGATATCATTAATGTAACTCAACTCAATATATTATAAGCACCTAACACCTAAAGTATATAATCAAATTAAATGAATAAGTAAATGTGTTGGTTGAAAACAATATTAGTTTATACTTTATACCTAGTAACATATTTTTTTTTTTTTTTTACGAAATAGTTCCATCCAAGAAAATTAATTATTATACCTAGGGAACTTTTTGAAGAAGCTAATAAATTTAAACTTTCCATAATAATTTTCTGCGTGACATATTATTATGTATATAATCTGTACCAAGGGACTAATATAAATCCAAGCTTAAAAAAATAACGATAAATTATATGTTTTTTAAAATAAATAATGGAATACATTCTTACGTCCAATAATAGATAGATACTTATTATAATTTAATGAATAATAATAATAATAATAATAAAAAATAATGGAAGATAAGCTTTTGATTAAACACATATCCATAACCTATAATTCTTTAAATATTAAGTATTAAGTATATTATAATATTTTTAAAAACATAAGATAATCGTATTTCTCGAGAAAATTAATAATACTATTATAGAGACTTCAATTCCATAAGTTTAAATCTACAGGTAAATCAGATTTTGAAACTAGACGTGTATGTTTTATTATATTTTATGAAGAATAAAAATTAGAACAACGATAAATTAAAAGATAATCAAAATTTTAGGGTAGGTACTTATAATTAATTTTAAATAAATATACTAAACTTTTTATTTACAAATTGATTTTATAACTTATGTAATAAATAGTTAATAAGTTGTTTTTTCTTATTTTAATGATGATTTATAGTTAATCTTGATATTGTGTGTATAATATTATATAATTATTATATATATAAAGAATAGTAGGTATATTTTGAATTTACTTACGTGGCTTGGTGTGGTGCACTGGCGCAGCGCTTACACTCTAATGCAGAAACGCACTGAGGGTACGTAACAGCCGACGTTGCTAGTTACCGGATGGGTGACCATTTTTAACAACGAATCCTTGCTACACATACAAAACGTGTTTTCAAACGTTCCTTACCCTACTAATTACCTCCAAACAAACAAAAAAAACCAACAGCTAATGGCCTAAGTTGCCGGGCTCAAGCTCAATCAAAAAAAAAAAAATTGACTTTCAAATAACCAACTAAAAAGACATATACCTACATAATAAAATTTATTTAATGTGAAAGGCAACAAACAAAATATATTAAAATGTTTACGGCCATCAAAAATATTGTTGTAGATCATCGAACACAACATGGATATTGTAAATCTTGATGGAAAAATTGATTCTATTGCAATTTATTCGAAGCACCACGGAAAAGTAATCAATTAAAAACTGAATTATCTTATATGGAGTATTACATAAAGTATTTTATAATAATACTATAATATAACAAGTAATATTAGTACCTATTACAAAATAAACTATAATAATAATAATAATAATAAATCCTTAAATTTACTATGGTATCTTCGAGTATTTTCCAAATTGTCGATTTTCAGTCGTATGCAATAAGCCTTAAAATTAGCTGACTATAATAAGTCTATAACTATTTAATGAAAGAAACGAGCATTTTCTAACGAGAAACACACCGGCAAAACTAAGAATATACTTTTTTTTGGAAAATACAAATATATAATCACCATTTATTACATTTGAGTCCATAATTTATTCATATTTAATGATATGTATTCCCATATTCAATTAAATTGTTTTGAAAATAGTTTATTATATTATATTTTATAATGGACTTTAGTTAGGTATATAATACAGTTCCATCAATAATCTAAATAAAATAATATAAGTAGGTATATTTTTAACATTAAATAATATGTACTAACTACTAATGTAGGTAATATTTTAAAAATTGCATTCCAGTTATAAGCTTTCATATTAAAATTATCAATGCATTTCTAACTATAATATATCGTGTTAAAGATCAATTGAAATTATTTTTAACTGTATTGCTTATTACCATATTTTCTTAATTAAAAAGAAAAACAATTGATATTTATCACATTTAAACATTTAAACAGGTGTAAAGTTTTATTTTACTTTTAAAATATTAATAACAAAAAAAATAATGAAAAAAATGTAAAGAGATAATTACAATATTATTGTTGAAACTAAAAAAAAAAATTAATAAGTAAGACAATAAGACAACTATAAATCATATATTTATCATGCTTACTTACATAATTCTTAGTACCTATACTTCCAAGTTTCATATTCTTAAATTGAGTATATTTTTATTCAGCTTATTAAGTTGGTCAATCAAATCTGTATTATATTTTAAATGAAAATAAGAAATTTCATTAATTATTTTTCACTAATATAGAAATAATTTACGACCATTCTCACTCGTTTTTCCAATCATTGGTGTTTAATAATAATTTATCGGTATTAAATGATTTAAATGGTATTATTAAATTGTCTTTATGAATATGATAACTACACTAATACACACACTGATATATACATCTTATGTGTGAAGAAAATAAAATGGCATGTATATTATCTTGCATAATTACGCATTTTGTAATCATTTTTAAATCACAGTTGTATATACTGAACTCTTTCTCAAAGGGTGGCTTGCCGGCTTTTACTATGCCTCCACAATATATGATACATAACTCAACATCGCTAGTGACATACCTAAATAAAATCACGTTTCGTACTTTCTACCTACGCAGTGAGATTAGGTACTTATTATAAAATAGGAAGAGAAAAATTATTTTAGGATTTTATGTCACATTTTTCAACGTTGCAATTTATTGAAGTACGATATTAAACATCAAAGAACTGGGTGGTAACAATAATTGTAACTTTATATATCTTGGTTGAAAATTAAAAAGTTGTAAAAACCTGGAATAAAATATTATTTATTGTAGGTCAAGTGTTCCGTTTTCATTTGATAATTAATGAAACTCTCAAATTTAACAAATAAATGCACAGTGAAGGAAATGTGGGGCGTGCATTTTGTGTATGTTGCACAATATTTAGATAGTGGCAGCTATAGTAAGTGTTGGTTTACAGTTCTCTGAATAATATATTTCGTAAATATTGTTGAAATAATATTTTTATTTTTTTTTTTTTGTGGTGGAGAGGGGAATAATTCAAATTAATGTAAAAGTATAGAAATAACCAGGAATATACAGCTATACAATGGGCATTTTATGTAAACAATACAATTCGTATAAACTTAATGATTTATGTGACCTAGTTATGTTAAGTCTTAGATAGTCAAATATCACCAAATATAACAAAATGTACCAACCACACTAATAGATTTATAAATAAATATTTTTTTTTTTAGTTTTTATATGAGATAAAAAAAATTTGATATTATGTATTTAAATTTTAAATTAAAACATGTTGGCAAATCTGCTTACTAAGTTATATTTAATTATACGTTTTTACATGGTCTAGAATATTTATCAGTTTAATATTATGTTATATTTGCTATTACGTTTGCCTTAAATAAACTATATTATAATAATAATATAACATAAGTATTATATCTTCAAAAACAAAAGACACTAATATTTTTATATTATAAGCAAATCAACTTTTTTGTATTTACCTCAATGAAACAACGAATTGTGTGCATAAAATAAAATTTCTCAGTGAGAAACAAAATGGATATGCAAAATCAACAAGTACAATCCCATTTACAAATTTACAATACATTTCGATATTTTTCAATATGCTTATTATTCTCTTCATTAAACAAATACAAGTACTGCTCGGTACATACGTAACATGGTAATTAAGGCAAACGCATAGAATGAATTCATAAAATGAAAAATGCATCAAAGCTATTCAATTGTGTTGGCGTTTTGAAGTCAAACGTAGAACAGATGATTTATAAATGTAATAAAAAAAACATAATACCTGCTTGACAATCTTTTATACTTTGTTATTATCGATAATAAACGACACCTTGAGCATGGTTCAAAGAAATTAAATCACATAGGCAGATACATATATAATATATTTACATAATAAATAAATAATATAATATGTACGAGTGTACAAGTGTTCGTCAATACTGATAAATTTTTCCAGATTTATAATAGCAATTGTCAAGTATAATATTCTGCTGAATCGACAAGTCTTTATTTGGTATTATAAGCGGATAATAGTGTAATACACGTTGTTATTTACGTGACACAGATTTAAGCAAAAAAAAAAAAAAAAAATGATTATCCAGAAATAAATTTATAAAATATAATAAATAATGATATAATGTTACGAAATTACGACGAACCATACAATCGATGTTCTTCAATAACTCGTATCATGTAATATATAATATACCATACCCACGTTATATACGTGAAGCATTATTCACTAGCTCTTTCGCCCAAGCGCGACGGGCGTTGCCGCGTCAATGCTATAGGTACCTACATCGCTATACAAATATCATAATAAGCAAACATCCGTACAATGGACGAGTCCCTTTATGATATTCCGCGAACGACGTCAACCCGTTGCTATAATCAGGTGGGGGCTATGATGACAATGCTCGATTAAAAAATATACCTACGTGTAACATTGAGTGATATATTATTACAATAATATATTCTACAATATAATGGACTGCGGCGTCCGACGACGGTTTGAATCGCCCGCGCCCCGAGAGTCTGTTGCGAGCGTCGCGGACGAGATAGGCGTAGATATATTAAATAATAATATTCGTATATTTTGATAATAAATAATATTATAATACACCTAGGTACCTAGGTATACCAGATATTACAATACATTGCACTATTGCAGTATACATGCTTATAGGTGCTCATGAACTTATTTGAATCGCCTCGGGGAGGTGACACGGCGGAGGGACGAAAATAATAAAAAAAAATAATAATCATAATATACAATATTATTATTAAAAAAGGGTTGCGGGCGCGAAGGGTGTGGTCGCACGTGGCCGCGGGTGTGTATTGATGTGTGCCCGGTACGCGGCGTCGACGACGGCAGTAGTCGTACGCCGACCGCGACCGACGACAGCCGACCACGCGCAAAGCACACTGGGACCGACCGACCGGCCGGCCGGCCGGTTGGCTCTCCCCTGCCGTCGCGTCTCGCACTCGGGCGCGTGGCGCGGCGGCGGCGCCGTCGTCGTCGGAGCGGGCCCCGCTCGGAGCGCTCTGTCGACAACCGGCCGCGGCCCGCACGCCGGCGCGGGCGCGCGCGCGCAGGTATCGCACCGCGCGCGCTACGGTCGAGCGGAACCGTACCCGCGACCAGACGCGAACGCTCGCCGGTCCGTCGACCGTCATTCGTACGACTGCTGCAATCAACAAGCAAAGCGTTTATCGCGCCGAGTTCTCTCATTTCAACTACCACCTTAAACACACTCAGTTCTTATTTCGTCATGACAATATTATTATGTATTCCGCCGCCGTTTACTTAAACTTACGTACGTACTCACATCGCACCATAAAACTATAATTTTTACGTTTATTCACATCCCCTCAGCGTCCGTCACCCGAGTAAAATGAGAATTCTCGGTATTATCGCGCCTGATGTCACGATTACGATATTATATGATTTTGGTTTTGAATTTTTTTTAATTTAATTTAATCTCATCCCCCGAACAACATGTAAGACAACGTAGAACGCGACAACTCGCGCTCATCTTCAGGCTACAGGCAGTCCTCCGATACATCGTCGTGCGATCAACCTACCATTGGGAGTAACGTCCAAGAGATGTTGTAGATAATAGTATTGATAATAATCAATTTTTTATTTTTTTAATTTACGATCCGCAGGTTGTTTTATAGATTTACATTTTTTCTTAGTTGTTGTACCCAATAATACACAATAATTGTATGTTTTAAATTTTCAATTAAATTATGTAGGGATAAAAATATATAATGTCAAATGTAAATTAATTTGAATAATATTAAACACCCACTATAAACCATTTTCCGTTATTACAAAATAACGAGTATTTTTTTGTATAGCAATATTGATAAAATATGCAACTATATTGAATAATTTTGAGACTTAAAATGTAAATTATAAAAATGGTTTTTAGAATTTTTAATTTTTCCTATACTTTTGAATCTACTACTTACACAGTAACACATGGCTCATTTATTATTGCATTCAAAACATTAAAAATACTAAAGTTGTACGTATTTCAAATTATTACGATTTTTTGACATCGCCAACACGGAATATCTTTAACCCAAATAGTTTTCGAGCCAAATTTTTTGACTATGAGCTAGTTATATACTTATTTTTAATGACCGATTTACCTCAGAAAAAACTAATAATCACATTTCATTTACATTTTATGACTTGTTATTTGGTCAACTTATTTTAAATTGAACTTTTAATTTCAATATATTATCTTATGATGAAATTTTTAAATATATGTATTTAGATTCCTTAAGTTTCAAAAAACAATCATACGTGCCTACCTTATAAAAAATATGCCTAATGCAATTATACATTATAGGTACAATATTATGTATTATATTATATTTTATGTGGTTGTATTATTATCATTTTATTTTTAATTACGCGCATACGTTGTCTGTATACTGTTCATTAAAAAGAGGGATGGATTGTGGCAAATGAGTTTTTAACCATGTGTGACAATAAAATGAGCCCGTATATTAATCGAAAAAAAAATTAAACATGTGACAGTCGACAGACATCAATATAGGTGCATTATCATATATTTTAATTGAATATTACATTTGTGAATTATCTTTAAAAAAAAATATGTTTCATTATACCTGTAATATAATTAATTTAATAACCCTAAATATTGAAACAGAATTCATATTGATAACAACATTATTAATACATTTTTAGTTTAACAATATACTATATTAAAACTAGTTTTAAATGTCATGCAGTACACTAAAAAATATATATTTCCCCTGCAAAACATTGTAATATTTTTACTCATCTCATTTCTATTTATTTTATTGAATGAAAACATATTATTTAAGTACAAAATACTTGTTCAACTAACAGCGGTATGTCGCATAACTAATTATATTTCGATGACGATTTTGTATTTTTATTACAAAATAAATGTAGTTAAAATTATATATTAGCTTACTTTGTCTACTTATATAAACTTTTTATTCTCGTTTTCCCTGATCATGCCATTATAACTTTCATAAAATTCAAGGGTACCATATTTACTATTTAGCATAATATTTGTATTATTCATATAGAACGTGCGATAAATTAAAAAAATTAAAAATCGTTGATTTATAACATATAAATATTTTTATATTCTTATTAAATATTATCAACTGGTTCTCGCTTTGCTATAAAATATATTAAACTCGATTAATGATTACCCCTCTGTTACAGTACATTCCTAATTTTTCTTTTACTAGTTACGTCTAATTCATTAACAGCTATTGTTCGTTATTAAATGCATTAAGGAACATTTGTTTAAAAAAAATGACTGTAGGTATATTAAAAATAACATGCACATTGTTTTTATCTCTATTTCATATCGAAATTGTGTTTTCATATATTGTGAACATAAAAAATAAAAATGTGTGTATATACAATGAAATAATAATATAATACAAAATATGACGTACTATACTACTTTTTAATAACACGCGATGGGGAGAGATTTTCCCATGGCAGCTGTCCGATTTAGAAGGGTTTCGACCGAATAAGCGTTTTTAGGGAGGATATGTGTGCACATATGTATGGTATACATACATAATATAGATTGTTTTTTTTGAAACTACGTCCCTGAAAATTAAAAACATGCATGCATGGTTTATTTTTATAGCACTGGTTATTACTTATAACTTATTGTACAATATTGATTTTCTTTTTTTATTTGATCACATCGTAAATGGAAGAAAGAATGAGCCACAAGGGTTATTAAAAAAAAACTAATTATTTAAAATTTAAAAGAAGATATTAATATGTCTTAAATAAATGTATATAATAGTGAAATATATTATGTAACATAATTGAATTAAATTCGTACATCGGTTTTTAGTAGGTAGGTACTAAAATGTTGTAAGAAATAAGTTTAACCTTATTATTTACCTTACAAATCGTTTTTTACGGATTCATATAATAATATTAAATATCATAACATATTCTTATTTTTATTTTTTATTATTAATAAAAATACCCTAGGCAACATAGGCCATTGGGATACAAATATATTTACGTCAAGAACTTAATTCAAATGGTATTGAAACAAATGTGTGTACATATTTATAGAAGTTACATATTCTTATTATCTAATACTCAATTACACATTTTTAGGATATGTTTATGTATATCTAATGACCCAACATTGTCCACGCTGCATAATAGCCAGTCCCGTTTAAATATTTACATTTCTGTACCTTTAGAAAAAAATATCAAACACTATTTTTTTCATTACTAAAACAATTTGTAATTATTATTTTCGCACTGTTCTTTTTTGTATTGTTTATTTAGTATCAACAAACGCTTCCGTTGAACTATCAATACCCGTGTAAATGTATTTTTCATTACTCGTTTAAAGTTTACATGACCATTATTCATGAATACATTTTTTTAAACGTTTACATTGATCATCTCACATGTGTGTGGGTGGAGTAGTGTACTGGGTTTATGTGTGCGTAATGCGTACACGTTTACGATCATTTACACTCATCATTTTTTTTTCCACTAAAGCGCTTACTTTAAAATATTCAACATTTAGACCGTTCCTTGAACACAGCTTATATTTTACCAAATATTATTTTTTGTTTACTTTTGGCTCTGTGACGCATAGGATTAATGTCTTCCTAACGGGCAAAGGCATTCCCCACCATTCTACGTTGGGTCGTTAAGTCATAAAAACAATAGAACCTATGTGCTACACACTAATGGCACATCACATACTATGTTTTAATTTGTTCTACTGGAAGTTAGAAGGGGTCACGGACATCGCTTATTACTAATTATTATTATAACCTGGACCCCCCGGTCTGTTAAAATTATTATCTTCCTTACATTCAAAGCGTTCGGGTGACATACATTTATCACCTATCTGAAATAAAATTATAGTTCATTCGTTTTAGGTATTCAAATTTTATTCTTTAAACGGTATGTTTTGAGTCTCGTGTTTTAAATATAAATGAACTATTCATTGTTTTTTATTCTTCGTTTATTCGTATAATATTTTATTTTATTGTGACAATAACCAATGACATTTTTGATTTATCAATTCAATAATCGTCGATGAAGAAAAGTATTGGTCGTTGAAGTACGGAGATTATTCAATTACGGAGTATACCTACCTCTACTAACATCTCGAAGGTTTTGACGAGTTTTATTTTATATACTATTATAGTGAATGAGGGTGGGTGATTCTTAATACTTCTCAAGACTCAATAACATATTATACCGATTGTAGATGATAAATTGTTTTTACGAGATTATTTAGCTTTATCTTGTGAATCGGCTGGAATATAAAATTAACTAGTAATGCCTGAAGAATAGTTATTATCAGATACTACAGTAATTATGTGTTGATGGTTATCATT
The DNA here is from genome assembly GCA_949089665.1 of Macrosiphum euphorbiae. NCBI lineage: Eukaryota > Metazoa > Arthropoda > Insecta > Hemiptera > Aphididae > Macrosiphum > Macrosiphum euphorbiae. The sequence continues at coordinate 45,364,809 of CARXXK010000003.1, read as the reverse complement.
TGTGCTATGTTATTTAGGCATATTATTTAAATAAAATATTAATTTTGTATTTTATTATACAGTTAATATATAGCTAGGTATATAATATTAATGGGTACATGTGGGCTCATGCTAAGGCGTGGGTCTATAGTTATTTTGACGAGTGACCACTAATTATTCAAATACTTCGCCACTCTATTAGATATAGGATGCGTTTTATATAAAATGTATTTATCTGGATGAATTCGTTAACATCATTACTACCTAATTTAACAAAAAAAAAATGTTGTATTCTTATTCATATGAATTAGAACGTTCAAAACGTCGGATTTATAAATTACACTTATAGCGAAAAAATTATTGATTTATTATAGTATCCTGTGAACATTTAAAAATATTGATGAAATTATTTATCTTATATACTTTGAGCATTGTACAAATAAAATACCATAAAATATATAATATTATTATGAAAAAAATAGTACCCTTGTAATAGGCTCTTTAAACTTGTACTGTCTGTATATGATTCATAATAATCAATGTTTCCATTCTAGTGGAAAATATATTTGTTCGCGTATGTTTTCAAGACTATCTATCATAAATCACGTTGGATTCAAATAAAAGCTAAAGTTATTTTTGACGTTTCCCTTTAGACCATTACGATAAAACGTCGACGTGGACCCTTGATATACGACAAGCAATTTGAATAAATTCTCAAAAGAGAGAAGGGACCGATTCGGTAGCTACTGGATATGCATACGATATATCGCTGAAAGGTCCGAATCGTGGATAGAATACTATTGATAATTTACATGCATGTAGAGCCAGTTACAATCGTGTTTCAGTTTATAAATTCGGGGGAGCACTATTTTTTGTACAAAGTTAAAATACTCTAGTTTGTGATTAGGCTGTGAGTATACACTTGCTAACAGTAAATTTTAAACTAGTGGTTCCAACATTTTTAAATTGTAATGCGTAATGACATTATTCAAGTACTGTAAATTAAACCATAACCATTTTGCCGATGGTGACATTTTAAGGGAGTAAACAGGGCAGAAGAAAATGTAATTTGGTTTGTGTATACATCTTTCGCAAAAGCTTTTAGCAACGTCATTCGACCTTTTAGCGCTAGTAAATTCGTTTTCCTTACCCTATCATTTTTTACCATCGCTTTTGTTTCAACAATATCACGACCTTTTATAATCATCCAGCATTTTCAATTGAACACGTAGCATACCGAAACGTACATGTACATAAACAATCTTGTTTGGGACACAACATAATACCATGTAATGAAGGAAAAAATGTAGGATATAGGATTCATTTCAAAAGTTTCCCTTTGATAAATTTATGCAATACGAATTTTGAGCTGTGACTAAAAGTTTTATCGTTTAATTTTCTCTACAAATCCATTTTTAATGTTTAAATACGAATAGAAATTTTTTTTTTATTTCATTGTTCTTATCCATATAAAAAACTATAATGAATTCATTTTTTTTTTAATTTTACAATTATAAATCTATTTTTTTACCAAGTGTAGTTATTAATACTTTTTATTAGAACGTTTTTTTAGGGCATAAAGAAAGTTTATTACTTAACTTTTTTCAAATTAGTAAAACTATACTTAACGAACAATATTTTAGTAAAAATGTATTTATTTTGTTGTTACTTTGATACATATATTTAGAAAAGGATGCCTGAACAATAAATATAATTTTATTTGCAATGTGTTATTGCAACAATTTTAGAATATTTTTTCTATACACATATTTACCATTCAAACTAAAATTTGATTTTAAATAAAACATGTTTTAGCAAAACAAAATTAGGGTCTACTCATCAGTCATCACTGTATACAGTAGATAACTATAATACTATAATAATGATCATTGTAAAAAAATGTTAGGTATTAAAACGTTCGGCTTTTGAACCTCGAGCGATTAATCACGTTTATTGAACTCGAGTTGGGTATCGATAAAATGTTTTCTTTATGGTAATCTAATCTATAAAACACTGAACAAGGTGATCACTTAACACTTAAAGGCTAAATTTAAAATTGCTCACCGTCCCGGTGCTCGGACACAGCCGATATTTTCCGATACACCTAGCCAAGGAAAATACACTAGAGGAAATGATTATTTATAATTTACAGCCGTCCCGCAATATTCCTGAACCGCTGATATTTAATATTACGGTTAAAATTTATTTTTAAACTCAAGCCAACGATGCGAGCCCGAAGTTCTCCGGTCCAGCGGCACGGTCGTGTTTATAAATAAAATACGTCATATATATAGGTACCTTAACATATATATATTTTTTCTTTTATGCAATTTCTCTCCGTTCCTCTTCTCTTGCAACATTTTTATTATTATTTTATTTTCTAACCGCCAATCGGTGACAAATAGTGTTTAGCAAGGATCCTGTGGGAACTAACCAACGAGATGACCCTTATATGCTCACCAACACCCCTTCATCTGCACAAATAAATTATAAAACGTTGAATTATTCAAAAAAAAAATATATATATATATATATGTGCATCGATATAGCAGCAAAGGGGATCGAAATCAATTCTCCGTAATTTAATGGCTAGCGTCGAGTATAATATAATATGCCGATTCGTCGAGGCTGATGGTTTTTCTTCGGATGGTTTCTATTGAAATGACCTCACCATCGTTTGTCTGCGTCCTCATTATAATAAACATCAAAACAAAAACGTGCGATGACGTCTGATCTCTTAAAATACATAATATTATACTATGCGGCTGTACGTACAACGATGGTAGTATATTATTTTCTAATATCAAATTTTACCACGAGGAATTTGAAATGAATATGAATTCAAATATATGTACGATTTTTATCAATAGTAAAGAATAAACTCGTTGGCGATTTCCGATGAATACCTAATATAATTATTTATATTATTTCATATGGTCAGCACGGCATGGATTTGATTAATATAATTTATCAAACTATACACTTCTGAATATTATACATCTTGTTAAAACGAATTTCGAAAAATTTAAAGTATAAACTGCGTTTTTAATAAATGTGCAATGTGAAAACCATTTTTCAAAAACATAATGTTGGTATTTGTATACAGTATATACATGCAATGACGATATATTTTACTCGCTCATTTCTAATCTTTATTGTTACTCATTATAATTGTTCAAACACTTCAGTACTTCTCCTCGGGTTTTTGTTCGACTACTCGACATGTTTTTAATGCAATAAAAAGTCTTTATCGCACCGTGTACCCATTATTACAATTAAAACGTTGTTGGTGCATAGCTTTCAGCAGCGTCGTCGTCTATTGGAGATCAAGAGAAAATCGTTACTGTTTTTTCCTCTTTATTGCTCACGGTCGATGTTATTTATTATTATTATTTTTTTTTTTTATGGTTAGCCGTCACAAAGGATCCCGAACTGGTTTTATTTACGAGGACTCGCGAAGAGCAATCGTTTTCCGTGTGCAATATTTATGAACGTACAAAGTGTCTGTTAGATTCTATAGTGTCTCTCTCGTGTGCACTAACCACCGACTTGTTAGCACGGTACATATATATATAGGACGGCGGTGGTGGACTAGCTAGCCAACGTGTGTGAGTTTTCGTACCTGCATGCTCTGTCGATGCAGATTGATTTTTTTCTCCTCCTTTATTTCTATTCGAGTTACACTCAAATCGCCGGTAACCCGATACCGTGGATTCATTAGGTTTCATTAGATCATTACTTGTATATTATTTAAACATCACCGAGATTGGCATGTACTTGGTTTTCGATTCTCGTGTTACCCGTGAGCGGTTGAATATCGCATGCGAATGGACAGCCGCGATGCAACCATCGGACTTGGTATAATATTTATCGTCTATATGACGCCATCTCTCCCAGCCGGCTCGATGAACACGGCCGTGTGACTCAAACGGTAATTACCGCTAGAAACCACTTGACAATGGATGATCATTGAAACGAAGATGATGTGAAAAAAAATACTTAATATGGTCATGTGTCATTAACGTGGCGCCTGACATGTCTATATAATATACACATATTATTATTATGCTCTTATATAATAAAAATATCAACTATTGGACAAGGGAAAGACTTCATTCATTGTGAATTTTTATAAATTATATAAAAATAAATGTTTAGCTATACAAAAGAAAAACGTCGATAATGAGATTTTGGCAATAGTCATACGTAGTACTTATAATTTCAAATATTGGGCTAGCTGACTAACGGAAAATCGTCTTCCGGTTTATTTTAGTTGATAAACTATTTTTGACTATCTACATCAAACATAATATTAGATTTGGATTAAATAATTCTCTTCGCTAAACATATTTGAGCTTAATTTTAATATTGTACTCTGACTAATTGTTACGAGTATATTTTACTGTATTGACTAAACATTATGACTATTGTGTTTGGATTAGGTTAGTTAGGTTGAAAACATTTGTTATTTTATTTGATATATGAACAACATAATATGTCTTAAATTTTTGACAAACTGACTTTACTTCAAAAACAATTATATATAGAATTCAAATTTCAAATATTCCTTCACGACACGTGTACAAATAATATACTTTTGAAGTTAAAAATAAAACTGTATTTTTGTTGGGCTTTTTCAGATAAATGTATGACCCGACTTAGTTCAATAAACTTAATTTTTTCATGTACAATAATTTATTAACAAAATAAACTGTTTGAGAATCCAGATGCTAAAGAGTCTATATTTTTACGATGACTTTTATTGATCCATGATTCAAATGTAATTATTAATATATGTATATATTATATACGCAAAATTTATATACTTACATAATATATACTTACATACCTATTAGAAATATTAAATTTATAATAACTATGACAGTGCTGCGTTAAAATACTCAGTATTTGTTAACTGATTTTTTAAAAAATATTCTTACATTTGCATTTCTCTGTTATTGAAATATAAATTATATCTTAAAAATCTTATTCCACTTTGACTTGTACTATAATATGCCATATTAAATTGTTTTTTAGTTATTGACATTCATATAATATCATGGCGTACTCGATGTACAGCGCAGACCCGTTTTATGTTGAAATGTGGAATATTGTACTATTCGGAACTATAATATATTATACACGTCTTTGCAGGTGAGTTTTTCTTATTTCTATTAGTGGTAGTCTTTCTAGTAGAAGTAATAGTATGTAGTCGTAGTAGTAGTATTGTTAACTCTGTTTTATTAATTTACGTGAGTTGTCGACGTGAAAAAGACAATCGGTACCCATACGATAATAATCAAAGACCATCCGGGTATCCAGACCATGTTCACTTGTAGCGGTTGTGGTCTTTAAGCCGCGTCCAAGACACGACACGAACGCAAGACGAGCCACTCGAACCGACCGCAATTCCGCCGACTTTGAGACCGTTCTTATAACGGCGGACGGCGAAGTCAATGCCAAATGTCAGCTGCGTTCACTCTTTGTCGGCGGTCCCGTTTTTACATGACGTACCCTATCCCTATTACGACGTGTATAATACGGCTTTAATCGAACGGTTGTCCCATGCACTATAATATATTATTATAATCGGACGAAACGTCCGACTTGTTATATATTATAAAATATTCTCGTCGCATATTGCAATACATTTTTTATTATTATTTTCATGTACGCCGAGGTGTATACTCGCGCCCAGCATTATTATTATTACCTACCATCGTCGTCGCCGTCGTCGAATAATTCGTACGGGTACTACCTCCCTGTATAATATATTAAAATAATAATTATTGACCTCCGGAAGGCTATCGACGGTATTCATTTCGAGACGTTATTATTATTAATATGCAACGATCGATTGAGGTCTGCCGTTTGGGTTTTTTAAAATATAATTTAAGTGCGTACGATAATATTATTACACTAGCGGTAGGTACGTCTGGCTGTGGCGGTGATGATGACGTTCGCCTCAAGTTCATATTATATTATTATTCCTCCTTTCGATTATTATAATATACGCAGATGAAGATCTATACGTTATATTCGTGAGTGCGCTCGCGCGCGCGTGTGTGTCTCGTGAATAAATAACATTTTTTTTCTTTCCGTCTATACGACAAACGACCGACGTCTATTCACGTAATCCATCATAACGCCACGAATAGCCCACTCGCCGATAATCGACGGCAATAATTTCGCGGCGCGTCGTGTCTGCGTGGTTGGAAAAAAAATATTAAACGACTTAAAAGACTATTATAATATAACATTATGGGTGTGTGTGTGTGTGTGTGTGTGTGTGTGTGTTGTATGCGAGCACACGAGTTTGTATGTACCACGGGTGTTACACCGCACTTGGGGCATTTTTAATAATTAAACCGGATAATTTGTTTGTAACGATTATTTTCATAATATACGTAAGTCCCTTTCTATAAGTTACACTGTACAATAATTGGAAATCGCTTATATTATGTGTGCCTATATCGAATATTTCTCATCTCCGTAAAAAACACATTTTTTCTTTTAGTAATATTTATGGGTAATTATCACGGCACATACAAAAATACAATTGTCTTAGTTTAATATTTAAACAATTCAATTGTATATTATATTATATATTATAATAATATGCGAAACGTTTGCAGTAGGTATGTAATATGTATGCGCAATGATATTCGAAATGTGCATGTTAACTTGTCCGTGTGTATAATTGTCCCTTCATTATAATCTAAAAAAGAATTACGAGGCATCATAAAATGTTATGAAACTGCACCAGTGGGCGGAGGAATTCAAAAGGGTTCAAAAACACAATGTTTGTGGCATGTTGGTGTGTGTGGGTTCCTCTTTTACGGGATAAATCGTAAATGTACATATATTCAGACACACACACACACACACACATACATATATATATTATATATATTTAATAAGCTTTATAACATCATATCCAGTTTCAAAACCTGTCAGATTTTATGCACAATAGTTACGACGTGTTTCTGCTGCTTCCGTTGACGGTACACACATTAAGTGAAGGTTTTTTTTTCAGACTAAAATTACATTCGTATCCTCATCGATGATGGAAATTTCAAACACACTATTTTCGAGCACTATTCTAACACCTCGATACGGATATGGACAAGCGGCTGTGTGACGTAAGTACCTACCTTTATGAAATAATAAATATATGCTATTTTATTGTACTCGATATCGGACAAATCTATCAAACCAATGTACAACAGTCCATTGTAGTTCATAAATCCCTAAAATATATCTATAGGCAAATGTATATTATAAAATAGCTACTCAGATGTATGTAAGCCGATAGGAAATTTGATCGAATCCGATTCCAATATTTGTTTTGGCCTAGTATCGTATGTAAGAATACTGACGTTGATAATACTGAATCCATATTATAGTGTCCATGTAAGCGTTACAGAACCAGTTTTACAAGTCAATCATGACACGTAATTTAGTAATTTCTATATTTGTCTTTGTGGGATACAATAACTTAAAAGTTGTACAAGTTATGCGCGTACCACCTATTATGAGAATATTTTTAACTTTTATGATAATATAACTAATACAATGAAAACAGAATTTTGTTTTTATCTATACTAATACTGTCCCACTGAATTACGTATATTTGGATTAAAAAAAATATAAATTTGAAAAATGTATTCTAAGTTTGCTTGCTTTTAAATGAACCTATAATATAGCAGTTGTAAACTTGAAATAGGTTTTGAAGTGCCTAATACGCATAAATACTTATGATGAGTTGATGCGTAGTAAACATAATATTATATATAAATATAATGTAAAAACGTTTTTAGTACCTAAGTGATTTTTAAATAGATAAAATAAAAATGAATTCATTTATTCCATACTTATATGGCATTCATTTATTTTAATCTTCATAATAATACATAATATTATTACAAAATATGAATATAGGATTATATTTTTGATGAAGCGATATTGTCCCAAATAGAGATACTAATAACACAATACAAACATTTAATGTTACTTTTATGGAGATTTACGGTGTAAATACCTTTCGTTTACTACAACAGCAATTATATAAAAACATACTTCACCCCAAACCGTGGACGTATACAGTTAGCTTAATACTACCATCAGTAAGACGTTTACGTTAGTATCGTATACCAGGGGTATGGGGGGGGGGCAGAGGCAGCTAAAGAATATTACGACGAGATGACTTTATCTATTAAAAACAGTTTGCCTGACACATACATATCCTCATACACATATACACAAATGGTCTATACGCGTACACATAATGGCCTCCGAAATATTTCTTTTTATACAAACATATTATATGTACAGTAACTGTATGATACTCCTCATGTACATCGCTCCACATTTCTCTCTTTGCATTGTACACGGTCACGAGCTCTCCGTTTACACGGCGCATTCATATTCAAATGTGGCGCATAACGAGCAATTAATAATTACCATTGCCGGGGTCAAACGCTCCTATATGTATATGAATAGACGCTATTGTGCCACTGAGAACCACTGGTAAATATAAATGTATAAAAAAATAATAATAATAAAAAAATACCATATTATCCTAAAACACTATGCACGCCCGCGCTGTCCACCCACTATATATATTACGGCACAGCTATACAAACTCGCCAATGAATAATGAACCATGTGACTTTTGGAGACGACTATATAGGTACAATGACGAGCACACGGTACCTACATAATAATAATAATATATATATATATATATATATATAGTATACTGCACACACATGTTATTATCTATATATACCTACATGAAAAGACCACGAGTTTTTCACCGCGAACAATGCGATTCGAACAATATTTTATTCATTCGGTCGATATGATAAATAATGATATATAGTCGTATTCCTCTGAAAGCGAGCTACACATATTGTAGATGCCCTACATGGATGTTATATTATATAAGCTCGTTTCCGACGGTTATATGCAATATGATATAAAATACATCATACGATGATGATCTATGCTGTACGGATTCGTTCTCCTCACCGGTGCAGGGCGAACGCAAGATAGGTATATAGGTACACTTTGTGCGGGTGTGTGTTTTCTGGTCATGCCCCGTCCCAATATAATACATATAGGTGTATATTAACAGTTCCACCACTGTGATATTATGCGTATATAATATTATTGCGTTTGGAGCAGAAAGCTGTTTACGAAAAATTACTATTACTATCCGATGACTGTAATAATATTATTACTATCGTCGTTGTCCGACCTCTCGGTCGCTCCCCGTGTACACGGTGTATTATATGTACCTATACAAACCATCGTCGCAGCCGTATTATTTGTAACCAACCGGAGAGACAAAGAGCAGCTATCTGGCCCAAGTGCGCGCGGGTCACGCGTGACGGGCTTTGTGTTGTCGGACTATGTCGTCGTCGTCGTCGTCGTCGTTGCAGTCGTCGCTGTACTCGCAGTTGTAGTTGTAATCGTAATCATTACTGTGGTGGGGCGAGAAGGATGTAAAGGTGTTGTATATGTGTGTGCGTGTAGACCATCTCGATCCAAGTGAGAGAGGAAATAAAAAATACGTACATATAACTTACAGAGGGAGAGATAGGGAGTGAGGCGGACAGATACGCGTCTTGAGCAGTGTGTACGCCGTTAAAGTTAAACGGACCATTGTTTCGAGTGGCGTGTGCTCGCGCTAGTGCGTATGTGCATGTGTGTCGTTGAACCAATTAAATCTTACGGGAAGATTGAAAGAAAAATCTGTCCCATCGGTACTTATGATTTTATGAACTATGTCATAGAAGATAGAACTGCAGAAAATGCTCGAGAAAACGTTAGGAACCCCCAACTCCGTGATAGACCGACTCAATAATACCCAGCTGAACGCCATGATGAATACTTAACGCGTTGTACAGCGCTCATGATCACGGTCGGTGTGGTAACCCGAAACCCGACGACAACACGCGTTTGGTAGAGTATACCCGTCGTAGTCGAAGGTCGTTGCCTCGACGAGCGGTCGGTGGACGTACCATACGCGTACATGCGTTTTGCGATCAACTCTCTCCGTACGACATTCGCAATCGACGAAGCGGCGACGCCGACGACCTGCCGTGGCTATCTCCCGTGGAATCGTTGTTTCCACTCGAACGGTGACAAATTCGCCGCCACCGGCCGGGAAACGCGACACGACTCGACGGTGTGAAGAAGAATAGGAGGAAAAAAATATATATAAACCCGTCGCTTAGAAAAGTCATTAGTCGCGTTTTTCGATCGAGAAGGGAAAAACTGTGACGGTGTTGATGGAGCGGCCGAGGAAATAAAATATAATGTATATGATTTTACAAATGCATATTATAATATTAAAATAAAGTTAAACGGACCACGCGGTGTACAAACAGTGCAGTGTGTACACATAATATATATATATCGTATTATATAGACAATATTATAATATAATGAGAGAAACAAAACGACGTGAAAGAGCGCGTGGGAGTTGGGCTGCGCGCGTAGCAAGGTCACGCCGGTGACCCTGGCCGTGTTGGAAACCCGATGGCGGCGATGACGATGCCACCGTGTTCAAACGACCGGAGATCCGGCCACGGTTCGTTTCTCCGTCCTCGGCGTGTTTCGAAAAGAACAAAACGAAATTGTTCCGCAGCGGCAGTCAGTGCCGCGTGTTACTATATACCATCACTACCACTACTATATAATATTATTATACCATAGAGTTTCGTACAAGACTCAAAACTACGGCGGCGGCAGGTCGAAATGAGTGCGTCTGTTCTACACCGGTGTGGTGCGGGGCCACGCATGCGCGCGAAAAATCGCGTGTCGTCCGATCCCCCGCCCCCGCGATCCGTTTTAAAGTCCGAAGCGAGATACGGTAGTCACGACGCAGTAGTCGTCGGTGGCTTTGACAATATGGAAATTCCGTGTCGCGGCCCGGTGTTTTCGGTGCAATATTATAATATACTGTCGCGTGGTGTAGTCGCGGTGTTACACCGAGTGTAACGGGGTTATGCCGCCCGGCCCGGGCGAGCCGGTCCGACGACGACCGCCGGTGGTAGTGCGTGCTGCCGCGTCTGCCACCTCTTCCCCTCTTTCCAGCACCGCCCCTCTCCGCCGCTCGGTTGCAGTATAAAAATCAAACAATGAAAACCAGATCGGCTTCATTTCGCTATTGTTTTCCCGCAGCCATCGTTCCTGTATTGTTGTTATTATTATTATTACTATTCAGGTCCGCTACCCGACGAAATCGTACAAATACTGCGTAGAGCAATCCGGTACGATACTTCGCCAGTCTATATTTATATATATAATTATATTATATGGTCGGGAAAAAAAAAGCGCCATCGGTATTATAATATTATGTCGTCAAAACTCTTTTTTTGGCCGGGCGACAGATCGCTAATGCTAAAGTCGCCGCTTTTACGATCTATTAAACTTTATCGAGAATAATATTATATGGAACGGCATTGAATGCTCGGGAGCACAATGGGAACTGCCATAAAAGAAATAAGAGAAATACGCGGCCGCGGCGACGGGGAAGAAAGCCATCAGATTTATTGGCAGTAGCTGGCTTGAGGCGTGGCCAACTGCGGCCGCTCTGCGTGCAGCATCGGTGACCGACGGTCGTAACGACTGTGGCTCGCGAGCTTTACTCTGACCGTAAGACGGGACGTGTTCGGTGGGAAAAGTGCGTTTCATTAATATTGTGTATATAATATTGTATAAATAAACGACTGAGTGCGCGTGGCGTGTGTCGCATCGACGGAAGAGGAGGGAGTAAAAAAAAACTTGCCGAAAAATCGGCAAACCACCTGAACATAATATTATATTATTAATTATTATAATACGCTCAATGATATTCAACAAATATAGCTGCTCCGGTATACCCAGGTATAACCAACCGTGTAACCTACCTATATAATATTATATACTGCTGCACGCATCGTTCAGTATATACTATTATTATTATTATTATCATCATCGGTAAACGTCTCCGCGGAACGTTTCGAACTGGGAATCCGAAAGAAAAAAATGCACGCACGCGTATGGTAACTCGGCTGAATGCACGCTTCAGGTGTAGGGGGGGCTGCTTGTGTACAAACGCGGCTTTTTTTAAGAACGGTTGTTTATGGGCGAATCGTGACCCGCGATCGAACAATGGTCGTTCGCGCCGCTCCGAGAAAATATTACGTTCATTCTATATATTGTACTTAATTAGTCCGCTTTTTAAAAATGAGACGATGGCAGCAAGAAAAAGTCCGATGCGTCGCGTCGAGTCTCACAAGGAAACTCTGATTGCAGAGGTGTTTCGAGAAGTGTGAACGGGTCGAAGAGTCCATCTGGACGCTGGTCACGTTCGCCGCGACGGATTTTTCGACTATATACCTCGGGACACGGGTGTGTATTATAACATTATACACTATATACGTCATGTACAACATACTACGTCGCTAACCGTATTAGATCTTCAAGAATAATAAATAAGTCGATCCAACCTATACGTCATCACCACGCGATAAAACATAAAAATCATATTATAATATTATTATCGTTGGGCAGGTGGTTGTTTGGAATTATTGACGACGAGTTCGAAGGTGCACTTGTCGTTGGTCGCCAAGACGTTTTTGCGAAACAATAATGTAACACCGATGTTGCGAAACAGCGGGAATGTAAGTGCCACTCCAAGATTTAGGCGCAAGTTTACCGTTCGCACGCGACGAAGGCTCGTTGTCGGTAAGTCCCGTCTTCGGTTAATTAGTCGACAACGTGTTGGCGAGTCCGCAACTGCACACGATAACAGTACGACGTAGGTATATAATTGTCCGGACGTTCGAACTAGAGGATACCTTCGGGCAAAATAATAATAAGTGAGTATATAATAATATAATACAATTGCGGCTGCAGTGTACCTATATAAGTTACGCGAGAAAATCTGCCGGGCGAATAGATCTTTTCCGCGCGCCCACTCGCATATTATACAAACGATTTATAGCCTCGTCGCTGACCAGTATAATAGTCTAATACATATAATATAAACGCGTATTATAGTTATACATATTATATTATTATTATCGTCGTCGTCGTCGGTTAATAATATGTACATGTACACGCATACTCTCCGGCAGTCCGGCCGCCGCCGAGTTTGCATGACGTGCATGTGCAGCGCATAATGTGCATGTGCACGCGTGCACCAAGCCAAAACTAAAAATATTTTCAATCTCCCACGCGCGCAATTTCGCACACACACACACACACACACACACACACACACACATAAACTCAAACGCGAGCCGTTAGTATTGTAGATTTCGCGCAATACAGCCCACGCAAGCAACCCGTTACAATAATATCGGCGGACTGGACGTGTATAATATATTATTATATATAATATATAATGTACATCGTGCTTATAATAATATACAACGGTGAAGAACTGTTGCGGCGACGGTGGCGTAATTACCTTTACGCGCTGAATTATTATCATTACTATTTACTATGCAATGCTCGTATTATATATTATATTCATTTATATATTATAATAATATCAAGTCTTGGCGTGCGTGTGTTTGTGAGTATAAAACGGATAGTACCTATATACAGGTAAAAATAAAAGGCACATCCCGTGGAAGAGATATCGGGTCGAGATAATATATAGTAATAATAATAATATATTAATTGTGTGTGCATCGTATTATTATTTCTAAAACAATCGTTGGGCAGAGCGATTGTGACGCTACTCCGGCGGACGATTAACTGATTTACCGTAACGACGCTATAATAATAATATGTACTGCGCTGCAGTGTTTTGTAAGTTCGATGACTATGGTTTTTGTGACGATCGGTTGTTCGACCCAGCTGTTAAGTATAGGCATGTAATATTAGGTACACAGCCGCTCGTTATAACGCCAACATTTTAAACAGTCCTCTGCTTGTTGAAAGCGATTTCTCTTACAACCGTTCCATGATATGGAAATATTCTTCAAATATAATAATATTATACGCATAACACCGATGACGTGTTATTGATAATATTCATCGGACTCATATTATAATATACAGTATTGTTAAGACTATGTTGTTTGACGATCGTCTAATTATGATCATAATATTATATATACGTACTACATATAGGTACTGCATAATGCATACTACCATATTATTAAACTCGTTACGATAAACGTGGCGATTATGTCAAAAACAAATATTAATGGTTCTCCCGCTGTGCAAGAAAACATAATAATAATATGTCGGAGATGATCTGTATATTCTTGTAAAACTTCTCCGTCGCATATTCGGTTCTCTTTGCCTCTTTAACTCTGAAATGTATAACACGCTCATACATTTTTTGTAATAATAATAAAAAAAAAAGGTTTTGTCGAGTCTTTTACTCTCATCCCACCGACGCCGATCGATTTACCATCATATTATATTTTAGACTTCTTCCTGAATAATATGCCAGGCGAATACCACTTTCGCACGGCTTTCTAAATTTCCCTATAATTTCCCTGCTCTTGCACTGCTCTCCGACGCGAACGCACTACTATAATAATCCTGGCTGGGTTTTATAAGTATTTCGTTTCAACGCCTCATTATTAGTGTTTGGTTTCCTATGTATATTATATACCTATAAAGCGTGTCGTTAACGGTATTAAAACAAAGCGGAATATCCTTGTGTACAATAATAATAAATAATGATAAACAACTAAGTGAATAATATATTTTATTTTCAACTCAAAAGCACTGAGCATTTCTACCGTTTCGCCCTGTAATGCGTGTCGGCGACGACTTCTCCCGCTTTCGTCATCGTCACACGACTCGCGCACACGTCGCAACAATTATATTATATTTCAATAGTACGATCAGCGAATAATAACGATAATAATACATGATAATATTATAATGTATATAATCTATTATCACGCTATATTGTACTGTAGTATATCTGTACGATATTATTTCAAACACACCGTTATCCAAACGTCGTATAATATTATATACCCACGGTGTTGTACTGTTGTATAATAATATTATTATTATTTTAGATAGGTGGGCGGCAATAATATTAATACGGTATCTAGTTTTCTTTATCGCGGTCCGTAAGGGCCCCGCATATTACACACGAAACGTACATGACATTATATTATTATCGTTATTATAATATATTATAAAAAAAAAAAAAAAAACGAAAAATATACGAAAACAAAAAGCGCCAGCTGCACCGATTGTTCCGGTGTGCGTTACACGCGGTGTCATCTAACCAATTTCGTGCGAGTGGGTAAACACACAGGTGGAACCCGAGCCCCGATAACACCTGCACCAACATTAACAGAATAAGCTTCCAACACTGTTACAAAGTCGTCATGTACCTAGCTATATTATAACGTTTCGGTTCGTTTACAACGCACATATTATACACGCCACCGTACGTACGATATTATACGTTTTTATATTAATTTTTTTATGACGATTCTTGTTTACGAAAAGAAAAAATTATAATAATTTAATATGGACAATCCGTCCATTGCGTCTCGATTAACTATCGTTTTCTTTCTTTTTTCCGCCGTACCCAGTAGTTCAAGCTTTCGTATACATTTTTACGTGCTATTTAAAATATGTACGCACGCGAATTTATTAAAAGCCGAGAGGGAAAAAAGCGCGTAGGAAGCATTGAATAGAAAAAAAAAATAATAAACGTTGTGGTATTCGCGCCTATCAACGGTCACGAACATTTATTATTCAAGAGATCGTTAAAAAGTTAGAATGCCAACCCACCTCGACCCTCCTCCACTATAATAATAATAACTCGGGTTAAGTTGTATTTATTTTTAGTATTTTTTTTTTCCGAGAACGTTTAAAGGGGTGGTTTCTTTTGATGAATATCATTAAATATGAATTCCTCAGATTTAGGTCGGTGTGGGTACTCTGTATACAACATTCGAAAATGATTAAACATTGTCCTGGATTAGCTGTCTCATGTGCATTCATTGTAATGTCGGATAATAATAATATAATTGTCAAAATTTTTTTCCCTTCGTTGTTTTTCGAAACGAAGAATAATTATTGTGTAATTTGATGTCATATTTTGTTCACGAAACGGTCGTGTTGAAGTTGAATCTTTTATGAAGTCATTAATCATTATCAACACTAAACGAAATACAACAAACCAATCCTTCAATGTAGTGTTTTAATGTTTATGTGATTTATTAAATTATAAAAGGGTTCCTTTTTTCCCCGTAAAACTAACTGTAGATGCAACATGCAAATAACTATTTTTTTAAATTAAACAATCATCCTTGAACTGCATGACACATTCGAGGTATGAACAGAGGATAATATATTTTAGTAAAAAAAAGTTCAAATATTATAATCAAATTTTATATCTCGACTGACAGCATAACTATATTCATAAATATAGGAACTACTCGTATGTAAATAATATTATAGTCTGGTATAAATTTGGTTGTCATTATTGTACGGGGTTGTATTTTAAATCAGATTACGTATTATTTGAACAAATGAATAATGTATTTGTGTTTTATCTTTCGTTTCCAAGACAATTTCTATATTTTATCAAATTCCCATAAAGCCCGAAAACACCGTGTAATAATAATAGGTATACCTGCAGATACCGAGGTACATATACCTATATAGTATTCACGGTGCACGCAGGAGAAATAAATTCATCGTGCACTTCCGTCCATATTACATATTTATATATACCTACATAGTATTGACATTTTATATTGACCGACCGGATGTTATGTTAAAAACACAATGTTATATTATGTTGAATAACGAATGTTCACTTTGTATGATTGGTAGTTATAACATTATTACGTGTTTATACGAGAATAATAACTATAACGCCGAAAACGGGCGCCCATCATCGTATCGCGCGTAATCATATATTATAATAATATTATTATTATTATTGCGTTGCAGCTCGGAGCTAAAAATCGACATCGATTGTGAAGCACGAGATCGAACCACAGGCAAACATATACTATACATATATTTTCTGGAATAAAGTAAAATTATATTCATGTATGCATATTATAATATAGCAGTGGGTACGATATTGATAAAATGGCGCGTAATATATTATTATTATATGTTTCTCGAGGCGCACCGCGTTTATGCTGTACGACCGACATAAATGGATTTTCGACTGTCAGGTCGTTCACTCTACAGTTTCTACGTAAAAATAATCTTTAAACGTCAAACCTGTCAAATCGTTTTTTCTAACTTATGACACTCAGTCAATTATTGTAGAGTTTTGAAAAATAACGTTTGTATATAACTTCAAGTTCCAACCTATAAATATTGTATGCTCCACATTTTAAAGTTACAGAACAATTATTGTTTGCGTCACATTTTTACTCAAAAAAATAAGTTTTTGTTACTATTATCTGTTTTGTGGATGTCACGTCTTCTGTTTAAAACCATTTTCGTATGACACGACCACAGAAAATAAATCAAATAATCTTATTTTTACCTTTTTTACAAACATTTAGTGTATTTCGATTAAAACATACTTTTGTACAATAGTACAACGCGATAAGTGTATATTATTCAGAGGTACCTACGCCGCTGCCAAGGCGTGCCAATGTCGTATAATGTGGAGGAATAAATTGCTTTGAAAAACGCAAAAATCGACAGACACCCGGCATGCGAGCAGTGCAATCGGCTAGCGAATTATTGTTTCCCTACCTAGGTTTATTTACTTTTCTCGAGGGATCATCCGAACTAGCTACGCGTTTTGGCACGAGACCAATCAGACAATCGTCGGTGTATTAACCATGGCGGCGGAAGCAGCGGCTGTTTTTTTCCCCGCGAAGACGACACGACCATATTTTTTTTTTATTATATTAATATCATAATAATAATACATAATATATATTCACATTTTTTTTTAAAAGAAATTTTTGTCATCGCTCTCGTACATATTATACTCGAACCGTCTTTCTATTATGTACGTAAGAACGTGCCAACATATAATAATATACCTAATCTACGTATGTATATATATATATATATATATATGATAGAGCTCCTAGTTTTTTTACTCGCGAATTTGCATATTATATATAAATATGAATTGTATAACGCAACAATCGCGTTCGGCTGCATCATACTCTTTTCTTCGTACAAACAATTTCAGGGGAGCCTTTTTTTTGGATTCAACCGTCGAATAGATGTTTATAAATATTGTCCATGATTATATAATGTAGCATACCGTATATTATATTACATTATACATTTATACATGAATATACGGTATAGCACAGACACTGAATAAAAATATAATCAATATTATGTGTTCATAAAATTTGATTGCTCGTGACGAATAGAAAATAACACGACTATAATATTGGCCTGCTATTTCGACCGTTCTTCGTTCTGCGTTTTTTTTTGCCGGTGATATTGATGTCGCTGCATTTATTCCTGGTTTCGGTTAAAATATTGTACCTACGAGTACACCGAGAGGTGAGAATTAGGTACAATTACGTGGTTACTGGACGTTACTATATAGTATGGACTAGTAGCTGCAAAGGAAAGTTAAAATGTTTAAGAACCAGTTTTCGTCCGTCGTTCTGGTATAGCAATATTGTTCAAACTTTATAAAATTTACATGAACTTTACTCTGACACTCTGACTGTGTTGGAGTATATTGGGTATAAACATACCCAATAATTCTGATAAAAGGTCGCTCGTGGGAGAGAAAAATGTCGATAGAACGTTTTCTCTTGTGCCAACACGTATCGTACATGACGTGACCACTGAATCTTTTTGACAATAATATGAAGTACTTACTACATACTGCATAATGCTTTAGCTAGGTAGTTTCAACCATACATAATATTATAATATATTGTGGTGTTTATCTATAGCGGGTATACATTGCACTTGGCGTTGGAAAAATAATATTCTGTCGATTAAGCGAACCGAAAATTGTATTTTCAAAAATGTCCCGAGTACATAATATAACTACTCGGGGTACTATGTATAAAACAGTGACGATTAGGTTGATCGTATTCATTTTGCATGATAATATACTAATATTAATAATAATAATTAATACACAAGTCAAACGGTCGAAAACACATTATTCACATTACGTCATTTTCGTTTTGTGTAACGCCATATTGGATATTTTAAATCAATGCTTTCCGACAAGGTATATTATATTATTACGATTATAAGCATTTTTACAAACGAACGGCTTCTGAACGTAATTATATTATATTCGGCAACCTTAGTGTGCATAAACGTCAAATAGTGATAAACGTTTGGAAAACTATTAAAACCTCGTTAGTCGTTATAATGATTAAAAGTTTCACGCTCCACATCAAACCTACATGAATCAATAAATCAATTCGATGATTAGACGTGCTATTATATAGTCATAATATATTCAACGGAGGTACTTATCATATCGAAATAGTTATGATAAGGATATAACTAGTTAGTAGTTAAGTAATTAATACATTTCACACAAAATATGATGTTGAAAAGTCCTTATTGTACCTATATTATTGATTGAAAAGTACTAAATATACATTATAACATAATATTATTTAATAACTCTTAATCATTATAATAAACGTGTGTTAAGGATTAACCTACTTTTTTGGCATACGAACAGTTTTGTTATATTTGAATAAACCTTACACCGAAATAATAAACATTTTTAAAAAAAAATTGTTGACTGAACAGTTATTATTTTATAAAATATTCAAGAATCATATTGTTTATATTTTTATCTTACATGGTAATAACTTTGTTTTAATCAGATTTCAATTTTATTTTCTAGAAACTGATTGCCATAATTATTTAATTATTAAATTTTTTATTTACCGGAACGATAACAATAATATAAACCGAGTATAATAAAATTCATCACTCCGTCGTGAAAAATGTTAAACCATGGTAAAATATAATGTAATATATTTGTTGGCTATTTAAGTGTTGTTTTGCTTGCCCAAATAACTCAATTTCTATTACAAGGACGTATCATATATTTGCTATAAAAATGTTGTGACCAGATGCATTTTTTATATACTCGTATATGTATATGTACATCTACATCAGACAGTCAAATTTAAGGGTGGTGCATCTTGTCCCTCCAAAATCTAAAAAAATATGTGTAAGCCCAAGAATATTGCTGTTTGTGCTTATGTAAGGTCGTTGTTAGAATATTATATAAGATACTGTAAATTATACCTTTAGGAAATACATTTTTTCTCAATTTTTTTATAATTACATATTTAAGAAACACAACTCAGGATTTATATGACCTTCAGTACGTAAGATATCTGTAATATGTATAGTATAACATAATAACCCCTTTACTGCTGCACACGTGTACCTATACTCGTTTTTATCAATTTAAATTTTTTGATGCGTCATACAAAAATAAATATAATTAGATCAATCGCTTTTTGAATTCTTTCTCTAACGAATGAAAACATGAAGTCATATCTCGCTCATTTTAATATTTTGCGCGATTCAGAGTTTCCCAAATTAGTAATGTTTTTTTATCAAGTTTATTTATTTATCAACCATAAAAATATTTAACTATATTATTGTACCTACTAATTATATGAACGCATTACTATACAAGTGTGAAAAACCTGATGACTAATTAATTTTTACTTTTATTTTTTTACTCGAACATTTAGTTACTATACATACAATTCTTGAATTATTTTACAACATAGTACGTTTTGATTAGAAATTTCAAATTTTACAATAGTTTTTAAATTGTAGAAGAAAAGTCTATATTCATTTTTAACACGTTCAAAACAATAGTACTTTTATCTACATAATTTCTGGAACATTTTTAGCACAGGGTTGTTGCTTTTGATTCTTCTGTTCAGCGGTGAGAGGGTTATGATTAAAAAAACTGTACTCAACACCATTTAACTTAAATATTGCAGGACCACGTTGGGCTCGATGATTATTATGTGAACAATTATTAATTTAAAACCCAATCAATATTGCTGTGTATCAATATTTGACGCCACTCCGAGCTTAATATCTTAACTGTATGCGTGACGGACAAAAATGATAATAATATGATGTCAGATGTATTATACTATATTACTATAATATAATTTTTAGATCACTGCAGTATTATCAGACTATTATTATAAAAATCGTTGGACGTCGTGACCTTTGGTCCGTACAGACTCGTAGTCGTAAATATTATGGCGTATTGTTGTTGTACAAATAATATTGTAGAATATACGTTAAAAAGATAATATAGAAATTGCCAATCGGTAACGATTTCGTCGGAAACGTTGTAACTAAATCAATTTCTATGGAAACACGAAAACGCAATTATTCGTTATGGACAATATTATATTATACCATATAAGTATAATGTAGTATTTTATTTATACATATTATATTATATACTATACAAAATAATATGATCTGTGATCGTTTTTCATAGGCATTTCCATTTCCGGTCGAACGTTTCCGTATTAAGAGTTACGCGATACGTATATATATTATATAAATTATATTACAATATATATATTATATAAATGTCATAATATATAATGTGTGTTTGATATTTTTGTTTATATTTTTTCCTTATACACGATATATGGTATACCGCTTCCGTGCGGTCGCTTCCACAGTTGCACTATATACTGTGCTACTGCTGCTAAATAAATTGCTACTGCTGCTTTTTCTGTTGCTATATTTGTATCGTGTCGATATGGTTTACCCACCGTCATCCATTAAAATGAAAGACCCATTGCGTTCAAAATTTCAAATCGAGGGCGATTCGTGTTTTATTTTTCCCCTCTGGTCCGCAGTTAGCTTTCGAATTTTTTCGTTGCGAACAACACAACAACAATGTCTGTTAAATCGACCGAACTAAACTGATAAAATACTATATTATATACGCGAGTATACATATAGGTACACTGTATTATATTATAATATTTTACGTAGGCATGGTAGGTACATAGCAAGTGTACGTTTTTATGTACATTTATTATTTATCCTGCGCCACTTTAGCACCATTATTGTTATATATATCGCCAACGAGGTTCACGGTTTAATAATTAACATTTTTTTTTTTTTGCCATACCGAAAGAATCTTGTTATTTGCGACGATAAAACAACAATAAGGTCGTATTGTATACGAGTGTCTGTGCCCGTATAATATAATAATAATAACTAAATAAAATCTAAAGCTCCAAGCCGGTTTCGATAAGAAAATATACCCGATTTTTAGACGTGCAATACCTAAGTGAGGGAGTTGGGAATGAATTATCTCGGGTTATCATAATGATAATATAATAGGTATAATATACATATATACGTCCTGGAGATAGTGTCGCCGGAGGTGGTGTTTTCCGGAAGTTAGTGAAATATTATAATGCAGGTACAACAGTGCGTATTTAACAGCTGTATATTATGCAGCAAGCCTTCTCCCCTATCCCGTTCAAGAGAAAAAAAATACTGTTTTAATAATATATTTTGACTCTTTGATTCTTTAACCATCCAGATAGATGTACTCAGCAGTTGCAACTATTTACAGTCATAATATTATAATACTTAAATGATTTATATTGCGTACAACAGTTGACTAGTGGCCGCATAACTCGGAGACGACGAAAGCGATCGACAAAAATATTTTCAATCCCCGTTTAAAGTTTAAACGTCGTTAGTGAATAATTAATATATTATATTACTTACTTTTATAGAAAGAAACTGTGTGCATACTGCATATGCTATACTAGTGCTGCACAACGTACCAGCCACCAGTGAGGCGTGGGTTTCGAAACTAAAATTAAGAATTTTGAATGACCGCGTTATTGGAAAAAAAAAGTGGATCATGCTTAGTGAATCACTCTGTACAATATCGCATTATACATATTTTTCGCAGTCGAACAGTTAAACGGCGTAGTGTCTCGAATTGTCGTCGCTTGCCGAGTTGGCAAAAACGATTTTGTAGACGACCCGCCGCCGCTGTATATAGTATATACATATAACGCGATAATAAATACGTTTTTTAATGTCCGGTAGCAGTGGCGGCGTGTAAGTCTCCGTCCCCACCCCCCACCCTGGTGAGTCGTATGTATAATATTGTTACCACGTGTGTGCAGCAATAAACACACACAACTTTAATATATTATAATAATATAATAATGAATATGTGTACCTGCTCAGCTATACAGTATAATAATAATAATAATAATAGTAATAATATTATATGAGTAGACGAACCGGCCGTCGTCGTCGTCGTCGTCGGCGAACGGCTACTGTTTGATAATCTTTTCTTTCTTTCTTTTTTATTTATTTATTTTTTTCGATCTCGTCCTCTCCGTCTTCGTTTAAAAATCGCTTAAGCCGAGCGTCGTTAAAACCTGTTTTATTATTATTATAGTAATTTTTTTTTTAATCGCTCGTTCCGCGATTCCACGTGTAATTACACGCGTCTAGTTTATATTGATACTCTCGCGGCGGCAATATAGGAACGCGGCTGCTAATGACGCCAAATGGCGTATAGCCCCGCCGCCACCCGCGTAATTTGCCCGACTTAATTACACCTGTATATACTCGGGTAGTCGTGTATGTGTATTGTACTTACATATTATATTGTGCTTGCGTGTCGCGCGTTAACCGTTTTCGTTGGACGAAATAATGTGTGCGCGACCAAAACGGTAAAATACAGGTACCTTATAATATTTCTGTTGTACGCTGACGTCGAGGTTTAAATTCCGAATTATTATTATTCAGTCACATAACAAAATCGGTGAACCACGATTGCGCCCAGCTTACCTTTTTCCATTCAAAAAACGCAATACGATTGCGCTCGACCAATTAGCACTATCGCGCCAGTCTATAACCTTTTTTACCTGCATAAAACGCAACACGATTGCGCTTTAATGTATAAATATGTGTTTGTCCCGTATATGTATATGTTATATAACAATTTTCTAGTACACTATTTAAAAATACAGTCGGACTTGGTTTTCCTTGGACTTGATTTCCCCATATGTACAACCGATAAAAAAATATTTAATTAGACATTTTTAATTAAAAAGAAATATCTATGATAGAGCTACTATTAGAGTATTATTAAAAAAAAAAAAAAAAATTGTAACTCAAAATTTTTAACCAAGCGAACAATTTAATTTTGTTGTCAGTCCTAAGCCTGTAAAATTGGGAAGGAAAATTATTAAGAACGCAATCGTGTTGCGTTTTATGCAGGTAAAAAAAGGTTATAGACGGGCGCAATATTGCTAATTGGTCGAGCGCAATCGTATTGCGTTTTTTGAATGGAAATAGGTAAGCCGGGCGCAATCGTGTTACACCCAACAAAATACCGTTCAAATGATACGCGTGTATAATAATATTATTATATTATTCTGTACTTTAATGACGTATGATAAATTAGTACGTATATTAAAACACGAACAACACTATATTTTAACACACGCACATGAATACCCGATATTATGTATTGCTATGGTATTTAAACGCAGCTTTAACAATAACAACAACCCCCAGAGTACCTATACACCACGTTAACATTTCGATCACCGACGATCGATGATTTGGTATTTTCGTGTATGAACATTTAAATTTTAAATTAAAAATCATTGTGCACGATCATAATTCACGAGTAACGCAGCCGATAAATCAATAACAAATTCCAAAACAATATATTATGTGGATATTCAGTACTAGTTTTTCGAATTGAAAGCTGAACAGCTGTGTCAACTTCTGTCTTTGAAATAGTACATAAAACTATTTCAAAACTGTTTTGTATATTAAATGCGTAGTACCAATAATATCCGTAAAAACAATTGAATTCTTGATTTAATTCATATTGTATACTTTAATCAATTTATTTTACAATACCGATTGGTGATTATAATATTATCGTTCGTTGTTTTCTTCCTAACTTTTTACCGAGATAACCGGGTTAGTGCGTTACGTTGTTGGGTGCCCTAAAGATAAATTAAAATGGATCCATGTGTCTATATTTACGTTAAGATAACTTGGTACATGTATACTTTTGATGATACTTTAAGACATGAATGACGATGTTTATTAATTTATCATGTTTTAAGCGTAAATAACAGTTGTACAATATGAAATGGTATAAATTATTGATTAACTTTACATTAACGATTAATACGAAATTCGTGTTTGAATACTTAAATTCGTTCACACAATACTGTATATATAGTTTATTCATATTCAATGCGATTGTATAACACACCACGAAGCCATAATAATATATAATATAATAACACTATAAAGCCGGGTTCTCACTACACCGTGGTGTCGTGTAGAGTTGAGCATGTTATATTCAACTTGTAGGTAACGTGTTACCAACATTTTATTACCTATGTATCGAATGTCATAATATACGGAGCACGACAAGACACGACATGGTGCAGTGTGGACCAGACTTTAGACGTTCCATTTCTAAAATACCCTTAAGACCTTTAACCATTAACCACGATCGTGGTTTAAATGAGGAGACAAGTACAGCGGCCAAGACCGGTAATTGTTGCTCCGCTGGAATCGTCGTGCTCAACTGACATTTTCATCTCTGATGCAAATTAATATATTGATAATTTTATTATTAGCTCCTTACGGTTGTTGCTTGTCAAGGCCCATCGATACTATTATTATTGATAGATTGAGAAGAATTCTCTTTCAATACATTATATACATATATAAATGGACATATTATGGGTACTCACAATTTGAGCATAATTTATATATCTAATAATTTTGTATTATATTATATCATTATAATATATGTACGATATGTACCCCATCTATTTTTAATCGAAGACGCCTCCCTCTCGTTTCTCGTCGCGGTACGTGTCTAACCGTCGAGCAAATATACATTTCCGGTATACGCCTCGCAGCATCGTCAGGAAATCGAATTCAACACGTAGTCTGTATTCTCGCGGTTTCCGGTTACCGACGTTTTCCAACGCGCTCACACTCCCCCGCTATATATATGTTCAACCCCATGTATACACATGTATAAGTGTGCTATATTACGGTAGTGTTGTACGAATAATAATAAAAAACTCAACACACGTGCATTGAGTCGTCGAATAGATTCTCAGCGTATATAGTATAACGGCGAAAACGCGGTGTACTATTTCGTTTTTAAAAGGTGACATTTCGCACAAAAACTCGTAATTCGATCGCGGGACAGAAAAAACAACTCTCATCCCGCGTATGTACCGCACACGACACGAAGAATGTAAGTGTAAAAAAAATATATTCTATTATACCTATCATGCGTGTTATAATATAATACTACCGTAATGATTATAATGTGAACGAACGACATATATGTATGTATTAGATTATGACATAAAACTACATATATTTTGTTCGGCGAAATATTTAGGACTCGGCGGCGGTGGTTGCAGGGGACTGACCGAATTATAATAATTATAACATTATCATTTTATGCAGAAAAACGAATAAAACGCCAGCCTCTGCAGTCGTCGCTGCAGTTCTGAATATATTTTGTACTACTATGAGCTCTCGTTGTGGTGGGTTGTTCGTCGTCGAAACGCAACAAAATATACAAAATACAATAATAATCACTGAGAAGATATTACAATATATTATTATTCCGCAGCAGCAGCACCTCTATATCATAATATAATATAATATTATATCATAGGTACTCGTTACTCGCGCGCGCGCCGACAGATTTACCGATCTCACGCTGGTTAATGATCGCACAATCGACCGCGTTGTATATCTGCTAACGTATGTACAAACCCACGACGCACAATAAAATATACCATATTATTACTATTATTATTATTATTATCGTGTATGTATAGTGTGCACAGTGTACAACAACTGGTGCAGTACAACACACCGACAAACCGCCACGGCGCAGTCACATATTATATATTAATGCGTGAGATTGTCGTAATATTATTATATATTATAAATTATAAATCGCTCGCGTCGCCGAGCCATTATAATAATATGGCTGGGTACTGCATTTTATATTATATCGTTATCATTATTCATTATTATTATTATTATTATCATTATTTCGTATAACGAACCCTGGGGCTGAGCGCGCGTGGTTGCGTTTTCGTATGTATAATGTATTAAGTCGCCCCATCATATCGCATACACACTGCAGCAGTTGTAATAATATATTTTTTTTTATATATACCATTATTACATTTATACCTACCGATAAGCTGTGGTTTGTTGTGTTTTTGAAACAATCGTTGAAGGTCCAACGCGGACCATACGTCATTTTGAATACATATTATGTTGAATAATCTAAGCACATTGAACGCAAAACACACGAGACTCCTTTCCCGTCAAATGCTGCTCACAGAGTCACAGCCGGAGCGGTTGGCCATCTCGATTCTGGTATATACTCCTATATGTAGGCATATTATATAATTGTATTGGCGAATATCGATAAGCAGACTCAAATCACTGAAAATAATATGGATGTCAATAATGTTGATTATAATATATTTTGTAACCGTTATGCAGAGTTATCGTGTTACGGGAAGTGGTTGTGTCCGTGTCATCTGTTATATTATAATATTAAAATGTAATATATGTTGCAAAACTCGTATATACATATGATAATTGTGTTTAATAATATTATATGTTTTGCTTTTATTAATTTCCAAAAAAAAAAATACATTTCCGATCTCCTCCTTCTGAAAGCGGAAAACCGTCAAAAGAGTTACGGACCAAAAAACAAGGTGTATCTGATATTAACCAGGCCAGTAAGCTTTTGTATTTGACATTCACATTTACAACTTGACGCGAATCACTCAACCGTCGTGCGAAACTCTGACGAAATATTTCATTAGAATCTACTATAAAGTGGTCGCGGCGATGTGATTTAAGATTTAACAACAATACAACTTTTGGGGATGGCAGTCCGAAAATCGTCGGAATTTCGAAAGCTCGTGGATATTCGTTGCCGGTGCATATGAATGGAATAAAATATCATCATAATAATAGCATAACGTTGTCGTGGCGGCTAAACTGGCAATGATTCTCGTTTTTAAGCTCATACTCATCGAACTCATCGTACGCAATAATATAGGCATCGTAAGCAATAATGTCTATATTTAGGTACGCCAGCACCGACGTTTAGGTTATTGCTCACAATTTTTTACTGCCTCGCGGTGTTCACCGGAACGAAGTTAGAATTTTACGAATTTCGTTGCATAACAATATATTTTGTGTTTCATTTTTCACTCCGTTCGTTTTCGCAGTACAGTTTATATTTCGTACTGTTGCGCACGGCGACTAGGACGGTCAAGGTTGTTTAATTAAACGGACGACGAGCGGTTAACCACAGAACGCAATGCAAGGCTGTGAATTGCACTGGCGCGCACACGCACACGTCGCGTTTTGAATGGTAATAACTAATAAGTAATCGTAATTTTTAAATAATATTTTGTTCAAACGACTTTTCCCGTTCCGCATCGCATAATATCATGATACACGCGCTCGTATATTATTGGGATTATAAAAATAATAACTTCATTATCATTATAGGTACCTACTACGGCGGTATAGTGCCCGCGATCGGCGTATTATACATATTATATTATGTACCTTATAGTATTACCTATAATGATGTTAATATTCTATTATATTATGTTGCAGCGGATGTTTTAAGTGTTTATGACTTGCTATGTATCGTATTAACAATGTGCAATATGCATATACCTAATGCACACTATTATTGTCGCACTCCCGTTTCCATAATTATTAAATATTTATATTTTTTTCGCTGGGTAACGGAGGTTTAAATGTGCCGTGTGGGTACGTTGCGGCATATTATAATATACTACACAAGGCTATTCACTGAGCATACTCGCCCCCTTTTATCCTTAAATAATGAATTTTTCCAATTCCAATTTAAGTAGGTATACACTTAAAGGCCACATATTTTAGGTACATAGATTTTTTTATACCATTTTAGGATTATCCGGTGGTGTTTCAAAATTCTTTTTTTATCAAATGACCCCCGTTTTCACTGCAAATTATTATTTTGAACATTATGAATCTAAACTCGAATGAATAGTTTCTGACTAAGTTTGTTTACTAAGAGTCTAAAAAAATGTATGTACTAAATCATTAACGTAAAGGTTTTGCATAAATTATAAAATATATGTAATGTTAAGTTATTAAGCTCACACAATTTAACAAATCATACAATAATTTTAATAAATCTATATTATTCTATGTTAATTACTGTAATTTTTAAATCACCATGCCCCATATATCGTCTAAACATTATTGGATGGAATATAATATTATAATAATTCTTAATAGGTACTTCCAGTTTCATAACTCAAGTCCAACTTTGTTCGCATTCCATTATATACATCAATATTTGATATTTCCAAAAAAATCTTTACCTGGACAATTTACGAACATTGGGAGGTTCATTTCATATTTTAACAAAATTAAATTCATTAAACTGCGTCAAGTATTTTAATATAGTATGGTTCTTTGACTACACTTAAACATTTCAAATATCAGAATTCGCACGAGTGTATAATCAAATGAAAAATTGGGAGTGTGTGCTAGTATGTCGTGGTTAATCACCCTGTATTTATATAATATTATATAATAATTTTCGGCCGTGTACCTATACGATATTATGTATTGTATATAATAAATATGTACCTACGTAAAAAAAAACCAACTACAGCAACAACACTGATGCACATGAAATACCCGAGTGGTATAATAGGTATTATAATAATATATAGGTATATGGGCTGATTTGATTTTTTTGTCACTATTTTCTTCCTTTTTATTTATCTCCATCGCTTATGATATTTGCATAAACCGATATTGTTATAAATTATAATATATCATGAACCACGTATGTTTTTCTTTGACACCAAAGAGTGGTTTCCCGGTCGCTGCGTCGTGTGGCGCTCGTTTCGATCAAAATTTGTTTTTGGCGTGAGTTTCGTTAACGACATGACGTCTGCAGAGCAAATTAACGAATATTGGTATCACTGACAACGTCGGCCTTGACGGTTGTTCATCACCAACAGTTTTTTTCAATATCAAGACCAACCGATTCGGATGTCCGTAGAATAAAATGTATCAATTGTAATATGTAATATATGTGTACTGCAAGCATAATATTATCATATGGGGTACACCAAGCACAAAGCCATGTACCTCCCATCTACAGCACCATACTTTCTTCGAAATCTACAGACTATACTTACATATTATTATTAGTAATTGTTTTATAAACACATCTAGATAATAATATGTAAATACGTTCGGTTCACTTACGTTATCGCCTGGCCTCTATAATTTGGCTAGATTTTCTTTTCTTTTTTTTTTAGTTTCTTCATTAACGAACTTAAAAAAACATAGGAACAGATAACAGAATATCACTATAGGTACTTTGTTAATACAACAATATTATAAATGTTTGTTCAATGTATATTTAAAGTTCTATTTTTTGGTGAGTGACATGAAAATAAGTAGTCTGTTATCGTCATCACATTCCGGTTTGGTAAATATCCGTCGTTGATAAAATATGTTTTTGGCAAAAATATATACTGGTTAGCAGAATAAAATGATACCCATAATTTGAATCCACACAGAAATATAGTTTCTAAAAAGAGACGACTGAATGTAACTGTAATCGAAAGTCGGGTATTTCATTTTTTTTTCATTCACAAACAGTACGTTTCCATTATACTTTTCGTTATCGTCGTATATCTGAACGCTATTTTAATTAAAATAATTTAGTTCCTCGTATCTAAGCGAAAGGAAAAAAAAACACAAAATACAAATTCGACACCGCTTTCGGGGAACATCCTCGCCCCCCCCCCCTGCAGTACCGCCGAGTCTCTACCGAGTTGTACTCCAGTTGTGTGTTATTTTATCATACCCCATAAATCTTTTTATCATATTTTAATATTTCAAAAGACGGGTTTCTTTCCGGTCGAATTTCACTAGCCATTATAATAATATTATATCGCGGGTACCCAATTCTTTCCACCGTTGCCTGCCTTCGGATTTTAGCTGGCTGTGTGCGACCCGGCGTTAACATTATTAATCAAATGTAGAGCTTTTTTTTTTACAAAGTAATGTCAAAATTGTTTTTCTCATTCTTTATTTTATTATTATGGTCATTGCGGCTATCAACCCTATTATTGTATACCTTTGACACTATCTATAATACAATAATATATATGCGTGTATACTCGGAGCGCGCACACACACACATACACACACACACACACACACATACACACTTATAGACACATACATAAACATACGCTTCATTGCAATTATTATAGGTATATACATAATATTATATCGAAACCGTGATTTATGCGCATCGAGTCCGTGATCGCGGGCCACCCGTTTGCCGCTGGGACGTATTTGCGTATTATAATACTATTATATACCTATACATAATGGTATATACCTACAACTATAATGTATACGCATTGTAATAATATAGATCGTGACGCGAAACGGTGTGGGAATCGTCTGCTGCAGTCGGGTTCAGGTCGAGTGTTCGTCATTAGCGCGAACACGGGGCATTTTCTGGCTCCAGGGCTTACGAGTGCGAAGATACTCATCTCCGGACGAACGAGGCTAAAGCTATAATAATAATAACAGTACGCGATCGGGCGAGTTTATATTATAATATTATTATGCTGCGCAGTGCGTACGGTACGGACTGAATTCCAAACGTTTAAAATATGCGCTTATATAGGTGTTATACTGTATAGTTGTAAGTCACGTCATTATCTTGACTAGCCTTTGACAGATTTTGTCGATCATGGTCGCTTGGTGAAAAAAAGAAATTAAAAGAAAATACATAAAATGTCGATCAACGCTTTGTTTTATTCGTAACGACCGCGACGGCCACAGGAAAGGGTCTTTTACGATATTTTTTTACTAGGTTATAGAATTATTGGGGTTTTTTTTTAATTCAAAATATTTTTCTTTACACAATATTATATTATTATGTTCACTCGAAGAGGGACAATAAGCGAATGTGATGACATAGAGATGGAAAATAAAGGAAGTGAATCACGTAGGTGGAGAAAAATCCATCAGTGGGAAAATTTTGAATATAGTATTAATTACTATATTTTATTATATTTGATTTCACACCAAAAGAATATTTTAGTAACATTATATTATTACCATTAACATCTCGTCGAATACTCGACGGTGGATTGTAGGATTTCACTGATAATGGGATCTCGTGCACGTGAAATGATCGCATTTACCTATTATGTCGTATTCTTACATAGAGATAGCCTTAATTATATACCTACGAACTCATAATCAGTTTGATAATGTTGTGTACCTATTACGTTTATACCGTTTACGGGTGTACTATAATTATAATATTGTCGCAATAATATTACTTTAATATGTATAATTAGTGCAGAGCATATTATTATTGTAAATTGTACCTATCCGATTTGTATAACTTGTAGAGTAATCACTTATACAACAATTATTACAAGACGGGCACTTTATTTTTTTTTTTTTTTCAGGAATGGATGACGTGTACTTGCATAATGCAATTTACGGAGCAAAATATGTAGTGCGCAATAAAACGCAAAAAAGAATTCGTAAGTAAAACTCTACAACTGTATAAAATTATAATATATTATTTATGTTACCGTCGTCATAATCCGATCACTATAATTTAGTTCCACCTAGGTTTGATAACATAACATTATTAATGAACTTGGACTTAATAACTACTCACACACTGAAAATATATTTTGTAATTTATAATATTATGTTATTTCGAAAAATAGAACTATTATTTAGATAAAAACGTCTATTATATTTTACGTTTATCCATAAATATTAACAAACTATAAAAATATAAAGATAAGTTCTAAACGTTTTCAGGAAACGTCTGCAGACCATGTGTAAATAATACATATTAAATCCAACCACAGTTTGTTAGAAATGTTATTATATTTTGGAAAATAATTACTGTAATAAAGACCATTACTGTTACAAGAAAGTAAAAGCTCAAAAATGTACCAATTAAAATGTCTGTTTTGTTGTTACTTACAAATCTGATGGCTAATACATACTATATATAGGGGTTAATTTATGTAAAATGTTTTTAAAGCCGAATTACTGATTTTCATTAAGTATTCAAATAGTAATGCCGGTATCAAAGTTTAGGTAGTCGATAGAAGCAGAGCGTTTAATATTATGTTCGAGGACCGACACGCGATGAGACACAGTATTTTAGTAACAATATACGAGGTGTATATTTATGTAGGAACACCGCTATAATTAGGTAATACGATGTTAATATTATGGTATTATGGTAATGTTATGTATCATTTATTTCGCTCTATTTCGTCATGACGTGTATCCGACGCTCGCTTCTCGCTCGTATAATACTACGCAAAATAAAAAAATATTAGGAACGCAATATTATAACATAGGTACCTACATAATATTATACACAAACGAAAATCGTAATGGCTGCGACTTCGCATCCATCGCGCC
Organism: Macrosiphum euphorbiae; assembly: GCA_949089665.1. Lineage (NCBI taxonomy): Eukaryota > Metazoa > Arthropoda > Insecta > Hemiptera > Aphididae > Macrosiphum > Macrosiphum euphorbiae. The sequence goes on along the minus strand of CARXXK010000003.1, from coordinate 45,331,260 downwards.
CATATTATTATAGGTTATAACGAATATCGTGCAGGCGGCCACCAGGAACACCAGTCGAACAGTCTAACGTGGCTAATATCTACACATGCAGTGTCACATTGTCAATAAGGTACACATATATACATAATATATAATTTGTATACGTAAATACAGTGACGTCATCGGGGCGTGATAATTACGTTCTTCATACAATGCGGTCATAATTGTTATTGTCGTGGCAGATTATAACACGGTGCAGCGACAAAAGAGAACGAGAGGCGAAATACACGTTTTGCTGTAAATCGGTCAAAAATTTGAATAGTAAATTATTATGCCTGCTCGCGTATAATATACGTATGTATTATTATTTTTTCCATCGCTGTTTTTACGAATGAATAAAACATCGTGTTGTGATTTACGGCTAATGCGCACCGACGAGGAACAACGCGTTATTCTTCGGAATATTTCAACTTTTAAAATCGCAATGTGTTAAAAAATTGTATCAGCGAGCCACAAGCGTAAGTCTGCTGTTGTATAGTTGCATTAATTGCAGCAGTTACATTCCCCCCCCCCAAACAATATCATAATATTACCATCATAATAATATTATAATCAATTATAGTGTACCTATATCTATCGTTTCTATATCTCCCGCGCATTGCCGGTTTTCCGACATAATATTTACGAGTAAGCCGCGTGATGCCGATCGATATACTATTTTATAATTTATTCTAAACTTTTGTTTTCGGTGAGAAAAATCAGTCAAACGTAATAATATGTACGGAACGTTTCATTCACGGGCTGTCGCGAGTCTCCGCGAACACGCCTCCACGGCGGAAAAGAACAAAGCACAAACAATAAACCTTTAAGAAACTGAAATGTCGTGATGGTGAACATTAAAACGGACTAAACAAAAACCGTATATTATATAAAATAGCGGTCGGGTCCGCGAGCGTAAAAGTTTAAGAAGTTATATACACTTATATACACGTTAAACACTATATATCACTATATATATTTCTATAAAGGGAGCGAGCACACGAATGCGGCGATCAATCGTGTAAGACTACAATCGAATATTGACCCAGTGAAAAGTTCTGTAAATAGAAAAAGTTTTCTTAAGTGTTTTAAGGGCACGTGAGTTTCGCTTTTAAAAGAACGAGCTTTTATCATATAAATATATATATATATAAGTTTGGAATAATATATACCTACACGCGCGTGCGGTTACGTCGAAGGTGTAATAAAGATTGAATAGTATGTCGTAAATTTCACTGGTTTTATTTAACAACTCGAGGTATGTTGCTGAGGTGAAAATTCATTCCTGGTAAAATATATAAACCACTCTCCTCCGAGCATTTTCCCGTGATTTCGAATGAAAAGTTGAATAGGGACTATATTGTTCTTAAATTCTAATCTCGTTAGGGGACTGGTAGTATTAGATCATGTATATACATTGTACATAATATATAAGTGTACCATGACAATACCATGGCAATATTATTTAGCCATTTAGAACTTTAATTTAATTACTATAACTGAATTGTTCGAACTTCTACCGAAAACTATTTAGATAAAAAAAAACTAAAGTGTTTATTTTATTTATTTCGACTTTGGAGAAAACTTTTCCCTCTTTTAAAGACTACAGTATAATACTGTACCATGATGATTAGTGTTAAATTTATTTATAAGTTAAAGTAATGGTTGTCCGTAAATAATTATATTACATTTCAAATAAATCAAAAACTGCTATTGGAAATCACTAGAAATGTTACTTGAAATTAAAATGTTTTCAATATAGATTCACATATTTCAATACACATTCCGAATTAAAACGTATAGGTATACTTACAAATAAAAGATGGAATAAAATGTATTTATCCAATCAGCTAAGGAACTAAAGTCAAGCATTCGTGCTGATTTTCGTAGATTGGTATATTAGGTACAATTTTATTAATGTAATATAACTAAAATGCACATATTTTGTGTTTAATATAATTGTTAGGAGAATATTTTAACAAAATAGATGTAAAAATGTATAGTTAAACGAATTCAATAAGTCTCGGTTTCATATTGTACAAACGAACAAATTGAACCATGTTTGCATTCGCGTTGTTTGCTGAACAAAGTTGCCGATCGCGACTCGTCGTTTCTACTTTATCCAAATCAAAATGTTGAACATGTTTTATTCGGACGCATAGCAAAAGTTTGAAAATGAAGCCCACATAATGTTCCGGACATTTATGAAATAGTTTCAATGATAATATTCACTCATGATAATGTACCGGGAAATTTTCGGAATGCGATTTGTTTGCACATAAACGGGCCTTTATAGAATATCTATAGGTACATAACACATTATTGTAATCGTATTAGGTGGAGCTTAAAAACTACAATAATTGATATTAATAATAAACAGTAAAAGTATTACAGTCAACTACACTATTAAGTAATAACATTAACATTTTCAATAATAGTGATTTAAATTCACAACAATACACAAAACACAATATCATTAAAATAATTACAATTATGTTAAATCGTTAATAAGTAAGGAAAATAAATTGAAAAATTACAAAAATCTATGACGTTATTTCTAGTAAGTTATTTATAACAATTGATCATCTATAATTTCGATGTAAACCAATTTAATTTAGAGCCAGCGTGCCACAGAGAATGTATTTTCTTAGTGCAATTAAATTTAATTCGTTGTTGGTCGAATATTTTTATTTACACTATACTACTATAGTGATGGATAGAAATGCATATTGATGTAAATTGTACACAACTGCCATAAGTACAATATTGACCAATGTCCATCGATCAGCTGTTTCGAAACAACCATACTATCTAACAATATTATTCATTACTTAAGCCATTAAAGTGTAAAATCGTAAATATCTCCTAACTTATAACGCAGAAAATTAGAAACAGAAACATACTAATAGCCAATTCGTTATTGAAAAAAATCGTTATTTAAAGACACTTTGTCGATTGAAGTCCTCAAGGGCAAATGAATCATAATAATATTTCACAAATCACAAGTAAAGATTCATATCGTGCAAATTACACATTATTTTTATTTAACTTTCCTGGTGAATAATATTAAAATTAATTTGTGGACAACTCGGTCTCCTTGAATTCGAGTCCAAGAAAAAAAATAGCTTGACCATAAAATATTAACGATTTAGCCATCGACGTTCTAATAATAATATGACATGATAGAATAGTTGAAAATAGATACATCAAACCATAGATGAAACTATCGTATATTTGATCGTATCGTTACAGTTTTTAGATATAAGTATGTACCATATGTTTTGAATATTGATATTCACGTGTTTATATTTTAGAAGGAGTGCAATAGAAAAATTGCATAAATGCAGTTTGTCAATAACGTTATAATAATATATTCACATTTATGCACGTGTATTGTAACCTTCAATCGCATCTGTATAATATTATATATTATGATAATGTATTATGTTCCGAGTTATTTAAATTACTTTGCAAAAACTAATTTGCTTAATGTCGTCAACGTGTGAAAACAACGTTTAATTAAAATAGGTCTCGCTTGATTACAATATGTTTGATCGTTATTAAAATCAATTATCTCGACGTCAGTGTATAATATTATACTACTGCAGAATAAAATACATTATAATTTATAATATTATAGTAAATTATATATATTACATAATTTTTAGTATTGTATTGTATCGTACCGCATTTATATGGTTAGATATTCCGTATTCGTTTGTTTCGTACAAAAATATCGAAGACTTGCAAACATATTATTATTATCTAACAAAGTGACAAACCTACTTAAAAATATTTGCTTCACACTTTAATTTTTGTATAGAATTATTGTTGTAACTGTCAAGTCAACCCAATGTACCTACGATAAATAACTACGCAAATACTTTAAAGTTTATACTGCTGTTATGTTATTAGCATTTGACTAACGGCTGCTGCAGTAGGTATACGCATTTGAGTTTCTACTTACAGAAAGAGACTTTACTCGTACTAATGTAGGTATATTTTAGTAAGTTAATATGCAACATATAACATAAAATATGTAAGCGGTTATAATTCGTCCATCTTGTCGGTTTTTTTAATACTTTTATTAATAATTTGAGCCATGATTTCCACGATTTTGAATAACATATTTGGCTTGATATTGGTACATGTACATGAGATAAAGGTACGTTTTAAAACAATTTTCACCAAACTCACACCATACTCTTATAAAACAAATTAAGTTTAAATAATATTAAAACTTTACACATAAACTTTACTATTATAATAGATCAGCCACCCAATTACAATTATTATTGTTTGAACTAATTTTTACCAAAAGCTAAAAATTGTGAAATTCTCGAGAGGATTACAAGATAATACAATTCATAATATAACTACGATATGATTTCCTTGTTATAATAGTTTAATTTGAATAACTTTTGAGTGACTAGACAAAATTACATGGTTTGGGCCCAAATGTCACAGGAGTGCAATTGATGCTAATTTTAAAAATTTGCCTTTCCATGTTTAAAACCCAGTTTTACCTAGTTCATGGGGTATGTGATTGTTTCGGGGATGCAATTTTTAAATCTAAATCGCAACTTCGAGGTCAAGCTCCCTATACCACTACCAATACAATATTATTCCCTGATCTCTTTATCGTATTTTATCTATCTCGAAGTGCACATTATAAAGTGTATAATATAGTACGGTAGTGGGTGCATAAAGAATATTCGCTTCACATGGAATCGAAGAGTGCTGTGCGAATGGAAATCACGGATAAGACAAAGAGCTTATAGTACAGACTACAACAACGGCAATAATAACACTATAGTAATAATAATAAAAATCCGCTCGCACTCGGACATATGGCAATTTATGTGCAGATTTTATTTATTATATACGCTATATATAGTCCTCCATGGTCTTTGGGATTCGACGTGATAACGATATTAAAAATAATAAAAACAGTTTTACCGTCTTTATGTGTGTGATATTACTATACATTTCTGCGGTAGAGAAGTCGTCTTCTCCTATCGACTTGCAGAGGTTGTAAATAACCGTACATCTGACAAATAAAACATATTATTATTATTATATTCCACATATGGATTATATTATAATATATTATTATACATACGAGAGCACTCTCGGCCAATAACGGACTGCTCGCTTGTTGGTGTGTGTAGTGTGTACATACCAAGAACAAGCCAATTGTTTGCTTAAAGACAATGGACTGAAAACCAACCCTTGGAAGAGTGCCAGCTGATAGAACCCCTTCTTGCTTCTTGTACCACTGAAGTCCTCTCGCGTCACTGCTGCATCTGATCAATTTACGATCGGCTCATTAAAAACATTTCATAGCTAAACAGGAAAAACGTCTGTATAATTGATACATCGATATACAGCTTGTATTATATTTACTGCAGTTTAAAATTTCAAGTTCACTTATAAAATATATATGCTGCAGATATATCTCCGATGAAATAATTTTCGACGTAGCCTTTGATGATTTATACTACGTAATATTATTCCATAATCACACACAAACATTTAAAATATAAAGTACCTACTCTTTTCAGTATACAATAATACAATATCTTATATTTTTTGTTCGCAGGTTTCTCGGCGATTATACTATATGTATACAGTCAAACGAGTTGTCATCGCAAACTCGATAGGTACTGCAGCAACAACGATGAGATCAATAAGGTGGGAGATACCATTTCATACAAAATATCATCGGTAAGTACTCGATACAATACTGTTATGTAATATTTAAATATTAAATTCACAACCCACATACGTCGTCATAGTATATTATGTTTGGGGGACACGACAATGCCGTGGCCTTTGATTATCCGCGATCATAGTCCGCGATCATTACACGATGTATTCTATAAAAGTTCAGTATACTCGGGGCCCATTTTGAAATAATATAATGGTAATAATAATAACACAGCGTAATATTATTATATGTATAGTCCAGAAAGTTTAAACTTTCTTCAATTTCCAAATAATGGTTATGAATGACTTTAATTTAGGTTAGCTTTGTTGCTTAATTATTATTGGTTTTGACATAATATTATGCATTACAGTTTTTTTTTATGACACTACGCCAACTAATAATATATCCAGAAACATGATTTAGACTCTCGTGATATTAAACTAATGAAGAATTAAACAAGATGGCTTTAAATTGAAATAGTTTTATCAAATTCCATTATTACATATAGTAATAAATTAATAGGTAGTACCTACTCTTGCGCTGATGCAACTGTCGCACAAATTACCACACAGTTTGTAACCTGCCTTACGAGAATCATACCACTTGTCTTTATCGATTGGGATTTTACCCAAATTAATTTTAACGTTACACATTTTTTTCTTGTTTTAAATCGAGTGCATGTGGGCTATGATTTGGGTCTCAAATCAATAAATGGTTTCGGGCTCGAATGGGTTGTATCAAAAATATTATTAATATGGTGCACCGGAATAATGTGGCACAGCCTTGGCACTCGCCTGTTTCAATTTTTTCCGTTGTTTATCTAAAAATGAGTGATGAGGATCACCTTAACTTTTATTGTTTTCTTCCGACGACGGACGGTCAATGGCACAATACACTCGCTATACATAAATTGTATGATATAATGACACATCGCATATATAGACGTGTTGCTATTATAATAATATATAATATGTGTTAATCGCGCACGTCCTTGTGCGGACGCCACTGCAGCTCGTCCGTAGATATACGTTACAAACGCGACACATCAAACGCATAGATTGTAATAATAATTAATTGGCCAGAAGCCCGCGCAATTAAATAATATATTACGCGCGGCGGCGGCGGCGGTCATTTCGGTAGCTACCGCCGCCAGCAATATAATGATAATAATAGTAATAATAATAATAATAATATTATAATATCATTTGACTACCATTGGCGGCGGTGGCTACTGTGACAATATAATATTATTATTATTATTAGGTAGTTGGTAAAATTAAAATTGCTCGCTAGACGGCATTACGTCATAATAATATAATCACACAAACGGTGTGGTCGGGGGCTATCCGTCGAATGCAGCGTGTGACCCCGCGATAGCATATATATTATATATACGCGTGTGCCGTGTATGATATCATGCGTGAGTTGTACGCATAACACTTTTATTGGTATTATTGCAATTATTATTATTATTATTATTATTATTATTATTGCACTCGGCTTCGCGTGCGAGTTGTATATAATATTATTGTGACGATAACACCGCGACGACGACACGGTAGCCGTAAGTTTCCGATTAAATTCCGATTGATTGCCGCCTCGACGACGTTGATCATATTATTATTATATTTTATATTATAATATCATGTCGATCGTGACGTGTATTATCGTCGAAACCACGAACCTCTACGGTGGGGTAGTGATATGATAATAATAATGTGCTATCGTCGTTTCACTTTCCACCCTCTAATCGCATTAAAACCGTTGGATCATTTCGCAAATGGCAAATCACTGCAGCCAGCTTTTCAGTACTTATGACATTAATTCCACTAGGAATTTAAGACACAGCGTAACACTCGAGGACCGACGGTTTATCGTAACAATACTATTTATTTAATATTGTAATACTCGTTGCGGGGACACGTTTAAGCATCGCCACACCGGTATATGGCGGAGTATCACGGTAGGTATTATAAAATTTTAATATTGTATTATATGAATTACGATATAGAATTTTATACTATACATGTTGTTATTATTAAAAAAGCGCAGAGGAATTTTGCTCGTGTTCTCTCCCGTTGAAATATTATATAGTAGGTACGTAATCTCGTCTCGCTAAGGGTCATTTAAAAACGGAACGGGAGTAAAATGTATATTCGGTCCAATTAGGGTCCGCCTTTTGTCCCCGTCGTATTTGTTATAGCACACACACAAACATATATATTAAATACAATGCCCTTATTCTTTCATCGATACTACACACACACAATCACACATATACATATATATATGTATATATTATATACACGAGGGGAAGCGGTGGCGGCGGTTAATTACAACTCTTCACTGATCCGTCGGAGGCTTTAGTTTTTTACCAACCCCTCGCGATGAAAATCTCCTTTTTATTTTAGTGGCATTAATAATTCATCGATACCGTCTTCGCGACTCGTACAACATTTTATCCAGTCGATGCTTTATTAAAAAATTCACCGCCAAGTCTGTGACGATAAAACATCTCCACTTTTCCGGTCGGTGTAGCAGCGAGCTATATAGACTCGAAATCCGAAAGTGGTATCTTAATAATATTACGATCAATAATGTGATCTTTAAAATAATGTTGATATTTGACCTTAAATATTTTTGATTTGAAATCTTGTACTCTACTATTGTTATATAAATAAATATTATGCACACCACTTGTACTTCAAATTATATTAAGGAGAGATATGGAATTAATTTTATTACTGAAATTCGCCTTTTATTTTTCAAAATGGAATTTTAACGGTGAAAAAAATGTCTGCCCCAAGCGTTCGAATTTATTATACGGTACTCATTATTTCTTCGTGTCTCTCGTTAAACTAAATCGAAACGATTTCCGTTTTAAAATGTAGATTTCTATATTTTCATATTATCTATTCATATTATTATCTATAGTCATGACTGCGGTATTCCGATTTTGATATTTTATTTTATCTGTTGTTTTTGAAACGCCCATATAATTATGTAATATTATAATACTATTATCATTTTGGACTAGTACGCTCATAAAAAAAAATGTCACATTATTTCAAAATCCGCGTTTATATGGCAATATGGCATGGTGTATTTCCCGCGGGCGGTTTCTTTAATTAATAATTTTGTCTACGGAAATTTTTATGGTGTAATCCCGTGGGAATAGTTTAATATATAGTTTGTTGGCGTTCGTCTAAAACGCAACCGGAATAATAATGAAGTGGACGTTATTAATTTTTGCTTTCCACAGCAATATAATATACGATTTTTGTTCTAATAAAAACATTGGACGATAACGGTTTAGAACTTCATTAAAAATATTATAATAAAACCGGAGAGAATCCCAGTTAATGCTCAACCCTATTATAATTGGATATCGGTAATTGGACATAACAAATTAAATATTTACTCAGCTTGTGTAATTAAATTAAGTCGATTTAATGAAACTCGACAAAGGAAATGAACGTGTTTTTTACATGTCTACTCATCCACACGAATATTTGAATGTATTTATTTTAGAACTTTTCTATGGTATTTTTGGATTATAGTATCCTACCTTACGAGTAATGCCAAAATAATTGTATAATATTACGGGTTATGTACGTATATTTGTATGCCCAAGGTTAAGCATTCTTACAAAACTGTATAGGTACGTTTAGAGTTTAGACGGTATATTCCTTTCACTTTTTTTTTATACATTATACACAATTTGACTCAAAATTTAAATATACTGATAAAATTGCATTCCGTTTCGTCACATAAAATACAACTATACTATAATTCAATTATGATCATTTATTCGTAATTTATAATAATAAAGCCAACTAAACCTTAAATTTATTTTTAAAATATTACTTAATAAGTAGGTAGGTACTTAATTTACATATACTGATCACCGTTCACCAGAATTTTCACAAACTCTTTTAAATTGATAATGCTTAAATATATAGCAGTATAGCCAGCTGCTTAGCTACTTACTGCTATATCACATTTCATTTTTTTTTAAAAACTAAAATCACCTTCATAAATTATTTGATAGGTGTTTATAAGAATAGTTTTTAATATTTTATGACATCGATTTCTTGAGCTATGCTTAGTAAAAAATAAAAAAATATAATTAATCTTAAGAACATTACAATATACGTCTTCATCATAATGAAATTCAATGTGAAAATACGAAATTATAGAAACAATCGTAAATTACGTTGGCGTAAATTATATTACACACCAAAATATTATAATATAACTTTTGTTATTTAAATATAAGGCGTCACTATTATAATATAAATACCAGCTGTGCCTACATGATATTATTATAGTATTATCATTATATTATTGTGACACTCGTGACTAACGTATAGTATAAGTTTGAAAAAAGAACATTTCCTTGTCGTTTTGCCATGTAGTAGGAGCTGAGAATATGGCTGTATTAAAGGACATTGTGCTCTGTTATCTACATCGACATAACGAGTATTTCGGTGAAAAAAAAATCTGGAACGAAATAAAAGCTCACCGGGATGGGCGGATAAAAAAAAACAGACCCCGGACTTTTTGTCGAACACAATGAGTTGGGACAGCAAACAAACCTTCAGCCCGAAAATAAAAAGTCAGCGGTCGTCGTCGCGTGGTGGTATAATAATATATATTTTGTACTATATAGGAGGTAGGAAATGAAATTGGGGAAAGTTCGACGGGAGGTCACTGCAGCGTTCATCCATCATTTTGACTATGATGGAAGACCCCGGTCCGAGTATTTTGTTCGGTGAATTTGGCCGATAAGGAGCAAAGAAAAACGATTTCCTGGCGTGTACGTTAGACATTATCATCATTGTCGGGAGAATACATTTTTCACGTCCGATCACTTTTTAACTTATTACATTATTAATGTCGTTCGGTATAAAAGTTTGCAACGATTAAAATCGTATACTTTGTGTTAAACCAAAATCAAATAGATGCGGCTACGGCGCGGCGACCTATACGAGGAAGACAATGTACAACGCAGAATAATTTTGTACTAAAAAATGTTATTTTCATGTAGGATAATTATTTCGACAGCGAAAATTAACTTTATTAAAACATTTAAGTTACAATAATTTTATTTTATATTTCCCTTAGTTTCCCCCCTGGCCCCTTTAGTTCTTTGGTTATTCCATCGATAACTCTTTATTCTTCAAAGATCGTTCACATACGAACCATTTAAAATAACAACGATATTATTAAACACTATAAATGTTAGATGAGTGCCACGGAAATTGTACTCGCGGGTGGCTTGAGCATCCATAATGTTTATAGACGATCTGCGCCTATATGGTGACGGTTCTTGGATCGCATGCGTGTAGCATAATAATCTCTCTTATATTATTTATTATTATAAAACGCAGAGGAACTGATAAAAGACACTCGACGTACGATTAACGTTATGTAAATATATCTCAAAATAATATTATTATGATTTGTGCGGGCGGGTGTCGAGAATTTTCTCGAATTAAGGACGCGGGTCGTTGTGGTATTGTCCGGTCGCCCACGCCTCTTGTCACTGTAGCGGATTGACGTTTTTCCTTCTATCTTTTGTGTATGCTATATTATCACCGTTGATTACGGACTCCTTTGACTAGTCCTCTGCCCCCGCGGAGTCGTTATACAGAGCGATGAAGCTCTCGAGGAGGCGATGTCGTCGACGGCGAGACGAGCGTTATAATAATATTATAATATTGTACCTATCGATACGTAAGACTGAGAGAGCCAACAGCAACCAATAGAGTTGCCTTCAGGACCTATATAGTAATATATACGTGTTACATACACCCGACTGTAATAAATATATAATTTATTATTATATGGTTTCTCACGATTTGTCGTTCATAAAAAAAAAAAAAACGATGTGCGATAAACAGTATATGCAGTATAGTATATCAATTATCGACACTTATAATGTGAAGTGGATCTAAATCGACATAATAATCAGGACGGTAATGAACGAATAAATTTAAAACCATTATTTTTCAAGCCTCCTGCCAAATATATATATATACCACATGTGGTTATGTCTTATAAATAATATAGAAACCTATATAGGAAATCACATTTTGTTCAAAGGGATTCTGTTATTTATCATTATATCACACATTAAGTGCATTTCTACCAGTAGAACAATAGGATCATTAATTCATAGATATTATTTAACGATACAAATTAAACTGGAAATTATATTTAAATGAATACTTTACATACCTTTAGTAAATATCGATACGTAAAATATGTATATATCTACATAGGTAATATGATGCTTATTTCATTTTTGGTTATAACCTATGTAATATAATATATTCTCTTGAAAAGAGTGTACTTATTCTTTAGTATAATAATATTTAAAACTGAACTCGGGTTTTTGTTAATTTACATATAAATACGGAGTTAAATACATCTAAATTCTAATTATGATTTTTAACAACGTACTGCAGTGGATGTAGGTCAACAATTTTGACTCCCCATGACTACTAGTATTTTATAGTTACCACTTCACAATCACAAAATCAGAGTAGATATGTAGTTTATTATTAAAACATGTAAAATCCTGTTTTCTAGAAAGTTATGTCAGACAGCCACAGCTATTTTAATATTCTTATGTCGGGTTACACAAAAAAGGTATCAATTTAATGGTTCAATAAAATTGAATGGACCAATCATGGGCCACTAAATCATGTTTATGGGACCATGAGTTCACTATTGATTCGTTAAATACTTAGTGATTTTGTTCATGCAACCCCGTTATTAGAATAAGCCAGTGCATAATATAAGTAGATGAGGAGGCATATCATAGTCACATTGTGTCTACAGTTGATGGGTGGGTGTGCACTGTGCAAGCGGTGAGACACACGGTGTATAATATTATGTGTTTCGTCGACATTTCCGCTGCGACGCACACGCTGTCGTCGCGTAGATAAGTGAATGCACTATATTTTATAATATAATGCCGTTTGTGTGTGTATATATATGATTACGGTAACATTCAAAAATAAAAACGCGTGTAAACGAGATTGAATAAAATATTGTATTTTATTTGTTTTGTTTCATCCGGAGAGAACGATATTCCGTCCGAGATTATAATATTATACGTATAATATTATAATATTTACATCTCTAGTGGACGTCGTGACCGCTTAATACGCGATATAGGCGAACGTGAGAAACTTCCGTGATTCTTTCGATGTGAGCTGGTGCTTGCTTGATATCATATCATATGGTTTTTTTTTTTACTCGATACGCTCGTTTCTTTCTCGGTAAATGTGTGTGTGTGTGTATGTGAAAATTTTTTCATACCTAATTAATATTCAACTTCGTATTAGGAATAATATAATATAGATAATAAGTAAACTTACGCGTATATCTAGATGCAAGAACTCAAAAATTATATAGGTAGATAATATGTTTTTTTTTTCGGTTTTCATCATCTAAAATGCGTACCTAGCTTATTGTTTTTAGTTACATATTTTGAATGGCATTATATTTCTGTTAAAATCATGATTATAATATTACATAATATGTACAATAATATCAAACATCAAATATCAAACCAATACTCAATCAAATTCATATTATCCTGTGAATACTAGACTATCCATTATAATATTGCTGAACTTAAAATATTTTTTATAATAAACTGATTTAAATTTAATGTATTCAATATTTGATAAATCTATGTCTATTATATTATTATATTATTATTCAAAATACGAATTTAAATCAGGCGTGACTTGTCATAAATAACGAAATAAGTCACTATACGTAAGAAAATGCGATTTTTCTAAAGTAAAAAAAAAAAAGTTGTGTTAAGAGCAAAATCATAGGTACTTCAAAGTATATAAAACATTTTTTTTCACCGATAATACGATGTTGTAACTTAAAAATAAGCTTTGAATTTCAAAATGTAAGACAGTTATAATAATAATAGTAATAATTAAGAGGCACCTGTCGCATGGCCACGGTATAAAATGAATATTATTATTATTATTATCATTACACAAACCGGTTCCCTCTCCGCTCGACTCGTCTCTTTACGAATAATAAAAATAATCTTATATTGTTTTTTGTCATTAATCAACGATGTGAAGTGCTACCGGTATCGTTGGTATTATAATATTGTTATTATTTTTCATTTGTTCGACCGCGGCGTACCTATATATCGTCGTCGGGTACAATAATAATAATAATAATATACGCGCCCATATTATTATAACTACTATTATACACGTACCTACGACGTTTTACGACGATGCACGAAGGTCTCGATTTTCGTTATAAGTACTCCACTACAAAAGGACCATACAACTGTTCCTCGTGCACGTCGTCTCGGGTGCGCGTGAGTGCGTTAACAGGCGGTCGTGACGACCGCTCATGATAATAAAATAATAATAATAATAATAATATACGGTAGCCGTTTTTTCGGTGGACAACAATGGGTGCTATAGAACGTCAGTCGCGGGTTGGACGGGGGATGAGAGAAAAACAAATGCGCGCGATATTATTATATGGCCACGACACGGCTCGCGAACGGTCGTGGGTCTGTCGGAATTACATTTTTATTTCCCACCCGAAAACGCCAAAACAATGAAAAGGCCTCCTTGTCGGCGCCGACGACGACGACGACAACGATCGAGTGACGACGACGATGATAATATCATTATTGTTCCTGGACGAACACGACGACTGTGCATTGGTACCCATATGGTCATTGGTCGCGGGTACTCCGACGCGCGTGCTACTGCTTTTCAAATAATAAATACATTATTATTAATTTTTTGTATTATGTTTTTTCGTTGAAGCGTCCGCAATAATTAAAAATGGCTTCGTCACGGTGCCGCGTAAAACCATCGCACGTTTTAATAATGTTATTATGTCTGGTTCGTGTGTAGGTAATATGTAGTTTTAAATTACTGACGGGCAATTGTCCTATAGTCACTCGTCGACTACAACAATTCCGATTCGGTGCGTGTATCACTCGAATGCGTTTACTATACGAAGACATCTTTTTGGAAAGTTTTGATTTTTATTTTTTACATTTTTTTTTTTATCTGAAATAAGTAATAGCACCTCACCTGCAAACATTAATCTTCGTTAAAATTGAGTTTTTGTGCACCTTGTGTCAGACTCTCTTAAATCTAAACACGATTCGTTATAACAATTTTATTTTATGGGTGCTCACGCCCGCCGTATAAATTGTCATTTACTTATTTTTTTTTTTTTACCATCTCGTATCGTTTTATTCATCGGTTCATCAACTAGCTCAATATTATTGTACGATATGCCATGTACAATAATACAAGGTATTTTATTATACCTACATCAATATAACACGCGAGTTTTATTCCTATTTTTATGACAATATACCTAGGTTACACCTGTTTCGTCCACTACACCTTATTCATAAACGATATTCACTAGTCGAAAACGTCCGTGCGCTTTATGCTCAGCTGTACGTGAATGACGACGAGAGTTGAATGATAATAATATTATTTACCAGCGATTAAACCAACAATAGCGCCTCCGTCGGGAAATCGTGTGCTACTGTTATACTAATAATAATAATATTATAGTGGCGGTGTTGATTGTAGACGGTAGTATATTGTCTCGGCAAATATTTAACGCCAACTTTGTTGGTTTAACAGTTCGATTGCCACCCGTAACGAGTCTGTATACAAAGTCCAACCAGGTATAGTGTTTATTACGTAAATTCACTTGATGGCTGAGAATACTGTATAATATGGTAATACCAATAATTAACTATAACACTTCGAAAATTATAATAATTACGGTAATGCACATAATATAACAGTAGGTATGTCGGTAATGATTAATGCCCAATATTTTTGTATTTTTGTAATTAAAATTACAAGTAAATGACGAAGGAATTATAAGCATTCCGATAGACATTTTATAAAAGCCAAAGTTGCTATTCACAAACAAATTCAGAATAATCAGAATACCGGTACCTGGTCATTTATTATATAATAATAATACGTGTAATGCATTTTTAAGGGGTTTTATATAGGCAATTTTATTGAAATTGGAAATTTATGAATTAGTATATTATTAGAATAAATTTTAAATTGTAATTATTGGTATCATGTCAGAACCGTTATTCATGGATGTTCTGCAATAATATTTCGATATGCTTGTGGAAAAATTGTTTTGCATGTGAAAGAACTCTAAAAACCGAACAATTATACAAATATTATGTTTGAGAAGTCAACCAAATTTTAAACGGGATTAGAAAAGTCAATATTTTGGTGTGATGTAACACGCACTGCAGAGGTATACGAATTTTCGCAGTATAAAATATTATGGACGTGTCTAAGACATGACCATTTTTATGAAAAAACTTTTTGATGTATAAATCAATTGTGTAACAGTATATTATTTTATATATTAAAAGCAAATAACTTTGAACTGTAAAATAAATGTGTTATCAGTCTCGTGTGAAAATTCAGTGTCCGCAATCTATTGCGTTTGTAACTTTCCGCATCATTATACCAAGCAGGGTAATACAAGTTACCTCTCCAAACGATTTTTTTGTTGCAAATAACACGACGTGTGCAGTGTAGCATGTACGACGGGGTGGTTTATCGAGTTTATCAACAAATACATAGGTATTCCTATAACATTATTATATCGTATTTGTCTGCTTCAAAACACAGTTTTGTATATTATTTTATCTTCCACATTGATTTTCAATTATTTAAAATTACAGATATTAAATTTTAAAATACAAAAGGGGGTTACCCTGTGGAGTTGACACAGCGATGTGGGGTCTTTACCTGTACCTGGGGGTTAGTGAGGGAAGCAGAGCCCCCTAGTCCATATTATAATAATATTATGGTTTCTCGCTCTAATACCATTCTCTATATCTCGTTCTCGTTGAGTTCCTCAGGAATCGCGAGTACTTCTTCGCTTGGCTCGTTAGCCACTCATACTTCGGTCTTAACCGTTATCGTGTATAAAACGTGCATACGGCCTAAGGGCGTATTTCGTTATTGTTAACGTAGTATTCTCTGAGAAGACGACGACGACGACGACAACAACTACGACGACGAGTCCATGGGCCTTACACTCGATTATCGCATTTATTCTACCGTGTCCTCTCCGCGACTTTACGACGTCGTGCTTAGCGCGTTAGTCAGAACACACACACACGTTCTCAATTACATCACAATTACGCGCGTGTGTGGAGCGAAAAACTAAGTCGGCGTACGATACCATCGTCTGCAAGCGAATTTTTGTTTCCTACGGCTATATTATTATATAATACATGATAATAATAATAATAATCGTCGTCGTCATTGTGTGTTTCTATTGCGCGTTTCCGGCTGCACCGATGCTCTCTGCAGCAGTATACGACGACTTACTGCTACGGCGACTATACACGGTTCGATACACTCGATTTCCATTTATTCCCGGCTCCGTTCGGATACAATACTCATATACAACCAGAAAGATCCACACTACCTACTATAATACATATTATCTATATACACAAACCAAATCCCCGGCAGTGCATATAGATATTATATCGTATAATATATAATATTAAATCTGTGTACACATATTATAATGATATTATGTACGCACATAATACTGTTTCGGTGGTTTGTTTATAATATACTAGACACTAGTATACTACCACCACGTAGTGTAATATTAAATCATATTATGTAGGTAAGTATATAAGTATTATTATAAACGTATCGTAGTTTGTCACGGATGTTTTACTCTCGGATAATGGCCTCTAATCGTCCTAATATAATATATATATATTTTTTTTATAAGACGTAATACCATCACGATGTCATAATATATAGATGTAAAGCCGTTATAATATCATTATGTCGTACATATAATAATAATAATGCATAGGTATACAATGTACAATACGTACCCGCGATGTACGCTTATTAGTTATTATATTATATTATTATTATGGGCACATTTTTTATTTATTAATTTAATTTTTATTATGTTAAAAAACTATATTATTGCATACCATTTTTGGTCGAAAAAATGCTTTTGTTTTTCGTATGAGGAGGAGTTCCAGAGTTTAACAAAATCTGGTAATGTTTCCGTATTTTTTAATATTATGTATAATTTAAAACGGATAAAAAAGACACCTACGCGAGATCTTATGGAAATGACGACAATAATTTATAACTTTTTCAATAAAACTAACTGATCGTTAAATAACACCGACCCGCTGTTGCGGTGACGACGACTGCGTGCCGTAATGTATATAATCGGTTGTTTCGGAGGGAGTGTCTTGGACGGAAATAGATACAATGCGGACTGTTCGTTAAGACACAGGAAAGCCGCTCCTCTATCCTTTAGAGCCGCATTACAGTAAACCTTCGATAGTTATAATGGAAAAAAAATAAACAATGATGACAGAGCAAAACTAATTATCAGTTTCCGGTAATTGCGTTTTTTTTTTATTTTTTTTTTTAATCGTTTAAGGAGAGGCTCGTCTCACAAAACCTATATCTAGACTGCAATGTATATGTATAATAATAATTCTTATACCATTGATCCGAATTCTGTTTTTTCTAGTACTCCTGTATAGGTACCCTTCCATATAGTTCTCTATCCACTGGCCGCATTAATATTTGGTAGAGTAATAAACATAACATATTTTTCCATCTGGTTGTTCTAAAATTAATTTGATACCGGCTTCGGTTTACCAATTTGTAGGAAACTATTACTCTATCAGTTTAACAACGACGTTAATTAATACTCGATGATATACGACAAGTCACCGATTATTGTGTAGCAAAGGTCTTTTCAATTTTCCCTTTGTCTTTGTATGTATTAATGCGATTATATTTCTATCTTACAATAGTTATTACTTATTAAAGTTATTATACACGAGAACGGTTTACGACTGAACTTTTTTGATTAAACGTTTCCCCCACTGCAGTGGTCACGCCACCCGCCATCACGTCACCATGGTCTGCATTTCTGAACAAATACATTATTATTAATACTATTATAGATACACCTATAATTGACCATTGTTGTTTTTAGAGTGTGTACACTTTGAAGCGTAGTCCTCCTCTTGTCCTCGAAATTTATTTGCAAACAGGGGTGCACCATTTCGCTGTCACGTCAAGATAACGTACCGTGATTTATACATAAAACTTGAACGAGTCATCTGGCTAATTGTTACAAGGGTTGGAGTGAAATCGTTCCCGCTGCCCCAACCTCCTCGTTCTCTTGTCTCGATTTACCGGGTCCGAATTCGTCATCGAGACCCGTTTTGTTTGCACCGAGTTTGTTTCCCGAGACGATTAGTCAACGTTATTATCTCCTATTAAAACCTCCCCGGGCCTCGTTTCTTCAGATCTGTAACCCGCATTAATCTTCCCAGCAAACGTTTTTGTCCCTTGAAAACGTAATTAATCGAACAACATCCGACATTGGACTAACTTCTCGAAACCCAAATTGCTAAGTCTTCTTTTACGGTGCCTTTGTACTGAGATTATTTCATTCCAAATCGATACAGTACAATAATAATATAATTTATTATTGTTATATACATGTTTGTCGGTTGGTTCTTGCTGTCTGTTTAACAGTAAGGTTAGAAATCCAAACACCACAGACTATAATATTTACAGTGGAAGTCCTTTAAATATGATGTAATATAAATTATACTCGTCGTCTATTCACTAAAACATTATTATACAAATTAAATACCTAAGCGGTTATATAATTATTGTCTTGATAACTTGCCATTTTGTGTCCAGTCGTTTGTGAGTAGGGATGTTGTACCTTTCAGTCAATACATATATAATTATTTTCATTTTGATAATAATTTAATCCCTTGCTAGCCTAACATTACATTTACCAAGCTTATCACGTTTAGTTATAATCACATATAATTATTATATAATGATATTAATAATTTTAATTATTTATTTTAAAAAACAAAATACGATTAGTTCCGATCCTAGATTGTTCCAATTCTTAAAACACGACGGTCGATTCACTTAAGTCCGGTGTTATCTCTGCAACTCACGTCTGTATATAACATACGCTTTCGTGTAATTCAATATTTCACTCTCACCTTTTCTGACTAACCATAGATATATATTATATTTGTCTGTACGTGTTTTTTTGTGCGTGCGTGTATACCTACCGGTGACGGTCTTGTTCGTTTCCGTTTCGTTTTTATTTGATTTATCGAAAAAGCTTTCGGGTCGTACTGTGCACACCTCCAGCCACCTCTGCAGTACTACCTACACTACGTTATATATATAGAATATTATACGTACGGGTACGACTGGAGCGCTGCGCTGTACGCGGCTCTCATCGGTCCGCAAACTTTCTTCCCTAACCCACCCACCCACACCCCCCACACGCACAGCCCCGACCATTAATCACGTTGTTTCCGCGTCACGACCATTGTTTTCGGTCCGGAGCGTCACGGCGTTTAAACCATGAGCGCTGCGCCGGGCGCGAGGAAAACCCCGGGGACGCGGTGGCGGTGGCTGTCAGCGGCTCCGCTTCGGGCATCAATCATCCCCGGCGATATCCCCCGCAACGGCTCACCCTCGCCCCCACAAGCTTCTTGTCGGTCCCGTACACCCGTCAATATATACACACACTCACACACACCATCTACCCACACACACAACCACCCCCATAACCACAGTCGTCTCCCCGACCTCGCCGACCACCACTGAAGTCCACGATATATATTTTTATCGTTATACTTTTTACACGCATCGCTGTAAACAACATACATAATAATATGCGACCTTTTCATGTACCTACATATTATTGTGCGGATATCCAGTATTCATTCTTACGCAAGACTAGTTGCAGATCATAGTATTATACAGTAACAGTGGTCACTATTGACTTTCGATAACTTTCGATTAATATTCTCGTGTAATAATTAAATAAATAGGTAATATTATGTTGTGCGTTCTGTGTGGCTTTAATAGCAATTTTTACATTAGACGTCATATTCACAATAACTATCAATGGATGCAATTTATTATTTAGATCTTAACGAACAGCAATGATAATTATTCCTGCATTTTTGAAAAACATATATTACTAAGTTTATCTAGTCAAAATAAGTCGACATCCATCTTACCGTATAGTCTTGACGCCCCTGCAGCTATCTATATTATATAATATACCTACGTTTAATGGTTACCTACCACGCGATAGGGTTTCTTCACGTGTATTATAATATTATCGACGTTTGCATGCGGTACAGAATAAGGGCTGAGCAACCACATGGCATTAGATATCGTAGGGGGGAATGCATCGACCATGCTAGGCGTGCGCGCGCATGTGGTATGCAGGGCATATACAACTGCACACTTCACCGCTCCAAGAAATAGCCCATTTATTTCCCCTCGATGACCCTTTTTTTTTATTCTTATACGGCACAATTTGAATAATAAATTAAAAATTCGGTTTTAAAAAACTGGCTTCTGAAAACAGAAAACAAATATTAAAAAGTCATATATAGACTTCAAGTTCAAAATTCTATAGATATTTGTCTATAAAAAGTTACTTACAAATTTTATGTTTTCAACGTTTGGCTAGTTGAATAACGCGACTTTGCTCCGGAAAAATAAACAAATATAAAACACCGCTATATCGACGACGTGTCTCTGTTTTAGCGTACCCCAGTTCACGGACAAATCGGCGACGGACCGACTTCGGTGTACCTTGGTTTCTGAACTATATAAGTGTAAAACTATATAATATTAAATTATATTCGACCGAGATTGGCAATCCACCTGTGAATAAAAAATAAATAAATACGTTGCGAACTCTGCGCAACTCTGTGAATAAAATATATCGTTGTAGAACCCTTCGCGTTTCGACGAAAATCCTATGCCGTCTGCGAATATCGCAATGTTATTATATTTGAATGATAATAATATTATGTTGAACGGTTTCCGAGAAAATATCATGCCTGTGACTCGAAGTTATTACACAATAATAGGACGTTACTATTATAAGAGTATTACAGTTCATATTGTTCTGTGTTATTATATTTTATGGTGTTTTTTATTTTCTGTTACAGGATCACTGCAGCAGTAGTCAGAGCTATTCCCACGAACTGTTGAGTGGTGGCGACAGAAACGATATTGTTCCTAAGAACCCAATGCGATTTGTCGCGTGTCAGTGGGCCGCCAGACGCAGACGACGGTATGTACGACAATAATATTAGTCATGACCTGATTTTTTTTTATGGCCGATTTCTGTAAATCTGCAATCTATTCGATTTCGAACTTGCACCGCTCGCTAGTCGTGTTATTGTTTTAACTATTATTGTTAGAAGGTACACACGTGTATAAATTATATAATGATGATTGATATGACATAAATAAAACCGTTCTCGAAAACCGATCAGGACTAACTGTTTACGGTACGGTTCTATTTTAGGTGACTTATTTATTCGTTTCCCCCGACCACACCGCGACGCATAAAAGTATATCGGTTTTTAAAAAAATATATATTACATACATGCCCATTACCCATCTCGCATACGAGCCGTATGTATACTGTACAAGCACATATGTCTATTTACATTTTATGTATTAATAGCGTATTCGCTGTACTGTATATACGCAAACAATATCGAAATATTTTGTTGTCCGAACACCCGTTCGGATAATAACAATAATAATTGATAAGTACTCGATTGCGCAGAGTAGGTATAATATAATGATAATTGTTCTTACCGTCATACCCTCCTCCAACCAACTCAGAAACCTCTCAGGCTCCTCGCTCGTCAGATTCGTCTCGCAACAGTGTTTATTCGAAACGTGTTAATTGCAAACGACGCAAGTGCGCGACACAAGATAGCCGTACCTACATAAAATTACATCCGTTCTGGTTTTTCGTGTGTAAACAAGTCTCTCACGCTCGACGTTTTTTTTTTTTCGTTTTTTATTATTATTTAACACTCCGTTGGCCGTTGCACAGTGTATCGGTCCTCGCAGCTGGACGGGTGCCCGGTACTGGAAAAAAAAATTTAAAAAACGAGTTAGAGTGGCGCGCTCGTATAAACATATCACCGAGTGCCAAACTGCATGTATGTATACGTTATTATTATATATTTTTAAATTCATCATCTGGCGTTCATATTTTTAGCTTTCGGTGCATCATCGGCAATTTCTTATTATATATATTATTAATTATTATTCTGGTGCAATATTATAGTGATATAGTCTTAGCAGTATAATAGTTGTTGCGGTGATGGCTAGTGGTGAACGGTAGCATAATATATTATAGTGTTGGTATATTTATTTGTATTAGTTGCAACAGTAGTGGTGAAGGTAGTAGTACAGCTCATCGATTTTTTTCCCTTTTTTTCTACTTTTATAATTCTACGGTTTCTCATTTTGTACGACGCCAGCAGTCTCTATCGAGGGCTCTCATCAATCAAGACTCGAACGTGGTAAAAATCGAGCTCCGACAGTTAAAACTTGTCACGCAACCCTCATTTTGCCCCCGACCGACGCCAACTACTCTTTCTATCTTCCCGTCGGTGTTCCGAGACTTTATCTTTAATTAAAAAGGTCTTTCGATGTTTAAAGTGTGTGTATATATATAGTGTAACGCCGTGATGCACTGTATGCTTTGTGTGTGCGCGTGCGAAAAGTTTCTTATTTTCCCAATTAATATAAAAGCAGTGTCGCCAGACTGGCTCGATCATTATCAAGATACCCCGTTTAGTAGTCCCTAGAGGTCCCCGGGATCCCTTATTATTATACTGAGTGGTGTTTTTTTCTTTTTCCATAAGTATAGTAAATCAATATAATGATGAGCGAATATTGCTGCTACCACGTACCTACTTATATACTATATAATATATATACATATCTCAAATTTTTCAGATGGTGTATTAAAATAATACAATTAATCTTATATTCATATACACGGTCGCCTGGTTCTCAATATTAAAAATTGCGTTTAATTGTATAATTACAATATATATTTTTAATTTTCTATAATATAGTGTAAAAAAACTACCGAAAGTCAGTTATTATAGGTATAATGTGAGTTATGTTTGGAGCTTAATAAATAATAATCTAAAACTCTTCGAATCTCTTTATTTTCGTAATATTTCATAGGACATAGACTTCTATTAGACAGAGTTTGATCTCGTTACAAGTGCATGTATCATATCTCATAACAATTTGATGTTGTCAATCATCATTCATCAATATACCCGGACACTCGTCGACTGATATATATCGCCGTAGGGAGAAATCTGTGTACGGATCAACTTTAATTCGACCTCGAGCCTTATATTTAAATTGATTTATTCTTAAATGATAATGTGTGTGCCGCATTATGTTAGACGAAGTGTATAGTATAATATGTGAGTCATAAAATTAAATATCATGTTTCAACGCTAGAAATATTTAGACTGAAACAATATATAAGAAATTCAAACAATCGTTCTCAAAAGCGTGTACTCGTGTATTATTTTACTTAAAAATTATTTTCATATATTTTATTGGTTTCTTATAATAGCATTTCGAACTTCTTTGCCCCTAAACAGTATATTATAATATAATATTACACTATTACAGAGCAGAGTCGATGTCACTATCCCACCGACCGCTAAAAGTTTAGAAATCAGACGGTTCGGAGTTAAACTTCATTACGCGTCGGCATCCGGCCAAAAGTTAAGTAGATATATACTCCTCTTTTCCCTTATCTTACCCTAGTTTGCCGCCGGCGTTTATACACTCCCATATGTGTGTGTGTGTGTATGTGTGTATGTATTCAATTAAATTATCCAACGCTCCACCACCACTGTGGCAGGGGGCGGGGAAACGCGTGTGAGCTGACGCCGCCGCCGTAACACACGCGAGAGTTGAGGACTATGCGGAAGTAGTTCCGGTTCGCGAACTGCCAAAAGGTTTTCCGGTTTCTTGTCGGCTCCGTTAACGAGATAAAACCCATCTCCGAACAAACTTATATGAAACTGTAGTGCGCGATGCCCGAACAGCTAGTGGACTATGTAGTAATGTTGTCGCCGTAAACATTATAACGATTTCATCGCACCAACTACGAAAACATTATTTAATGGGCCACACGTAGCGAATATAATACGTATGTATATTATACTAGCTTCTAAGAAACTCTTAGGCAGAGAGGAGGTTCCGTCTATATGTCACGCATTAATGCATTTCACCGTATTCTGTATACGCTGACTCAAAACATTTGTGATTATATTATACCTGTCGTGAGGACTTCGCTTGCGAGAGACGTAATCGTGACTCGTCGGATGGATGGTCGCTTCCCTTTGCTTAAACTCACCAAAAGTTTACGGAGACATTCCAAAATATGTGTTCGAATATTCGGTTCAACCCGAAGAACTATGCCGACATTTCAGTAGGTGTTGCTTTTCACGTCCACGAAAAAAATAAAATTACATATGTATACTAGTCGTACTACAGAGCTTTGTCTTCAGTGGCGTGTCCAGCGGGTAGGCCTGGTAACCTTTAAGTATACCCAAAATATACATTTTAAAATTATATATGATAAGCACACGATATATCGATCATATTTTTTGTTGTAAACAAAATAAATATTTGTCTATAAATAAAATTAATAATCGTAAAATTTATCGTCAATTCTCAAGCGCTTCTTGGAAATACCCCATATTTCTATATAGATATTACACGACCCGACGACCGTCGTCGTTTGGTCAGCGATCACCGCCGTAGTGTTGAGCGTCAAAAACTTTGATATGGCTATTAGATTACAAATATTACACGTCATACTTATGACTTAAACAGTATAATAAAATTTTTCTTAAACTCAAAATGTGTTGACTATACAAGTTATTTTTATAACCAGGCCTGTCCTGAATTTTGGTCCTAGACACGCCTCTGTTTGTCTTTACATGATATAAAAAGACGTATATTATTCGAGTCGTACTCATACTAAGTTAGCTCATACTTAAGTATTATATTCTGGCCTTTGGACATTATTTCAATCCAACTATGACGTACCTATATAATATAATATATCCACCGAATACGATTTTTTTCCGCTGAATTCGCCACGAAGCGCGGGAAATCGCCAATCGGTTGTGGTTCACAGTTAAAAAGTCTAAGGAATCGGCGGAATAGGGGAAGATAATAATGTTATTTTTACGCTCTTAGCAGAAAGTTCTATAAATAAATTTAAAAAAATATGCAAATAAAACGTGTAGTGCGTCTACCGCGGACGATTGTTCGTGAAATACACGGTGGTCGGTCCATCGGTGTGAAGTGAACGTGCGACGACAATAAGGCAGAAGTCATCGCCAGGCATAAATCAACGCCTCGAAAGCGGACGACCGCCGCATACTAATAGAGTATTCGAGTATGTGCATAAGGGTGGAAGGGGGTCACAGGTAGTAATATTTCCGATAAAAGAAAAATATAGACGTTTGGATTAAAAATGTCTCATTATTATTATCGAGTCGGGGCGCTGTGCTACGATAATTTTATACGTATATATACCGCTGAATGTATATGGTAATAGTAATAATAATAATAATTATTATTATTATGGTAGTATATAATATAGGACCTGCGCCAGCTGCTATATCGAGAGGCTACCGTCGCGAATCCGAAACGAGATCGGATGGCGTGTGGTATATATTTTATAATAATGTGATATATTTTTATATTATTATTATTGTTATGATGCAGGGCAATATATATATAGCCGAGTAATGGTGAGTGTATATATTATGTATATGCATCATAGGGTGGAGGACGGAGGTGTATCATAATATATACGTATTTTTATTTTTTACGGCTCTGGCAAAAGTCACGTACCGCGATTTAATTGCGCGTGGCGGGCGTGCGAGCTTCAATCGTAAACTATATTATTTTCTTATCACGTTTTTTGTTTCTTCGTCGTCGAGGGGAGAAAAACAGCAGTGCCGAGCACACCCTGCACCTCGCACAATATATACGTACACTTATGTATATTGGTATCCTATACATATATATTTGAATGTAAGGTACAATCGCAATTTTTCCCGTATTGTATATTATTATAACAAAGCACGATAATAGTAATAATATACACACTATCGCGACGACTACGACGACGAGGAGGCACGTCCCCGTACTCGGGTTACGGCAGAGTGAGTTTTAATTGATAGTAGGATATAATATATAGAGATATATAAAGTGAAATGGCCAGGCCATCGGACATGAATAATAGTTACTGTAAAATTAGATCAAATTGAATTAACTATTGCAATTTGCAGCACGCCAGCCCCCTCGCGTTTAAAAACCCTCAAAACTGCGTTAAATTATTCTTATACTTAACAGAATGTAATATAGTACCTATAAACCACAAATCGTCGTGTCTCATAATTCATAATAATGCAAATATTATATTAATATATGGATAGCATCATATTATATATTATTATCGAAGTAAAATATTATAGTATAGATAGCATATTCGTAAATATGAATACCTATATGATCATATTTTATTAAGAATTTGAGAAATATAAAAAATTTTAAATACAATTACAAGCCTTATTTTTTTTTTAATAACTCTTCCTTGCCGATTTATCATCTACAATACTGTTTTCAAGAAGCAGATTAATATATACTTCATACTAGGTACAGGTACGAAAAATAATGTATATCTACATTCAGCTATACAGGATATACTAATATTACAATCAAATATAATGTGTACGGCATCACATATATTGTGGTTATTTTGTTTCACGTATCTGTCTTTAAATTCGGTAGTGTGTTTGCGAGTGTGTGAGTGTTGGTTAAATAATTTCCATGCTGCTAACATGATTTATTCTGATTCTGAGCGGCGTGCGTGGGCAACTGTGCAATGCACCGTACACATTTATAATGGGTATGTACATTAATCGATAAACACTCGTCACAGCCTTCTTTCACCAACGCCCGTTGAACATATTTTTTTACAAATTTTTTTCAACGAAGCTCTTCTCCTATATACAGATCGTCGTGGTGCAGGACCTTTATTTTTAACGCAGTCGACGAGACCACCGCCGACACTCGTGCCATTGCAGTATACTCGTCTGTACATTCAAGCACAATAATAATATATATAATAAATGCATATTCCGATATTCGTTATACGAAAATGTATATTCGCCAAAATCCGTGTTCCTTGTCGTATAGTCGAATAATATGCAATGTCGGTATCCGAAATGTGACGACGACGATTATCGATCAGAATTGTTTCTTGTGTATACGAAACGATATTATATTATGTAAATGCACCTATATGCATTATAATATATTAAATTTTAAGTTACAATAATAAGACGTCGGAAACGTTAAAAGTAAAAACTTAAAACAGTAGAATAGTACAGCTTGTCCACGTAGGGTATATACAATACAACGTGTCTATATAATATTAAAATGTATTTTAATATTATGTTCTCAGCAGACCTATGCGTTCCCGGCCGAATTGAATGCGCTTGCACGGCCAACTCGTTATAATAATAATAATAATAATAATGTATAGTATAGGCGCACGAGCGGCGCGGCCACCATATATACCATCTGAATTTCAGATCTGTATTCGTGACAGACGCGATCTGTTCGTTGTGTGTGTATAGTTACGTATACCGCGACCACGGTTGTGTTTCGTTCACCACCAAGTTGAAGTTTGATTAGTAATGAAAACAATGGTGATCCACAATGGTGACACTTACGTTTTTGAAAATATTTCTATTACGCAATTTTAAGTCGTTACAAAACAACATTTATGGAAAACAATTATGTTTTTTACTATTTTATATCGTCATAATGTTTTAAGTAAAACTCTTTTGATTAATACCATACAATTTTATTTTCATATTCAGCTTTAGAATAAGGAATTTAAAATGCGTATTGCCATTAAAAAAAGTATAGAATTAATAAAAATTATAACGATAAAAAAAATAATAAAAAATGTAATTCTTTTAGAAATGTTTGCTTTACTAACGACTTGAAATTATGTAAAAATATATTTTCAAAAATATTAATTGTTTTCGAAATAACGAGTGTCTTACGTTAAATGGATCATCCGGTATACACAATATCGTCGTACGTTTGGTCGTTGTATATTATAATATATTATATTGTGTATATCTGGCTATCGGACGAACGTTTATTTCTTGTTCGTTTGCGGCGGTGACTGCGTGGAAATTTTTTTTCATTTTTAAAACGCGTCTAACTCCGTCCGCGCGAGCGCGAGATAACATCGGGGCTGACACGCGGTATAGTATGCACGGCGGCGTTATACGGACTTGGGAGGAGTACAGCCTCGGCGACCATATATATACCTACATCGTTATTCCTATGTATTATGTATATTGTTATTTTTCATTATTATTATTATTATTTTTTATTTTTTTTTCTTCCCATTACCGTTTCTTTGTCGAATGTGACGCGGGCGACGGCGCCGCCGCTGCTGAGAGAGTATTTTTTTTGTATATTGTTCACTTATGTTATATACCTATGTAGATATTATATGCTCGCATACCATAATATTCGTATGCGCGGGAACGATTTTCGAAATGTGAACGACCAGCCGGAGCTGAAGCATAACGACGTTATTTTCGAACCGCGGACGATGCAAATCCAAAATAATTTCATCGCGTATTTTGAGCAACGTATATTTTCATATATAATTTTATAACAACAAAGCCCAAATGACCGCCTCAAATATTTACATTTTAGTGGTCTTGCCCTTTACATAGATAGTTAGTTTTATTATTGTCCACACGCGAGTTTCATAAATAATAATATGCGTTTATATCGGTATGGCGTGCATCTATTTTACCTTTAAGAACAACGCCGTGCATCATATAACCAATTGCGGCTAAATTGTACATATTATATTTTATTTTATTATTATAACGTAATCTATTAAATCATATTAATATCATATTATTATAACTGTTTGTAGACATTTCATTAAATAGGTATACATATACCAGGTATATACAATATCAAGACTAATTTGCTATATATTTTGATAATGGATTATTTTCTTATACCAATTAATTTCCTAACGATATATTTCCCAGTCCCTACTGTGGAGTATATAGGTAAACGCGTAAAACTCGTTTCCTCGTCGGGACAGAAAGAGAGAGAGAAAGAGTGATAAAGAATTGGATTGTACTGAGACATTTCGTATTAATATCTATCACGATATATTATATATATTTGTAATATAACTTCACTACGTATATATATAAGTATATAAATGACAAAACGTAAATGTCTGTACGACGACGATGATGATGATCTATCTCTATGTGTGTGTGTGTGTGTGTACACCCACGTATTTAACTCTGTGCTCTTTCGATTTCGCAGACGGTTATCACTCTCCGCTGGCGGAATTCGGAGGCTAACGTTCCGGGACCTCGATATAATATAATTGCATTCCACTCGGCGCCGCAACAAAATAAACGGTCTACATTTTACGGATGAAATTCCACCGACGTCGTCGTCTTCCGTGGTCTGAAGAAAAACTCAGTGAGCCCAGTACAACAATGATGATAATAATAATAACAACAGCAGAAACAACAATGACAACCACAACAACAACATCATCAACAACACAAACAATATATAAGGCAGTTCGGGGAACGGGAGACAAACATTTCCGGAATCGCAACTATTGTCGCCATAGAGTTCAATGGATGATTGATTCCCGTCCAGAGAGGAGTGAACTTTTCAGTAACAAACAAACGAACAGGTAAAACATTTTAGGTTTTCGATAGTATTTTAAAAATAAAGACAACGGGTCGCCACAAAAGAATACATCAGCACAATGGTTGAGGCGCTGCGCCCACGACGTTTTTGTTTCAATAATGATGTCGTTTCAAATGGACACGAAACTTTTGTTCGAAATTTCAGTTTGCGTAAATATTCTTTAAATGTTCGTTATTTTCCCGCTCACGTTAATTATAACAATATAATGGTTACGTGTTAACTGGTCGTTCGTAAATCTCGGAATTTCACTTTCAAAAACCACATTATCGTCAAATCGTATTTCACTGCAGCTGTGTGTTACTATTTATAGAGTCAACTCGCGTTCTTTAAAATAACTAAACGATATGACAAAATATTTAATTCAAAATCGAATCAATGTAAATAAAAATTTTTAAAAATATATATACTTAAATCCGTTGCATAACATAATTTATAGTAATTTGAACTTCGGTGACGACTGAATATATAATATATACGAACCTAATATTTATACAATTACAATTTACAACCCCAAATGGGGCTGCGACTTGCTATCTCCATTAATTTGATAATTATTAACACTAAGACTACGCAGTGAGTGCTTAGAAGCGATAACGTTAAATGCCCGAGAGTGCAATTCCGACGCAAAAGAACTCATTGGAATTAATTATATCTTATAAATCATAATTAAATAATAATATGACGTATTGCTACGTCTTTCACGTCGGCGGAGACGACATGGATGAGAAACCAAAGAAAACCATTTTCTCAACAACTCGGACGCGTTTTGCCAACCGTTTGGTCGTTGCTGCAGGAGGGGAGGCGATGGCGTCCTGAAACCGTACACAGACTGCACTGTGTCGCGTGCGATTTCGGCGGCGGGGCGGTAATGATATTATTATTATTATTATTATTAGACGTTCACGTGGGTCACGTCATATTATTATCACGACGACGACGTCTCACATCGCCGTCGTCGCGCGGACGACACACAAACGGAAAACAGCAGATAATAATAATTAATATGGCACCGCGTCAGTGTCGGCGGTTGAATAACCTCATCGCATCCCGGTGCAGTCGTCGTTGTTCTAACAGTTTCGGCGTCGTTTCCTGCGCCGCAGCGAGTTGATTAAACGCCGTCATCATCACGCTCCAGTTTCGTGCAGATCTCGTATCGCGAGCCCGACCGACCGTGTGCATTTCGTCTTAAGCGACGTATTATACGCATTTCCACCGCAAGTGGAACGCGTACGGCGGCGGTGCGTGCGCCGGTAATCTAATATATCGCGTCCAGGCTGCAACATTACCATGGTATATGTATAATAATATTATATTATACTATTTTAATGCGCGCGCAATACCATTGCTATAATATATTATATTATTATTATTATTATTGTTACCGTTCTACGAGATGGTGGCGTATGATATCACACGCAACCGACGCAGCAGCTATATACGATATATATTATAATGCGTTGATGTATTAAAAAACCTACTTGCAACGATAATAATATTACTATATATACGCGTGGGCATAATATACTATTATTATATTCGGCGGCGGTCGCGTTTTTCCGATATTTTATTGCACATCGTTTCGCCGCCCCGAGAGACTGTTTATATCGTATATACCTTATATGTTATATACCTAATACGTATAATAATATATACATTATAATAATATTATACTGCTTCCGAGACTGCAGTGGGAGGGACTGACGCCGCGGACGAGTCGTTGCGGACTACAACGGGCTCGTGACCGGATCTCGTGGATAATCGTGATCGTCGAAAACGTTGCAGAACAGCGAAACGAAATTAGGAGCTCTGCTGAAACGTGTAATAATATAATATATTGATAAATGTACGACAGCCGTGTTCTTGGGGGGGGGGGGGATACGGACACTCGCACAATTTCTCGACTCGGCGTAGGATAGTGCAGTAGTCGTATTGATTATGACTAGGGTTTAGGGTTGGGATTTCTTCGATACGCTTTGTATATTGTAATATGCTATATGCTTATGTTTGTAAAAGCTATCGCAAACTAACGTTAAATGAGAATAATTATTTTTTCAGATTAAAAGTCCACATAAAAGACTTTAAATTGTGCATTCCTGCAAAAATTGTTTTCTATTTAATAAACAATATTTTGTTGTTCAAAACTTATTAAAATAATAATGAGCATTTTGTAGGTGCGTAATTTTGAAATTGTATGTCATTATGACGATACCTATGCGTGGATCTGAATGACACTCCAATTAATGGTGTTCTGATGGGATATCAGTATATCACTCCAGTTGCTATTCCTACCATATTGTATAGGTAGGTGTTTGTACGAATATAAATATTTACGATCGAATATCATACCAGAAATAATAATAAATATACGAACGTATACGAATATATAAATAAATAACTGTAGGAATTTAGAGGGACACAAGAATTTTGGTATTTCGTATTTTTCTGCACTCTTCGTTTCGAAGCCGACCGATATAATATAATATTCTATGCTTATAGCGTACAATATTATAATATTATCTATTACCACTCTTACCGGTATGGTACCTTTTTTATATTATTATTAGTACATCCACGGCGTGTTAAAAAAAAATCGTCTGATAGAATTCGCGTCGATCAAACATGAAATTCAAATGAAGCCACTGCCGGTCCCACCAGCCGCCCGCGGCGGAGACGCGCGCGCACACATCTCCGCACGTGCGGCGTTTCGCCATATTTTCACGCGTCGAGGCGCGCATAGTACACGATTTTCGCGGTCTCTCTCTCTCTATCTTTCCCTCTTTCCCTTTCCACGCTCTCGCCCTCTCTCTTTTCTCATTCGTCTCTCTCGCTCGCCCTCTCTACCTCTCTCTCAATCTCTCTCGCGCCGGTCCACCGTCGATCATTCGCCGTCTGGCCGTCGGCAGGCGCGTTCGTTGTGCCGCGAAAACCGATAGTGTCCGGTCGTCGGTCGTCACCATCACCACCATCGAACGTTGGCTTTGGGTAATTATATTGTTTTTTATGAATATATTTTTTTTCCACTTCTGTTTCTTGAAAAAAAAAAAAAAACGATTGCAGTAGTTTTATTTAATTTAAACTAACCGCCGGTC
This sequence comes from Macrosiphum euphorbiae, assembly GCA_949089665.1. Classification (NCBI taxonomy): domain Eukaryota; kingdom Metazoa; phylum Arthropoda; class Insecta; order Hemiptera; family Aphididae; genus Macrosiphum; species Macrosiphum euphorbiae. The sequence goes on along the minus strand of CARXXK010000003.1, from coordinate 45,297,631 downwards.
GCGTATCCGGATTCCGGACTATATCAAACGTGCATGTCACATATTATTATACGTCACGATGAGCGTATACAATTTGTGCGAAACGAATATTGTATTATTTTCACAACGCGATCCGTTCATTTGGAGTTTCCCACACCTACCAACTCTATATTGCAGACCTGCACCGGAATCGACCGAATTGAGCCGTACTGCCGTCCACGGGCTTAACGGATGATAGTTTGTGTCCGAAAATTCACGTTATCATTATTATACGCCAGCGACGTGCAACACAATTCCGGTAATATTAATTAATTACGAGTATTACCATAATATTATATAATACGCGGAGACGGTGGTGGTTAAGTGTAATACATTATGGTATGGTATATATATGTAGAATATAAAATAATATACGCACAAGCAATCCGGTCGACGAAAAGTTTTTCTATTATTCAAGTATATAATACAGTTTTTACCTCTTTTTTTTTTTTGTTTTGTTTTTCTTTTACTTCGCTCTTCTCCAGAAAAACGCGCATAAAACTTTTACGTAAAAGAAACTGTAAATATATAAATATAAGTTCGAGTATTGTTATTTCTTTGCTTGTCGGTTTTCTCGAGTGCCCCATCACCTAATGTTTTTCTTCTTTTTTATATTATTTATTCCTCCTCGCGCACTTTATTTATTATCCGAAAATCTTCTTATACTCGGTGTGGGGGGATGAGAAAAAATTTGAAATTCGCTGAAAGTTAATCCAAGAATGTTTTTTTTATTAACATTTTTATGTTTTGTTTTTTTTTTCATTGTACGCGAAAGTCCGCGTCTTAATTCAATAACCAAAATGCTTATTACATTTACATAATGGAAATTATTTCGTTGTGGAACGATGTTTAATTTTTTTTTCATTATTTATGCTTTAGTATGCATTTCATCGCTCCTCCAATCGTCGTTTTTCCTGCTGTCGATTAATAATGGAATATTTAAATGACATTTTATACCCTATTGTATTATAACGTACGATATTATCGAGAGGTGTATATATATATATAATATAATAATGTATAGTCCGTACCGCGAGTGTTTCTTCATTGATGGGAAAGTTATCGACTCGCGTTTGCGGAATTTTAAAGAACAGAGAGGGATCGGTTATAGAGAATTGACGCCGAGGGGGAAGAAATGAAAAAAAGCGTAAAATGTGCTGCTCGAGAAACATGTAATAATAATAATCGCGCCGACACCCCTATAATGCTCACACACATACACATATAATATGTATATATATATTATATTATATATATTGTTGAACGAAAGTTTTGCAGCAAATGAAACTCGCCGTAGTGTTAAAAATTCCTGCAAAAGCGTTCATTAAAATGTTTTTCGTTATACGTGTATGCGGTAGTATGTTTCAGTATCGTGCAAAGCCTTTGTTCGGTGCATTCATTCTTAGACTTTATGTTATACCACACGTGAATGGTTTTCGGTCAAAACTGCCGTAAAATTTAACGACCTATTCCTCTATATATATAATACCCTCTGTGCGCCAGTATTTTAGCCAGTAAAGAACTATACAGAATAATATAGTTATCTAATATAAAGAACTTTTCTTTTTTTTTTTTATCAAAACTCATATCGACCACGTTGTGTGCAAATATACGTTACGGTACGACGACTGATTTGAGATATTTTTCAACGGTGCAAAGACGACGATGTTATAATAAAAAAACACGGCTTTATCGGTTTTCATTTTTGTTTCCTCGTAAATCGTAATCGTCCAGCATAACGGGGTTTAGGCCCAGCCGAATTTTCGTTGCGAAAGGGATGAACATCCCAGTCATACTCGTATAAGTCCTCCTCCTTGTGTGTTTATTATGATATATTACTATTATTATATTGTACAATTTCCCTCCCGGGACAAGCCATAAAAAACGATCGGGCACTTAATATTACTATTTCAATTTAACCGTGCCTCAAATATGATATTATATTCTATATTATACGCTGTTATCATTATTACTATTATTATTATTATTATTATTAGTGTACAGTTAGATCACATAGTCACCAGACGTCCAGTTGTAATAACACGCGGTGGGGCAGTCAAGCAGCGATTGCTAAACTCCGATTAGAATAATATTATGTATAAACTGACCATATATTAATATTTTACAGTATAGTTTAATAATATTTTATAGTAGACAGGTAGTGCTTGTGGTACGTAGGCGTTATACATATTATAATAAAGTTATAATAACGGTTTGGTGGAATATATTCAAAATTAAATTTTACTCGGACCGTATAATATGATTTATCAGGTGTCTCGGCCTGGGCACCAAGCTTTTCAAAGCAGCATCGTATTATAGTTTGAGTGTGTTACAATGTGTGTGTGTGAGCGCAAGCACACGCGCTAAGTCCATTATGATATATTATTTTAAACGGATATTTTAAGAACTGGCCATCGTATACTTGCCAGAAAATTGATTGTTTTTGTTTTCATAATATATAAAGTATTTGATAAATATTTGTGCATGTGATCCATCTGGTCGACGGTGGTGGCTGTGGCGGTGAACAGAATAAGGTAGCTTAAAATAAACCGTCGATTTGACGTAGCACGTGTGCTTCGGGCTTGGGTTCGGCTTATTCCCTTGCAGGATACGAGGTCGGTTATATCTATATTATTATCTTCGTGTTATACAGGGGGCGCTTTTCGGAAGTTAAATTTGTAATGAAAAATATAATATATTATGGGAAACGTTTTTTTTATTTAAATATCCGTTATTACAGTAAAAGCGTCATGAAAATAGATATTATTATATGGTTTGTAGTCATAATGTAGAGTTTTCGTCAAAAGCCCCTCAAAAAAAAAAATGTATATTGTTATAGTATATACTATTTTATATTATGTACATATTAATATTATATACGAGCGATAACGCGACGTCGACATCGCCCGCGCGCCTCACGTCATACAATTTTTTTAGCCAGCTCTCCACCCCCTCCCCACATGGTCTGTCAGTCCGCCCACGCGACCGACTAGCGCGTGTGCCGCACCTGAGTCGCGACTGCACAACCGCCGCAGCGTATAATCCGGCGGGTTAGCCGCACACGGCCATATAACATGATGTATTATAATAGAGTAAGTATAATAATAAAACTGCTATAATAATAATATTATCGTATAGGTATATACAAAACGGTATAATTTATTGGCCACTGTCGTTCCAGCTGCCAACGCGTCACATGGCGTTGCACAAACACATCGGTCCGCGGCTGTCGAATGTAACGTTATATATTATTATTATTATCATAGTGACAAGCGGCGGCGGTGGATTCTATAATATTATTATTATTCCTCTTCGTTATCTGACGCGGTCGAATCCCCCGCACCCAAACCTGTGACGTCTGCAGCGACGATGATTTATTATAATATTGCCGCCGGTTTGAGCAAATATGAGATCGACAAAATGTATGCGCGTAATTCCATAATATGGTAGGTGCGCGCCCAATCGTGTGTATAGTGTGTACATCATATGCCTAAAGAGTATTAAAATGTACTATATTAAATTATTTAGTGTCTACTACATATTATATAGTTGGTTTGACGCTTTTCGACTTTCGAGTTAATTATAATGAGCTAAGGGTTAAGAACTTTGCACATGCGTATTTACATATTATATTATTTTTTTTTTATCCTAGAAGAATAATATGACAAGTATAAAATCATTTTCGTGCTTGGTAATAATGTATAAAGCATATGATTATGTTTTCACAATCTATATATTATAAATTAAAATGGTTTTGAATTTTCTATCAGCTCATTACTTTCAATGTTTGTAAAATATGAAGTTCGATTTTTGGCTCATTATTTTATGTAAAGCGTATTTTCGAGTGTTATGAAATTTTGCATATAAAATCGCTAACGAGTATATTTCTAGCTCTACCACTCTCGAACTCCGATATCGACATATTATTATATGCCTATATGACATTTATTTCCCCTTACGTTCATAACTTGTTCTTCGGTTCCGGTATCTCGGCTTCCCCTTAGAGAGAGACATTGTCCCTTTCTCTCATCTTCGGTTCAGTCTGAGCAAACCACTCCCTGTAACAACTCCTTCAATTTGTCTCCCCTCTACGTATAAACTATATTATACAGTAGGTATATATACACCTTTGAAGCCAACGGCTGCATTGACGTTCTTTATTCATTCATCTTGATTTAAGTTCTCCCTTATTTCAGGCGATATCTCCATCTTTCTTTTTAAAATTGGCTCCTGCGCATTATCCGATATAGAACCCTTTGTTGATTTATGTTCACCTCTTATTATAATATTTCATTCACAATTTCATCAAAGACTCCAGGATGCAGCCTGCGGGATCATCTGCAGTATTGATACATTTAATGAATGTTCTCAACGTTATTTCCAATTGCACAGCTTCATAAGTTCCCTGAACAACCGAACGCCGATAACAATTATATCATTAGATTCTTATGGTCGACGGTCGTATCACCATGGCTACGAAAATAATTATAATATTATATTACTAGTGTTGACCACAATATGGGGATATTACACTAACCGTACAATCAAAGAAACGGCGTTGTTAGACATTGTTTTTTTCTTTCGATTCTGTACAAGAGAGTGCGAGTGATAAATGACAGATGGCCTATATATAATATCTATACACATGGTCGGAGTGGCGTATACGCATATGCATCTATATGTGTGTACATATATAATGTGTACGCTTCTGCAAGTCTGGTGTGTGCACGAGTGTGTATACATATACACGAGATTATGAGGAGCGACGGGCTCGTAAGTCTGGGTGAGGTGGGTCGGGGAGGGGTCGAAACCTTTTTCCAATCCCTGAAACAATACGACACGGCGACCAGACTACACTTAGCGTGCGTCTATTCCCCTTTATGTAGGAGCCGAAGCGATATCGCCGACTGCTGCAGCTGCCGACGGAGAAAATATAAAAATCCCTGATGCGAATGTGTCGCGCGCGTGGCATTCGTTTCATGTTTGCATTGCTCCGAGATCTGGCTAGGAAGAGGTTTTTGTATTATATGTATAATAAAAAAATATACTATTATTTTTTTATTCATTCCAAGAGCCGTGTACGCACATCAACGGGTCGTAAAAATTGTCTTATATATATATGCCGTGGTCGTAGCGTATAACGTAAACTATATTATTACACTATACGTATATATATCGTATTCGGCCTACACGTGCGGTGTTGCCGGACCATAATAATACATATCGCCACTACGATATATATATATATATATATATGTGCAAACAGTCAGCCGAGCCCCATCGGGGCTCGTTTTCCTGGAGTCGTCGAGTACGCGACGACCGCGGCGTTTTTACGCGCCTCATATCGTGGCGGGTTTTATCGACGTTTTACGTCCTTCGTTTATGCCCCAAACGACGGCACCGAGCAGAGTACTTTATATTATGTTATTATTATTATTATATTCCCCGGCGGGCACGTTAGAGCGGATACGGTTCCCGACGGTCGGCGTGTTGTTATATAAGTGAACTATATAATATTATATAATAAATATATATATATAAACAAACACAAACTGATTTATATCGCGAAATAAAATCGACTCGCTCGAGCCATGATCGTGGACGACGAAAAGCACTATAAGCGTGCAGATCTTCCCGCTGTGCGATAAATGCCCCCAAATAATAATAATAATAACAAATAAACCAAGTATTGCGTTTTCTATAGGTATAGATTCCACAAAATATGTTGGACTGTGCCTCTATGAGTGAGAAATTGTTTAGGAATTTCAGTTATTCTCTCTCTCTCTCTCTCTCTCTTTGCCACTATAAGATTGTATTTGGGATAAAATAAATAAAGAGCCACCCAACCACACCTTAGCTAGCTTCCACCAAGAATAAAATTGATCGTTTTACCTCTCGACCGACAGCTTTCATTATAATAATAATATAAAACCCTATTTTCTCAGTTTTCGATTAACAACTCTTTTTGCTCCGCATATATATATAAGCATCAGGAAAACAAGACTGAAAAATGTAACAAATAAATAAACCGTTCGTAGAAATTCTTTTATCTTCTCTTTCATTCGCTACTCCTCTTAAACATTTATTTCGTGAACTTTTCACATTGAAATATGAGAAATAGTAATTTTTAGTTGGAATAGGATGAGTCTGCGTGCTTTAGTGCGAATGGAAATCCCACTAAATAGTGGTTGTACCGTTACATTCAATTTTTTTTCTCGAGCAATATATCAAAGGTTGAAATTTATTAAACGTTAAATAAATATTATGAGTTATTTTTTAAATGTTTATTCATTTTTACGTTTTTTACTAAGAAATAATAAGAATATTCTACCTAAAATATGTACTTGTATTTAAATGCTGATTACAGTGTTATATTATCTAACAAAATATAAAGACAATAAATTAATAAAACAATAAATTATAAAGATAGAATAGTGATGTTTCTTAAAAAGAATGTTTGTAGGCATGTAAAACATGAATATTTAATTCAATTCAGTAAGTAGGTAGAACAAATTTATCAAAAATATTAATAATATAAATTATTTTCTTAGTTTATTATGCAGCATATTACTTATATAAATCATTAGTGGCAAATATTATAGTTTGTCCAACTTCTAACATAATATATGAATATAATATAGGTACTATACGACTAAACGAGTATAACTTAACCTTCAAAATACTTTTGGGTCTACACACAATTAAACCCTTTAAGGATATTATTTTAAAATGTATTCAATGACATTGACGTCATTCAATTTGTAATGAAATTACTCATTGTGCACGTATTTAAAATAAAAATATTAAACACCGAGAACATTTTGTCCGTCAGTAGGTTTTAATCAAACCGGATCTGCCCACTTGAATTGTATCATTATCGGTCTTGTTATTATAATTATTATTATGATGTATGATTCAATGATTGTCTGGTTAAAATTAATTACCCATGTACCTACTAGATATCCGTCCAGAGCTGTGTGTGTATAACGATAAACAGTATCAGGCACTTCTCACGATAAGTCAATAACAAATTACCATTTATGGATAGATAAATATATGCATTATGCAGTACCTATATAAAATTTATATTATGATTATAATATTTAACTCTTGGAGTAGGACGAAGAATATATCAAAAGATCTATTTTTTTCTTATGTTTTTTTCTAATTATTATTATTATTATAATTATCGTGTAGGTACATCGTGCATTGAAATGTCGAGAGTTAATAAAACGGGATTTATTGAAAAAATAAAAAAATTATAAATTCACCATTAAAATTAAATACGGTTTTTACAATAAATCATGGTGTTGGGAACTCGGCGTTTAGAAGTTTAGTTCCGATCAATTCCAAGTACAATGCATCATGATTTAATTATTATGTGGCCATAATGATATATAATATACGGTCAGACTGTAATAATTTTATTTTTACGTTTCGTGTGATGGTCTGTCGTATAAATTTACAAGCTATAATAGCGTGTTGTTTTTGAGTGCAAAACTACATAAACTCGTTGCAAGTGGAAAACTTAAAGGCAAGAGCGGAACCCACTCAGTGTAAGTCAAAACGTTGAGTAGACTTTCTGTGAATAGGTCACAGGAAATCCTGAGATACTCGTAGATACATTTAGAGCTATAATGTTGAACGGCGACGAATTATACGCACACTAGAGCAAAACTTCATATTATAGTGCCGACATGACTTGTGGTTTTAAGAATTAAAAAAAAATCCCCTTTGAGCAAAAGCTTATTATTTGTATCATATATATAAAATATATAAGCGACGTACAAATGCCATTATACGTGTTGCATCATTTGCCGCAATCGCTGGCAGATTGAAAACACTTTACAAACGCCCTTTGAGAAACTACCCGGTCGGCACACCGTTAGGCAATATAATATATGGCAGTAATAATCGTACTCTCGTGCTGCAGTGGCGACGCGATATATTTAATAAAAATGTGGAAATCTTCAAAAACTCGCATGATACAGTTTTCGGTCGATTGACCATCGGAGTTACTTCCGTTTCCCTTTTTCCGCTGCCGCATTCATATTAAGTATCGTAATATATTATGTGGTAATAATAATAATAATAATAGTATAATTCTAAACGCGATCGTTTATTCGATCGGAGTAAGTATATAATGATATAGGTCCATCCTGAAAAACACCCTCGGCTGGTCTGGAACGCGGGCGTATACGTGTGTGTGTGTGTACAGTGACTATCACACACAACAAATGGACGCATTTTAACTTCATCTTGTAATACTCGCGCACTCACTTTAATATTATGGAAAAACGAGTAAGCTAGACTCGTCGTGTATAGTATCACTCGCTATAATACGGCCGGCGTGGCGGCAGAATGACGGACTTCGCGTTTTGCAATTCGGTTAAGTACAATACCCTCTCCTCCCCCGCTAACTCACTACAACAGATGGGTCTATGGGGGAGGGAATTCATGAATGTTTCATTTTCTTCTCGTATCGCCCGGTCTTTTGTCGAAGAGTTTTTCTAAAATATATTATACGATCCGATGATAGAATACAACATCCAGGGCCGTAAAAACCGACTACTCTGCAGTATACTTTTTAAAATATCAATTCAGACGTGACCTTATTTTAATTATTATAAAATGTCTTGAATCATATTATAATATTATCTTTACCGAGCAAATAACACACTACGAAACGATAAAATATGTAGATGTAACTATGTAAAAAAAAATACTGAATTAATTGTAACGGTGGATTATGTATAGCGGGTACCTAATCAATTTGTGGAGTTCGGTATATCGTGTTCAAAAAATAATTCAAGTCGAACAATCTATAAAGTGTTTCTCGCTAACGACCTACTTAACAGTTTGGCTCTAATAAATTATTATACGCGAATCGCGCGGTATAGTATTATGAATGACCTGACGATTACAAAGCTTTTGACTTTTCTAAAAAATTGGCAATAGCACGCGCCGCCACTCGTAACAAAGACGGGCGTCTATGATATAATGTCAAAAGCGATTTTAGGGTGAAAAAAAAAACTATGATTTATCGATTCCAGAATCTCTTCGTAGTTCGTGCGCTGCAATAGTTTCTCGCGGGACGTTCGTTCACGCACAGATGTAATACCGTGGGCCGCCGAGAACCGACAGACCGGCGCGACGATAACAGATCATCCGTTTTTGTTCTATTTCCGACGACGCTCACCGAAAACACAATAAAAAATATTTGTGTGTACCATAATGTCATCTATATACCGTCTGAACGCCGCGGCGATCATCAATAACCGAGAAAACGACGAACGGAACGGCGCTTTGTGTGCGACGGAAAGCTTTCTTTTTTTCTGGTTAATTTATTTTATTTTTTATTTATAACATTGACAAACTAGTTTTCGCGGGCACTCCCTTCACCGCCCCCACATCATCACCGCACTAGCGCACGCACAAACAATCTTAAATATAGTCCCGCAAACGTTTACCAACTATATGAGTGTGTGTGTGCAATACAACTGTGCTGTTCTCGGTAAAAGTATACTGCACACACACACACACACACACACACACACACATTCAACACTACATATCGTAATGTTTATACGCGTGCACGTAATATTATAATCGTGAACTTGACTGGTCACGACGATGCAACGCCTCGAGGTCTCGATGTATAGCGCGTATAATATCGTAACGGTATAGAATATATATTATTATTATTATTACTGCAAGTTGACCGATGCAGAAAAGCGCATTAGCTCGAGCGCGATCGCTATTACCTACTATTATTATTACTACTACTACTACTATGACTACAACTACCAGTACCATCAACCGTCGTGATTGTGTGTTTGCGAGGCCCTGGCGTCTAATAAATCGATTTGCACGGCGTATTAGCCGCGACGACGCTGCACGCCGCAATAATATCATTTTATACACTGCAGGTCCGCTGTTATATTATTATACGAGGACGTTGGCCAATAAATCCGATCGGTGTTATCCAGTCTCCTCCACCCGCGGTAAAGTTCAACGTAATGTTAATAGTAGACTCTGATGCGGAGGAGTATATAGGCGGCAAACCGTCGAAGTGTATTTTCTTCATAACATTACTATTATTTTGAAACGGTAACCGCCCAGATATAATGGTATAGAGGTACCTCTTATATTATACGACTCTCTAAACGGGCCGGACGGTATTCGATTGCGAAACGTGCCGGTGTGGTGCCAATAACGGCGCTGTGGTTGTTATATAATTAAAAAATGCACGAAACCGCTGACGGGGTTGAAATATTTCTAGTGATCTTTCATTATTATACGACCCCTTGTACAAAAAAAAAAAAAAAAATAACAGTGTCCTTGCGTTAGACTGCCTGGTAAAACTATCTCCGTTCGAATTTATTGCTTACCATTTTTCCACTTAAATAACACACCTTCACTGTTTGTTTCACAAGTTACATAATAATATTATGAATAAACTAAACGACAATACCCACATAAAAATACAATTTCTGAAAACCATATCAACGATGTGGAGTAAAAACAATATTCAAAATGTCTACTTAGATTGTAGTACCTACCTTTTATTTTTAATTTTCCATGTCCATAGTCTGTTAGTTTTTTTTCATTGTAAGGTGATCGTACGTGGTTCGGTCTTATACTTAGTGCTAGACGTGTTTGAAATAAAACCGTTCTGTAAACATATCGTGTATATACCTACGAGTGTGCAGGGGACATGACGAATACACTCGACGAATTTCGAACGATATAAAAATGGCGATACGCTGCCGCCGCTTTCAATTAGTAGAAATATAATTATCCACACTGAACGTATTTTGAATAACGTTATTCTTCCGTTCGGCGGAATCACGTTTGGTCGGTTAATCCGGTGCAGTGTGTACGGTAATTGATTTTCAGCACAGTTAACAAGTCCACCAGAGCGGTGGCGGTGACGTGACTTATAGAATCCCGCACAAATTCCACTTTGTGAGTGTATACACATAATATATATATATTTATAGATGAATAGGTGTTGTGTATGTACCTATATATACGTATATGCGTAATGCGGAAAAAGCAATAAATAGGATTAAATTTTCAATTTCCCCAAGTCGTCCACGGCCTCCCTTTCCACCCAGCGGGTCGCTGCTGTCGGCAATGTAGTTAGTTAGCACCGCGTGCGTCCCCGTGATTTAACGCCGTCGGAAACATTGCAAATCTAATCACGTACCAGCTACTACACCTATACTACGACTCGCTCACTCTCTCTCTCTTTCTCTCTCTCTCTCTAGTCTCTACAGTCTACCCGTATCCGTCACGGGACCGGCGTCAAAAATAATCTGGCCCCGAGCGAGTGATTCTTCAATTACACGACAACGCACACCGCGCATGATGCGTTGGTTATGAAAATGGCGAACAGCGTAGCGTATAACTTATAATATATGTATATATATGAATCCGGAGTAGACAGGCGGGCGCGATGAAAATTCGTAAAAACACATCCATTTTGCCCACCGTTCGTATTATTATTATTATTATCATAACACGCGTGTGTGTACATAACTCGAGTAATTTCAAAACGGAAATGAAACACCGCCACCCCTCGCGTTTGACAGAGACTTCTACCTCGCCCTATGAACGGAGGATGGGAAGCGTTTGTGTCACTTCGTTCCGACACGTAATGGCCGGATCCGGTGTAGCACGGGAGTACGTCTGCAGAACCGAACACAGATTTTCGGAATTTTTTTTGTCGTTTGCAGCCTCATCGCAACTCCATACACAATAACAATATCGTGCATGTATACATTTTATAATGTAGTTCTTTGCGCATTTCAGTATAGGAGATCCGAAGGAGTAATTTGCATTGTAATTGCATGCGACAATTTTTTTGAATTCGAAATCTACACCAATTTCAAGTTATAATAATAATTATGATAGCCACAATAATACATATTATTATATAATAAGCACCTAATACGAGTGTGTAACAATTACAATAACCGTAACTGCAATCGTGTAACGGCCATATTAAATGATCCGTAAAAACATAACCCAATGAAATGGGCTTGGGGACCATTGCATAGCATTTGCATATTTTTTTTCAGTGCACGAACCACCAGCAGAGTAAGCTACACGAAACGCTTAGTGCTATATGTGGAGTTCAAAGACAAAAGTTTTTACATCGTATTTCGTGGTTTTTGCATTAGTTCGATTATACACGTTGCAGCTGTTACGCTACTTTTTTTTACTGTGCTGATGCACTTACACGAAACATAATAATACCGACTTACAGACGACTTATTCGATGTGCAGAACGCTTAATATTAGGTCAGTATAGAACTATTCCCGTGTAATCTACAACAAGGAATAAAGTATAACTGTTGCAGCATGTAGGTCCATAAACATGTCATCGAAGCCCGACCATATTTCCTTGTGCATTAGGACGGAATAGTATATAATATATACACGATAATGTTATCATTTATCATATTGTGTGTCTGGTGTTTCGTCTTTTTTTTCTGTAAAACAATTTAATCACTAGTTACTATTTTTACTCTCTGTCTCTCTGTACACAGAAGTACCTCCTACAATAATAATCCGAAACATTAAACATCGATCATTCGTGATCGTTTCAATGAACAGTAAATACAATATTATTATAAAATGCGTTTTGACTTTTGTACTCCATAATTTATTATTTACTGCTAGGTACAATAATAAAATACTGTATAGTCTCGATTATATGAAATTTTTTTTTATTATCATTATCTATGTAAAACCCGCGGCAACGTTGGCCATTGGGACTCTATAGCTATATTACAGACAATTGTTCTTACATGCCATTTGTGCGTTCATTTCTGTGAGTAATATAAATTATATCGTAAGAGCTGTATATATTACATTGTAAATTTTTATAATAGGCACTTATAAGCGATAGATAGGCACCAATCCTAAACTATATAATATTATAGTAAATATTTTGTTTGTGTATGTATATTGTCGTACAATCGTCATCGTAGCGTAGACCGCGACTGCGACGTTTGTGCATTATTTAAAATATAATATTTATGGAACACAATATTTTATAATAAATAATATAATTATATGTTATGCGATCGCGTGTAACGGTTTTTGTGGTGACGTATATTCTATAATACGTAATAATAAAGTCGTTTGGTTAAAAATCGGTAAATTTCGCATCGACGGAAAACGCGAAGCTATCAGACTATATTATTATTGTGATATTTTATTTTGACGGTATAGGTAGGTATGACATCATGGGCACGTTTAAACTATGAACAAAAATATGCGCTCACGTTGGCTCTAGAAGTTTCCACAAGCTGTCGACGGCAGACGTTGTTGTTATTTTCTATCACCGATACAGACCCCCATTTAATTCACCCTGGATATTGCGTGTTTAACCGAGGGTTCAGCAGAAATCATGTCTGTGACGACTGACGAGTAAAATCGCTCCATGACGTCCATATATATTTATATATTATATTATATTACATTACCTGGAATTCGCAATGCAATTTAAACCCGATTTGTATTATCTTGTCCAGGATTCATAGCTGACATTATTAGTACACTAGATTATATAATATTTTTGTAATATTGTTGTTATTGTTATTATTATTATTATTATTATTATTTCCTAGCTTATAAAAAAAATATCTAAAAAAATGTTTCTTATGTTGTAAATGAATACATGTACATGTATTAATTTATATGTACGTGTCTTTGATGTCAATTAAATTATGAGATTATGCACCCTCTCGATGTAATATATCTCTTCTATATAATGTGCAACAGGACCATTTAATAAATTTCCATTGCAAATTTTGCAATATTTGTTAAATAGTTCTGTGACATCATGTATATTATATTGTAAAAGAGCTCACTAAAATTGTACCTTCAAAATACCAATGTTGCAATAGGGATTTTTTTGTAAGGCATGTTGTTAGAAAGTAGTTTATTATTATTATTTATTATTATTGTTATAATTACTTTAGACACGTTTTATTGTATTTGGCTCTGTTATTAATTAACCCGTTTTGACTTTTTTTATTGTAAATCCTAATTGATTATTGTTGTCACAAAAAAAATATGTTACATAATATTGTGTTGTACGGTGAAAATGTTAAGATATAAAACGGTTTCTGTGAACGGTGGTGAAATTCTCATGCACCTGCATCCCCGTTTCACATCCATCGTGTATCGACATCCTCCGGCACCGTGCGTCGCTTAATGTCGTTAACGCGGCGCCACCCGTCCTTCGCGCAGTCAACTATAACAATATTACGGACACGCGTGTCTTATCGTGGCCGTTTGTATGAAATTATATTACCTACATAGACAGAGGAGTATAATATCTTTGAAGTCCACGCAGAGCAATCGATTTGAAATAAGTCCGTTATACACGGTCCAATGGTCGCGATGGCGCGGTGCTTTATCTCGCGCCCAGCACACCTCGTGTGTTCAACGGCGCGCGCCAAAACGGAAACTTGTAATCGTTAATGTGTGTGTGTGTGTCATCTCAAGTGGATACTATTATTTCACAATGTTGGCGGGCCTGACTCATTGCTCAACCTGTGTTATTGATACGTTATTAGGTGAGCAAAGTTTCAGGTGTGCCAACGTTGCGAACAACACAGAACTACGCCGACCGATCTGCCGACCAACTTCAACGATCCATGGTATAACCATCCACATGTCGCCTGAAACTTGCTTTGACCTAAGTACATTTGCATCAAGGTGAGCAAAGTTTCAGGCGTGTAAGTGAGATCGGACTAAAGTCGTCTCGCCGAGCAGTGACAACTGAACCACGTGATGGACAACGCCTGTAATAAGTAATAACTGTATTATTATAATATTATATAATATATAAAGGACATAGGTGCTAGGTGTCTAATTTTATTTTTGTTTTATTATTTATTACCTATTATTGAATAATAAATAATAATTAATTGTATTTTATTTAATATTATAACATTACGTCTGTGATCATTTTGGTGTCGCATAACATATTATAATATCCAGGTAACAATAGTTAAATTTATATATTGAGATAAACCATCTAAACAAAAAATGCTTAATAAGTATACTCAATAAATTACATAAATAGTGCGGAAAGAACAAAAAAAAACATTGATGGAAGAAGCAACTCATTATTGACACTTATTTGATTATATTTTATTGTAGGTATTCAGTCTCAGTGGTTATTCAGGTACCCACGGTATTGTAGGAGATCACGACATCATGTTCTTTTAAGCCTGCATCGGGGATCGAAATAAACATTATTTAAAACAATATTTATACTGCTGGTTTAATAATATATGGACATTATACATTATACACCTATATTGTGATTTATTTTTAAATGCACGGAAAGTTTGGTTTTCGATAGTGGTTGAAGAGTTAGAAAGCGTAATTTTTCCGTCCAGCGAGCAGTAAAGTGGGAATTCCTAATATTGGGGGGTGGTAAAGTGGAAATCCACAAAGTGCCGGGTAGTAAAATGGAAATCCCCAAAAGTGCCGGGCGCCCTGCATATCACGCGCGTACAACCAGATACTGAAATCTATACCACGGTTCTTACGAAACATAAACTTTTGGTTACATCTTAAATATTCATAATATAACCTTCTCGCATGACGCGTAAACATTTATCTTTCATGAAATTGTTTTCATAGAATAATCTGGTTGTTGAAATAGATGTCTGCATAGTGCATTACTCTGCGGTCTGCATTGCCTTTGCGGTAATAAATTAGTGCATTACCTTTGCGGTGTTCAATAAACCTATTATAGGTACCTAGGTACATTAAGAGAATATTCTTTTTTCATTGTAATGATAGAACCTAAATACACAATTACGAAGTGTAAACAAGGAAATAGAAACGATTTCAAACGTGAACAATTTATTTATACAAAACGATGACGTTGTTTTCAACACTTTTTTTTTTGAAACGTTTTAAGCGCGGTTACAGTAAGTGGTTAACGGACATTATCCCTTTGACTGAATCCATGAAATTCCGTAAATTTTAAACCAGGAAATTTAAATAGAGTGTGTAAAGACAGCTCATTTTTAAACTGAATTCCAACCGCTCAACATATTTTTGTGATGTTATATTAGGTCGATGAAAATAATACTGTCCTATGCCAGTGTTGTGGAATTTCCAGAATCGTGTTATGCCTTTGATCGTTGGATTCTTTTCGTTTTTTTTGGTTTCTATGGTATGATAATATTATTTTTCCTTTTTTATCCTCTGCTAGTCTATTTTATCACCAGAATTGAGTACTTCCACGATGACCGCCGTTTGGAATGTTTGGTATTGGTCTTAAATTGATATGGATCCACTTGTATAGTACTACAAGTGAAACGATGTGAGTTTATATTAACCACTCAACTTGAATACAATTTTGTTAATATGCATGTACATAATTATGGTCTGTGATCCGTAGCAAAGTGGATTATGCATGTAAGCACATGTATACAAAACCACAGCGTGCACGTCTTCACCGTCGTACCGTGTACTATCCGAGCAAAATTAAGAAGAAGTAGTAATATTATTTTGTGATTTGTAAGATTAAAAATAAACTGTTAGTTAATGATTTTTTTCTAAGAAAAATTAAATTTAAACGTTTTAAATATATTTTTAAATAATTTACAAGTGACATTAGCACAGGTTTGTTTCGTAATAATAAAAAAAAAATGTACGTAATAAATGAATCAATGAATTTTACTTCTATAATAATTAGGTATACTTTTAAGTGTAGGTATTGTTTTTAGATTTTTATTATATTCACTTATTTAAATTAAGAATTTTATAAAATAAACAAACACTATTTTAAGTAAATAAATCTTTAAAAATAAACTGAATAAAATCTATTTCATGCTATTGAAAAAACAATGCTACATTAGTAGGTAAATGGTAAATCATAGATACCTACATATAGTTGTCCTTTATTTGTGTTAAAAAATGAGATAATTTATTAGGAATATACAACGATGTTTTCCTAAATACGACGTCCTTATTATCCAGTATTATAGTATGTAAAATCATGATTAGGAAGTCTATAAACAATATTCAGTCTAAAGTACTCTAATTTTTTTTTTTTAATTAAAAAATTAATTTAAGTTTATTTTGTTCACTTGATTTTGCTTACAAAGGTATACCTCCGGGTAGGACCCATTTGTTTATCTTAAAGAAAATTGTTATTATTTATCTTTGTGTATATGGTTAAAGTTAAGTTAAGTTAATAAAAAAACAAAAGTAATTCTTAATTAAGTTAAAAGTTTAAATTAACTTAATTTGTTAACCCTAATTAGATGGCACAACTCGTCAAATCCTTACTGCCAAAAAGCTACAGAAATAGCACTTAAAAAAATTCCTTTTACGAATGTACCTATATATCATTTTTTTTTTACTATGTATTTAAGTTACTTTCAAGTGGAATTTAAGTTGCATTAAAATCTTAAATTGTATTTTACTCGTCACTTCACAATCGTGCAACCTAATTGTAAGTATTGACATATAATAAGCCAGATGCTATTTATTAAGAACTTACAGTTTTACATAAAAAAATATTATTATTATTTGTAATGTAGATAAAACTTAATGTGTTTTTATTGATTTTCTCACATAATCACATATCACAAATTTCTATTCAAAAAAATATGAAAGTTAAGGTACATAAAATAACAGCCTGATCGTAGAGACTTTTAATTTAATGGATCCACTAGTGGGCCAAGAGGGTTTAAAATCCCTGACTAAAATGTAGCCCTCTCCGAAGAAAATAAATAGTTTACCATGAAACGGCTTTTTGTTTTCATTGTTATTTTCATGTTACAGGTAAAATATACCTTTTTACATTAGTATTATTAATGTTATAAAATTCGGTAAGATAATAGTAGTGGGATTATAGAATTCAGGGTGGACTATTTCTATGATTGGCCAACTTGGATCACGATAGTGTCAGACACATAAAAAAATGACCCCATAGGTTTTTTTAAAGTTAACAGTTTTTATAAGGGCTGTGACCTTCCCCCTGCATTAGGTTAGAATAGGTACGTTTTGTATTCTTCATCTCTTGTGACCGATTCATGTCACCTATTATAAGTGGTAGGCACCTGTGGGCCAGAGATAATTAATATATATACATAATATTATATATGTTTATATTTTATACAATAATTAAGCGGACTTTGTTCAGTTCTCGAATATAACATGTCCTCGCGTGACCCCTCCGAATATTTAGAGGAAGTTAATTGCCTAATCTTTATATCTGATCTCGTTCTTCAACAGTTATTAGTGTAATTTATTTATCTGGTAAGATCATACATTAAACTCTTTTAGTTTATCATATGCGTCATTACACCTTTAACACTTCTCTACAATTAATACATTTAAACAATTTAAAAAGTACTTGTACATCAATATCCCGGCAACG
Organism: Macrosiphum euphorbiae; assembly: GCA_949089665.1. NCBI lineage: Eukaryota > Metazoa > Arthropoda > Insecta > Hemiptera > Aphididae > Macrosiphum > Macrosiphum euphorbiae. The sequence goes on along the minus strand of CARXXK010000003.1, from coordinate 45,279,180 downwards.
GGCACCTCTATATTATAGACTATAATAGTCTAACGTTCAATGCTTATTACATGTGTCCCAACAAACGTAAGTATATTGTATGCATTACCTATAGGAATAGCATAATATTTTACATATTTTGTGAGTTATCGATCTCCTTCAAGTGTTATTGTATTTAAGACAAAGAATTATACACATATTGAAATATAAACAAATTTATTATTTAAAATAAACATATTAAGTAGATATTTACATACAATAATAAATTATACTTACATTAATAGTAGAAAAATAGCCGTGTAATATTGTAAGCACTGGCGTAGCCAGGATTATGAAATGGGGGGTGTTTGAGTATAGATTAAAACCAAGTTTTTACAGTTTACGAATATAAATAAATTTAATGTTTGGGACTTGACTTGTTGCACTAAAAATGATCAAAATATGCAGTCAAAATTGTCAAAATATGCTTAAATATATGCAGCTACATTTTTATATTATTTTTGAAAAATTCATAAGACATAATACAATTTTGGTACTATAGGTTAATAAATAAGTTATAATACCAATAACGTGATATGCGAACACTGTGATAAACGAACACGTATCTACTGATTTTCATTTCTTCGTACAATCTAGAATCTAGATGTCAATCAAAGTTTTAACACAGTCTTATCACAAATAGTCTTATATTATATAGACTTATCTTACGTACTATATGCGAAAATAGGGCCAACCGTAGCCAAGCTCCACCAACAACTTTAACAATCAACAGCCCTCCAAAACATTTACTAACATTTTTTAAGCTTATTCAATTTCATAATAGTATGGTTTTAGGCTTCGGCCTCCCCAAATCTCAAAATTAGCGCCTATTGTACCTAACCAAACATAATATTTTTAAAGATATTTTTCAATGTTATCCAAATATGATTTTTCCCGACAATTGTGTGTACATTTAAGTTAAAAAAACGCAAAATATGCAAAAAATCGCTAAAATGTACACTTTTCCTAAAATATGCAAAAATATGCAAATTTTGTTTGATAAGACAAAAAAATTTCATAAGACAACTTTATAACTTATCTAAAATAATCTACGATCACTACAATAAAACATGCAAAAAGTCCCGAACCCTATAAACAATATATTTATTACCGGGGAAAATTTCAATGGGGGTAGCTTAAACACCCCCCCCCCCCTGGCACTCCACTGATTATAAGTTATATAGAAATATACATATATTAATATTATATATTTATATATATTAATTTTTAAAAATAATTACTTATTTAGAACTAATATATATACGAATGTAACGTCGATTAGTCTTTGTGGAGTAAAAAATCAACAACTGTTACTTAATTCGTTATCCTTATCATAGGCGTAGCGTGTTGAATTTGATTTTTTTTTATGTATTGTTAAAGATTTAATTAATTATTTATTTATTTATCACATAATAATATAATATACGAATCGCGTTTTAATTTAAAACAAAATTCATTGTTGTTGTTGTTTTATTATTATTATATTTTTTTTAATAACGATTGAAGAACCAGCCCAACGGTTTTTTGCATAAATATAACGGAGATCAATCACGACATCGCTGCAGTGAATTGTAGTTAACGTTAATAATATTATATAGCTGAATCATTGACAACTACGTTCGAGGTATGGTGGGTCGTCGAGCGATAGATCCGATTGCTTGTCAAAATATATTATCAGGAAGTGTCTGCCACGTATACATAAATGATAAATATATACATATACTATATACTATGTATTGTTTATTATATCCATTATCCGCCGCATTATATTATTGTTGTATTGTCTCCTGTGTTTTCATTACCTAGTCCACGATTGCCTATCTTTTACTGCACTCTGACGTGATAATAACGGCGTAGTTGTACTATATAGATGTCGTCTTATAATGATAAACGCCTACCTGCCTGCCTATTCGCTGCAACAACTGTCGTCTCAACGTTTCGAAAGTCAAAACTGACATTTCGTATAATCGTACAGCGTTTTGCGATTGGCGTTTATGTATACCAACACAGTTAATTTGTGTAGAACATTGATCTCCCGCTGTACAGCGAATTGTTTCGCCGATAATAACATAGTATATTATGACCAATATATATTTTGGAGTTCAAGTGTTACGACACTTCTTATGAGAACTGCACAGTTCAGCTGAATTTTCAAATCTTAAAAGTGTAGAACCCTTCGAGCGTTTCAGTTAATTTGTCTTAGTAAAATTGTCTCCTGCACTTCGTGGTACAGGTAGACAAGTAAAAATCACCACAAAGACCTCAAGAATTGAACACTAAATTGGTTATCAAAAAGTCACTACTTCTCAGTTCTCACGTTACCGAAGAGTTCATACCACCAAAATTCACCAATTAAACTTTTTTCTCTCGCACTATTAACCCTCTCAAAAATCCAAACGGACAGATGAAAATATGCAGGCCTATTATTACATTTTTGTACATTTTAAAATGACCATAACTTATTTAAAAATAACAATAGTATTCAATAAAGTCCTCCGGGATATCTTAGATAGGTAATAATCTTGTCTTTATATTTTATCATGGTTCCAATGTCATTGGTCAATGTAAATTCACTCTAATTTTAAAAGCAACAGAGTAAAATGGATTCAAGTAAAGAATAAAAATGCTGGCTATTAGTAAGATTTGCCATGTTGTACATTTATATGTGGTAGTGGCGTCCTCTTAGGGAAACCAGTAACATATTATGTACAACAATGTTTATTTTTATTAGTCATAAATCATAATTTAGGAGCTAATTTCTGCGGTAAACATATTTTTCGGAAATCTCCATTCGGAAAAGTTTCACGTTTAGGCTACTTTTTATAATATTTAACAATGGATATTTAAAAAATTGTTTTTGTAGCTCAACACTAGATACTGTTTGTAAAAATATACCTTCCGAATTTCGGTTAGAAAAACTGCCGCCTCGAGAGTAGAAAACATTTTTACATGTAATTAAGTTCCAATATTGTAGTCTCGTCATTAGTGGGAAACTGCAAGACTGGTGGTACACGCTATATGCGGATAAGTTTTCTTTAAACGTGTACAACAATTATGTTATATAATGTGATTTTTTATTGTATTATAATAATATGTGCAAGAATAAAATCATTCTTAACGACACTACGCACGTCTAGTAAGTAGTAAGTTGATTTTAAAAATACTACTCTTAACTAGCAGTGACAGCTGCTCGGTGACGGGGTTAATATGTTTTGTAATAATTTGAACCAAATTAAAATGCTAGCTATTTTTTTTTTTTCATTCTTATTTTTAACGTCGCGCGTCGTCGTTATACTAAATAATATATTATTATTTTATAGCACTCACGTCCGCCGCTTCGACCATTTATTTTCAGCAATCATTCGTCACGTTGTGTTAACTCTTATTATATTACATTATTATATAATTATTGTCATACGACTGTTGTAGTGAATATAAATATATTATTCACTGCCACTGCATTTTTTTAAACAGTAAGATAGTTATAAAATATATTTCTATAAATATATTTTTTTTTTAATAAAATTGAGTAGGTTTTTAGACTAATTAATACTGTACATTTATATTTTTTTTTGTTCATGTTATAATGACTAATGATGAAACAACAAAATTGTCCATTCATTTGTTAAAGATTAAAATCGTATAGCTTATGATATTTATAGAACCAGTACAATATATTATCAAAAACATTCTAATGAAGTACATTTCAAAGTTTGATAAAAACCTTTAATACGACTTGGACATAACGTTGCTTCAATGTACACATTATTATTATTAAAGTATTACTCATTAGTAATATTGTTTAGTATTAATCTGTGTTTATCAACCGGCAAACGTTTTGGACATTTGAACAAAGTATTTTCTCTTGGAGGGGTTTTTGGACAGTCCTGAATTGTATATAAAATAATAATAAAAAACAGGTATATTCAAAATACTGATGATGAATATTAATAATTACAGTTGATTGAAAATACAGTTTTGTATTTAAATAGATACGTAGGTAGGTATATAATAATAAATCACTAGCAGTGGCAATAGAGTTTATATTTTAATTTTGTTTATACTATATCAAAACGATTCAAACGTCTATATTGAAACATCTTTAACGCCTACGCCCTATATTGTTTTCGGTTATTCTTTGATTTAATTTTTTTCAAAATGGTCGTTTTTTATTTTCTTATGATTTATTATAGTATTACGAATTACAACTCATGTTATTAAAGTATGCTCTACGTGTGCAATCTGAGCGTATCAACTCAATATTGAAAGAAACAACCGCCTCTCGCCTTGAATTTATAATAGAATGACCAAATTCTTACCATTAATATTAAATGATAAAACTTTATTTTCTGTGATCTAGTGTTTTATAAAATATACCATTTAAATAATAAACAAATGTCTGTGCTCCGTCTCTGTTTCGGGATTTATTTAATTATTTTTATTTTTTTATTTCTGTGATTGTTATTCAAATTTCGAATATTAATTAATTATTTTTTTGGTAGGCACTAAGCATCACATATTGTGGTCATTTTTTCTTTTTTTTTTATCATTACGACAAAATATTTTATTGGCCACAAATAATTTATGGATCTGTAGAATAATGCATCCAGGATATAACATAATCTACTAAACATTTGTACATGCATAATATATAATATAAGTAATACAATTACTTTGGTAATATACTTTGTAAAACATTGTTTAGAAAAAGCTAATCAACATATTTAATAATTGTTGTTAATTTCGAAAACATTAACATTTCAACGCTAACAGAAAATTCTAATGAATACAAACAATATAGGTAAAATATAATATGTACATTGTACCTATTTTGTACATTATGTTTGAAAATTATTGTTAGTATTATAGTACCAGCGGTCACTGACTGCCGCAAAAAGCTTTTCTGTTGACTATACAGTAGGTAGGAGTACTGTTCGGTCTGAACCCCTGTGGTCAACCCATCCCCTACTTCCTGTGTATACCTATCGGCTCTTTACTATGCATAATCTACACGGAATATATTATTTTAATTTTTAGAACGTTATTATTATATTTATTTAATTTAGTTAGTAAATAAATACATTGTTCTAGTTTTAAGATATAGTTTTCACACACATTTACTGGACTTACATTATTGTTAATTGCCACCAGCTGTGAATGGCTATAGTTCATAATAATGTTTTGAATCATTGGGGATCGATACATGGAATCGTCTTGTTGACCATCTGCAGCCCTACACTTAAGAGCTTCTTAATCCATTTGGCCTAAATACCAGAGTATTCCCAAGCCTTGAAAAGTGGGCATTATTTTTCAAAAACTATTTTAACAGTATCGACTAAAACATACTGGCAATTATGATACAAACTATTTATTTATTTCAATAAGAATATAGGATACAGGCTTATAGCCCAATGGTTACAATTAGAAATATAAGTAGAAATAGTAACATAAATGACAAATAAACCTAAGTAAATAAAATGTAAATAAACACAATAATGGAAAAATTAAAGTTAAAAGTAGAGAAAATTTTTTCTACATTTGCAATCCGCATCATCCTGGTAAGTCATCCCTTGCAAAGGTTAATTAGCGTTATAGTTGTTGATGCATATTGGAACAAAATTAGACATTTTATTAATTGAAGAAAAAATTATAACATTAAAATTAAGGCGATAAAGGAGATACGGAGTCTATTTTATCTGAAAGCAATTTTTCTAGGTATAGCTACATTTTCTTTCAGCTATAGCAAGGATAATTTCAGAGAATCGAGAATGACAGAAAGTCATGAGGCAAGTGATATGTTTTTAATATACGATTTAATTATTTTATGACTTAATGTATGAATTTGTTTACCTGCCTATGCAGCAAGTATTTACCACTTTCTAGGAAAATCGAATCCTTTGAAAATTTAATTCTTCGATATAATATTATTTGTGTTATGACTACAGTTATAATTTATAAGGTACCAAAAAATAATTTATTATTAACTCATGACACGGGTGTACCTAAAATGCCTATCCATAACGCCGTGTGACCATAATATTTACCTATTATTGAAATGCAAAAATAAAACATCTCGTTGAAAGCACTTCCTTGATGTAATTATGTGGATTTTCATAAAATTAAGAGATGTATTTTATAAAAAAAATGATATACCTGTCTACTTATAATGGGTTTTTTCTTTTATGTAACGAGTTGATTTAATCACGCATAGTATTCAGCTTCATTTGTTTACATATTTTATTCATCATGATGAAATGGAAATAAGAAGATCCTTGACTAATTAATTGTTGCGTCATGTCGTTTTGAAATGAATATTTAAATTTTTTTCTGATTTTAGCTTATGTGATTTGTAATGAATCGACGTAAATGATAAAATATTATCTGGTAATTAGCAAACAAAATAGTCGTAAAAACCAAAACCGTCAAATGTATCGCAATTATTTTACATACAATTCTAATAATTAATTTTTTTCACGTATTACAAGACTTAGGTATAACAATGTATTTTACATAAAAAAATCTTCAAAGTTTTATGTTGTTTTTATTCTTTTTTGATTAAAATAATATGTAACATTAGATGTCCGTTTGAAGTTTGAACATAAAAAAAATGTTTTATATAATATAATATTATGAAATTTTAAAACATTTAGTTTGTTTGAAAATGATCGGCTTAGATATGTAGTAAAGTATTAATGTGTTATATAATACAACTATACTAATAATAATAAAAAATCAACTGTGAAAATGAGTTTAAAGTTTCAAAGGTTCAAAAATAAAAACCTAATAATATTATACACTTATTATAATAATAAATTGGTACCTACATAAACAAAAAAAAAATTACAAACAAACAAACATAGATGACTCCATGGCAATAATATATTCAGCATTTATACCATAGACGAGTAGGTCAGGGGAAGGGACTACAACTAAATCGTTATTTCGATGGCATCGCCAAACCCTGTTGTCTGTGTTAGTTCTATACATAACTACATATTTATTTATTATTAATATTATCATCATAAATTATATTATGTTATTAAGTCATGGATTTTAATATGAAATGCATATTTTTTTGTCGTAATAATCCAACGGTTTTTAATGGAGCACTCAAAAATTATAATAAATATTCAGTCACGTTAATTATTGTAATTATGTTGTTGATAATTTTATCCTTCAAAATTGTAAAAATATTTTTAGCATGAAATCAATGTATAATTCGTACGTAAAAATTAAATTCGCATTATAAACTATTGGAAGACGTCTACAATAGTAGAAATAAATACACATTTAAATTGATTTTTAGTATTATTATTTAATTATTTAAAATTATTTTTATTGTTTTCATTTTTACAAACTCTGGCACTACCGAGGATCAAACTGCTCCTAAACGGTGAAAGCGATGCAGTATATTAATTACGCCAGACTTAATTATCAACAACAAACGTCAATTTATATTTTGAGGTGAAAATACCGACGTTGAACAAAGAATATCCAGTACCAATATACTATCTCAGACCGATTTCGTTAACGCCTTTAAACGTTGTGTTTGAGGAGAAAAAATACCTTCTCAAGGAATACCGAGTACAAAATAATACATAAAAAATATGAAAGACCATATTTTTTTTTCCACCTTCTATATTGATATCGGTGCGCGTTCTTTGTTTTTCATTTTCTCAGTCAGGCTGCAAGAGCGGACTAGTCCGATTGTGAATCACGACGGCGGAAATTGTAGCGACGACGAACAAGACCCGACGGTCGCCGCGTCTCCGGCACTGGAATACGTTAGCGAGTTATTATTATATTTTTGCATAATTTGGTATTCTTTACATTTTTAGACAATGCATTAAAATTTATTTTTGCTTTTTAAAGGCATATTTCTTTTTTTCGACTGTTTTTGCATATTTTATTGTACATAACGTTTTTAAAAATTACATTAAGTCCTTATACCATTTGATTATTTGAAAGCCTCCACGCACTGCCGTAGTGCCGGCGGGTCGATTGAGTTTGCACAAGTAGTCAGTACGACTTAGGAATAGTCCGTAATTTTTTTAACGACGTTTTTTTTTAGATGCTATTTATTTTATTTATATTTTAATGTTTATTACTTAAGCCGCTAGAAAAAATGTAGTACATATTTTAAGGTTTTTAATTGCATTAATGCTTGCAAATTTTTTTACTTTTTAGGGCCTTATTTCCTCTGCCCTAATAATTATTATTTATTATTAAATAGCATAACCTACGAGACGTGTACCTATATATTATATTTTCCAGCGCAAAATACGAAATTAAGTATATTAGAACGCAGGTATAAAACTACATGATATAATCGTATTAATATGTTTATTATAAATATTAATAACACAGTGTTTTTTAACTATATAATATATTTTAATCCATTCAGTTCTGTTCTCAAGAAAACTTAACACGGTCGTCAAGCAGTCAACGGTAGATTAAACACTGTGATCGTACGCATCACAGCCACATACGATAAACCGATAAAGTAAAAGAAATAGGACGTCAGCGTACTAAACCTCTGTGTACCTATTCGTTTTCTATCTCTGGCCCACGTGGAACATAGGGAATTCTTTCAGTGCATCTAATGATTTGTTGTTAAGTTTAATATATAAAAGAGTGAATTATTAACCTATTGTCAAACTTAAATGTAAGGATAATATCTGGATCAAAAGCTTTTATTTATATTTTAATTTGTGCAGTGACCTATGCGATCATTTAAAATTATAATAACTAGATAACAAATTTGGTATATTGTACATACTAGGTTAGATATAGAAAACAAATAGTGCTGACTGACATGCACTCTCTGATGATGATAAAAAAAAAAACTTGCTCAGTTGCGGTGGTAACATATTTTATGTAGATGTATGTCAACTGATCGTAAATAATTTACCACATGACAATCAACTGCAATATTTTTACTGAACGACGATTGGTCGCCAACACCAAATTTGGTCACACATAATCGTAAAATTATTGATCGTAAATTGCCGATCATATCTTATCTTATTTGAATTAGTCATTATTTGTCGTTGTTTGTATGATTAACAACTTACCAATAAATAACCATATAATAATAAAAAATGCGATCAATTGTCATGCGTTAAGTTATTTACAATTAAGTGGTGAGGGACCACTTTAAGTTTATAATAATGTGTAGTAAATGTTGGGAATAAACTATAGGTGACATCTACCGATCAACTAATACAATATAATTAATTATAATATTTATTAATTTATGTTCTATAGAGCATTGAATTCAGTTGAAAAAAATATGTCCAATGTCCATATAGATGGGATATGTTAATACCTAAATATTTTTTCTGTACCTATAGAAAAATAAAGTTTTTTTTTTAAATTCACTTTTGTATTCGGATACTGCCGAATTTGGGTCCCTTATCATAATTTTATTATTGATAATATGCACAAGTCTTGAATTTAAAATCTCTCATATAGAATAATGGGTAAATTCTTATACATTTAAAATCAAAGATTTTTATTTTAACCAAATTTCTGACAAAAAAAGGGGCCCCTGTTATATTCGGACCATAAAATAACTATAAGATCGCCTATTCTATAATATTATGTAAGCTAGGCCTACATGCATTATATATTATACTGTTCGATGCCTACATGGTTACTCGACACTCCATGGGGATAACTCAATAAAAAAAAAAGTGCCACTATGGCAATATCTGATGTGACATTAAAATTGACACAATGATTGGATTGACTTAATATAGTAATTTAATGTGAGCTGAAGTGGTGAAGAAACTAGCAATATCTTAAATAATATATTATAATAATATCACACCATTACGTCATATTATGCCGTTTACTGAATCAAATGTTTATGTTTTTTACTAGAAAACTAAGACACATTTGAGAATCAGAATAGCATTACTTGATAATAACTTTATTACAAATAACAAGTATAATATTCATCGTGTTATGATTTATGAAATATATTAATATTGCGATTTACTAATTCACATAGGATATTGAATTTAACGTGATATTCCATTTAAAAGTATCTCTGACCTGGAGTCTGGAGATTTGTGAACCAATATAATAATATATTATATAGAATTTTACTCAATAAAATATATTTACCCACATTAAAATAATATAAATTTGCAACATGGTAAATTTTATGAAAGGGTTATGGATGTAATATTATTATTATGTAATAAGACGACTGGTTATAATACTTATAATATTATATACCATTTTTGTTCTAATACTCGGGAAATATTACCATATTACCAAATTGCCTATATAATTCAATAAGTGTCGATTAACACACCACCTTCATATTTTCCTCTTGCTATCTGGTGCATTTTAATCAAAAATAATGTTATGTCGAACTGTCAAAATATAAACAACTTTTTGCAGAGTTGAAATATCTATTGGAATGCTAAATCACTGTGCCTACACCCGAGTAGGCTGTTCAATTACTGCTCGAATATTAATGCTCTAATATAAAAAATGCAGTTACATATTAATTTGTTTGATTTCATTTGTTATTTCAAAAGCTTAACGAGTCAAGCAGTAAGTTCATTGCAATCCGATTAGTTAATAGCAACAATGTGAATTTATGAAAATAATCGCACAAAAACAACAACAATTAATCCGAGCTCAGCGCGTAGTCGCTCTCGCCCAGTCTATCCGGATTGTCATTTGAACATTTCCGACATCCTATCGCCGAATTTAGCCGATATACAAGCAGTACGAATATAATATAATATAGGTATAGTGATTTATTATACTGGTGTATAATAATATTTTGTCTCTGCAACAATCGGTGATCCGGAAGTAAACCACCCTCTCCAACCATCATCACCAGCATACGAACGTGGGTGGGGTGGGTGCGTTTGCGTGTGCGAGAGTGTGTGTGTACACCCGCTGCTCTTATTAAATTCCCCGTTACATTTTTGAGTTTACGGTCTTAGATTAAAAATCGTTTTCAGATGTTATGAAATTTCGCTCTCATATACCTACCTACTTCCACCACCATCCCACCAGGCTACGGTATTGTTGTCGGCTGAATTCTATTCGTTTAATCGAAATTCCTTTCTTATTCCGGCTCCACGCGCACGCGGTATAATTATTATTAATAACGAAACTATTATTTCCGGATTTTGCGTCAGAATTTTGCGGCCATACTGCGTACAGACTATAATAGGTGTGTAATTCGTATTCCTCTCTAGAGCTACAGTGATGTACCTGTCTGTTTATGGCTTTGAATACACTATTGATTTGACATTTGACATATTATTATTGTGTAATATTTAAACACATCTAAATTATTATAGTGCATTATATAATATATGCATACATATTGATTACATAATGTAATATTATTATTGTATCAAATTATTAACAAAGGTTTTTTTTATTTTTAAAGAAAATGTGAAAAAGTTATTACGACGAACAATTGAATTATATTTTCGCACAGGGACGAGAGTATAATTTTAAAGCGCAGTAGCCAGTTACACGAGCTTAAAAGCGGTCTGTGGATATCACTATATTTGTATGATTTCATTATAATGTTATATACGTAGTTGGATGGTCGTAAATGTTATAGTTATTATTCCATCATCTGGCGAGAGTATAAAATATGTGGGTACCTATTGTACAAACAATATAATATTAGTATAATAACGCAAACGCAAGTCTCGCGTGGTATAATAGGTAAATGTACGTCGTATTATTAAAATATCTAGTTAGGAATTATAATAATAAAATATGCTTGAAGTATAATAAGTATAGGTAATAAAATACGATCCATGGCCGTGGTTTTTTTTATTATTCGAATAGTGGTAAAAAAAATTTAAAAAATTAAAAATCCGATATATATGCGGCACGCGCACGATGTTGGTGCTTAATATTAAAATATTATAGTAGGTACCTATTATTATTATTATTATTATTATTAAGAGTTTACAGCGTTTGGTGTTGGGGTATATAATATTATGGTATTGGCGTGAGGGCGTTTAACGCGTTTAAAGTATTTTATAAAGTCGCCGACTACTTTACATTATAGCCGCGTGCGGGCAATGCGATAAGGTCGTCCAGCTCTATATATATGTATATGTATATGTATATGTGTGTGCACGAACACTTAATAACAGTATAATATGTACCAACCTATACACACGCCGCGTTTGAATACGCGACCGAATGACACGATTTAAAAACGAGACACGACGATAATGATAAACCGAACGACGGAGAATATATTATATATTATTGTGTTATTTTGCGAAATAAAACTCGTTTTTACACACCTTTCCCGCGACCGGGGGGTTTTTTCGCCCCGAGAACATTATTGCATTTCTACCCTTTTTTTCCATAGCCACCACCGTCTACCCCGTACATCCGAAGCATGCAAATGCGGCCCTAGCTGCGATCGCCATCATCCCCATCCGCCACCCGATAGCGCAACTTGCATCTAAATATATATACACCGTGTTTATATTACCCCGATTTTCCGACTCTCGGCACGACCCCACGTAAAAACCTGCCTTCCTCGTCCAATATTATACTGTTTATTTTTCGTTTCTTATTGGATTGTTTTAATACAATGACAATAATAACATATCCACCCAACTACACTGAGCTACGCGATACCTGCAGCCACAGGACAACCCCCATTGGCGTTTTAGAACCGTGTAATAGTTATCAAATTACAGTAAAAAAAAAATGCATATTTGCCTTTGACGACAAAATCTTATGTATATAATCCAATATAATAGATACCATATTATATATAACCACAAGCTATTAGCTTAAAGGTGTAGGTAATTTATTATTATTTCTACTATTATTGTAATTTTATTGTGTTCATCAAATAATAAAAAAATGTTTCATTTAAAAAAATAAATAAATATAATCAGACTTATACGGTTTGAAGTCCCGGCAAAAGGCTTTCTAGGGTTAGGTGTGTGTCACAGATAGTTAGTTGTAACTAACTATTTCAGTGAATAGTATTTAGTTCTTTAATTTAAAATCTTTTTTAAAAAAAAACAATAATATTTTATTTTTAATTGTTCGTTAAAATTGAATGGTTACATTTATAGTGATTGTTTATGTGACCCAGCATTAATGAAAAATTAACTGGCCTTTCTTCTTAAAACTAAAGAAATTTCCCAATTGAATGAACAATATAGGTATTAAGTAAGTAATTTTAGTGCAATTTTTTAAGGTTTAAATAGGCAAAATATTTTAAGTTGAGCTCACAAAGGAACTTTTACGTGTTCCCGAATTGGGTTACATTTAATAATTATAATATTTGAGAGAATATATCTGGTGTTCCAATTTACAGTTGATAATTTACTGTATACTTTTAAATTATTTATGTTTAAATAGTATTGCAGGCTCAATATAATATACAGAGTGTAACAGGAAGACTTGAAAAAAAAATGATGCCATTTAAATGTATGACAACAATTGTGATCATATGAATAAGAAATAGTTTAATTAAGAAATATACTCATGTCAGGAAATTCCGAAAAATAATATTTTGAAAAAAGTTATTACGTTCTAAATTAATTTACTCCAAAAAAATAACTACATGACTTAGATAAACGTTTTTACCATGAAAATCAGTCTTATAATTAGATTTACAAATTGGTTATTTCGAATTTTTCGAAAAAAAATTAAATAACTTTTTTTATTTTTTATTTTCAGTACTTATTATAAACCAAAATATTTTTTTTATATTATACGTGTAGCTCGAGTAAATAAAAAAAATTTAAATATTGATTAGAATAAAAGTTATTTCAGCTGTCAGATTTGCCTGTTTCACTCTGTATACTAGGATTATTGTAATACTTTAAATCAGGGCTTAAAACTGTTATCAATCAAGTCGGTAATCGGTAATCGGTAATCGGTAACCGGTTATCGTTTAATTTTGATATTTTGGTAACCGGTAACCGTTTCTTTAAAGATATTTCAAACACTATGATAACCGTTAATCGTTTAAAAACCGTTGATTATATTTTTTGGTAATCGGTTACCGGTTAAAACCGGTTTTTAAAAATCATTTTTTTTCAATTTTTTAATCATTTTTTTGAAACAGTTTATTTAGGTTATTCGTGGGTTGATAACATAACTATTATTATTACAAAATCAAAAACTTAATATGCTTTAATTTGGTCGATTTCCTTCAATTTAAATATTTATTTTTTCAAAGTGCTTTAAAGTTTAAAACATACGAGTATGATCAAGATAATGGCGATCTTAATAAATCAAAAAAATTGCATAAAAAAATGTTATTGTTATAATTTTCTTCTTTATAACCGTAAAAAACCGAAATAATATATAATAATTTTGTACTAATTTTTGTGACGGGCAAAAATGTGTTTCTCCAAGTTTGACGAATGCTTACCAGATATATACTTGGTACATCCCACTACATTACATTTACTACTGTTTTTATTTATATCATACGTAAAATACATTTCAAGAACAGGGTTCTTCATTTTTAATTTCCGTGTATAATATAATATGTAATTCTTCATATGTATTTCTTCTTGTTAATAGTTATTCTTCAAATTATTTAAATCTTAACCCCTTTAAAGTTTAAACAACAGCTTTAAAATAATATCATTGACCAATGTATATATCATTGACCAATGTATAAAATATAAAGTGTGATAGACGGTATTAAAATGTCGTAAATACTAAATGGACTAAGCCCCTATTCCACCAACTATTTCGTAATAGGAATCAGCGCCCGAGGACGACGACGATGTTTATGACGGTATTTATAATATTAGTTATACAATTATACCTATATATATATATATATAAATATATGTGATATTCACAACAAATAAGCAATACTCGACGACAATTAATTGGGGAGAAAAATTTAAAAATAGCTGGAAAATTAAATTCAACTATAATGTAATCATGACATAATTCAAGTATTAAATTAAACGAAAAAACCGTTAATTTTTTGGTCGGGAATAGATTTTGGTTATAATACCGGGATTGAAAAAACGAGGTAACCGCTTTGATGTTAATATTAAGATATTTACCTTGATAACCGATAACCAATAACCGCTTCCAGCATTCCAAAACTAAGAACGGTTATCGGTTTTTGGTTCTCAAATTTACGGTTTTTTATAGGTGTTCGTTACAAACCGGTTACCGGTTTTAAGCCCTGCTTTAAATAGTAGTAAAAATACCATATTTTATAAGGTTATTTAAATTGAAAACAATAAATGCTTGAACGAATGCAGAAAATGCGTCAAATTACCAACAATCCAATCAATAAGATCCTTAAATCGAAAAAATTCAGTTTTTTATTTCTCGATTTACCTATATAGTTAAACCTAAACTAAACGAAATTATTGTGTGAAGAGAAAGCAATGCTAGCTGAACATCCAGCACGAAATTAATTTCACATTTAAATCCAAACCCTAGTATTTTTATTCATACTATATATGTGTCTAATGTCTATAGTACTCCATACACGTATTATTGACTGTATAGGGCATAGGCTAAACACAACATCATGAACATAATAGGTACCTATCTCAAAAATCTTCACTTGTACCTATAACGATGTTATCAAGCACGTCTGATTTAATTTAAATTTTGAACCGTGTCGAAATTCATCTGAGTTCTACGACGATACTAGTATAATTATATTATATTTATTATAATTTATAATATTCAATAATATTTTGTACGGAGCCACGCACCTCCAGTCCGGACCAAGGTCTGCTGTGGTGCGGCGGTGCTGTCCGCAATATTATAAACATCGTTATATTGTTTCTCGACCGTTTGTCGTGCGTAAATGATTTATCGTCAAATCTCGAACGAAAAATCGTTTTGCCAAAGACTACCGGCAATTGTTTATATCGACACGAGCACAAATGTATTATTATGTTGTTGTAATTAATAATGTGCGGCGGCGGTGACGCGACGGTCTTTTGATTGGCGTTTGGAAAACAAAAGCAAAATGATTTACGATCGATCGATTATTCTCTCTCTCTCTCTCTCTCTCTCTCTCTCCCTCTCTCCCTCTCTCTCTCTCTCTCTCTCTCTCTCTCTCTCTCTCACTCACTCTCTCTCACTCACTCTCTCTCACTCACTCTCACTCTCACACACTCTCGCACATACACACATGCCTGCACACGTGTGTTGTGGAAATCGCTTTTATTCGGGAAAAAATCGAGCTGGAATTAAAATATAATAGTAATAATGGGCATAAATAATTATACGTATCAAAATATTACTATCTTGCCATGGCTGCTCTTTATTTTTTGCATTTCTAAAACGATTTTTCGACCGATTAATTATAAATAATAATAATATTATTACTATGTCTGGCGGCCACTGAATATTGAATTATAATTTATTTATCATGCACGCGTCGCTGTCTATACTCTATACGCAAAACACAACTCCCTTTTTTTTTTGTCTCATGTCGTCGTACGAAATTGATAAAATATTTTTATATTATAGTATGTTGACTCGGTGCGAACATTAATATTATATACGATACTATAATGATTTAGATTAGTAAAAATAGCTACCTCGAAATGTGTTAACTCGACGAGATATCGTAATCACTCGTCTCAATTTAAAGAGATTTTAAACAGTTGAATTTCACAGTGCGTATTAATATGAATATCAATTTATATCTTATTATAATTGATAATTATATATAATTTGATTACAAATTAATGTCAACTGGAGATTATGTGTATTTTACTCCCTGTCTCCCTAATATAATACGTATGTAGTATAATACACCAATCGCCAATGCACCGTGTACGTATCTCAGTTACATATTTTCTAGATTTGGCGAAAATATGCGAAATTATATGTAATAGAGGAAGCTTTTAACAATTTAAAATTATTATTTGCAAATAATTCAGAAACGCAATTTTCGAATTAATTTCCAAATAATTAAATCTCTTGAATTTATTGAATTATGGTACCTATCGGCTATTAAATATTATAAGTAAGTATGTGAGGTATTACCATCGTAGTATATAGAACCTAGTGCGTATTTAATTAATTAATTAATTATCCTTTTATGGGGAACTCGATTTTTTCCTCATCCACTTGCTATTGATTGTCAGAATTAAAGATTTTTCAGAATATTTAAGCCTTACGAAACGTAAATTTTTATACTTCATAAAATATTTTATTTATTTGAATCCTATGGTATGATAAGCCGATAAATCATATACTTTTCATATAATATGATATCACACAAAATAGTAAATACACATCTGGGTGAAGGGATTGCCTCGTTTCTGCCTCAAATATGCCCTGCGAGTTATCAAATGTAAGGCAGATAATTATAATATTATTATATTATGATCTCAGCGACTATCTGGCTCTCGTATAATGTTGATTACCTCCTACAAATATCATAACACTTATTATACTAATTATAAACCTTATGAGGTCTAACTGATAAATATATACAACCCACCCTATGCCTGACTGTTGGTTGTGTTATACACGATAAAAATAATAAATTGTCATTAGTCAAACAAACAGTTAATATAATATACTATATATAGTTAAATAGATTATATAACGATAGGACTTGTAATGATTATTCGCAACAACAAAAAAAGCGTAAAATACAAACAACCTGATAAGTGATAATATAACCTATGGCCTAGGTACTCAGCACAGGATATACGTTGTACAAATAATCGTTACCCCAGTTTATTCATTTAACAATAGCACCATGTCTACTGTAACACGATAATATAATAATAATATGGTAGGTATATAAAATAATAACAATATCTATACTCTTATTATGTCCAGGAATACGCCTTTGTTTGGTGTCCTATTTGCGAAAACTTGCCTGCGCCGAATTCCAGAGTAACCTCTTCGTGCGATTCGAAGTTCGAACTTTTATAAGTTTATATTGTATAACGTTCAGATATCATACGAAAACCTATCGACGAGTTTACCACACGCCTGCTCGTCGTTTTAGATTCCTAGTGGAGGTGCAACGAGGGAGCTATTGGTTTTTACGACGGCGAGTGTGAATCTTTACGAGTTTCACGCAGCGCCTCTTCCACTGCTGTTTGGCACTATATTTATACCGTGCGCAGGATTTTCCCCTTTAATTTATCTGCAGACTGTAGATTCCCCATGATTATGTTAAATTATAAAGAAAAAACTTGTACCTACCTAAATATATTAACTATTTTTAGTAGATTTTCTTTAATTTAAATGATCGTACCAATTACCAAATAACATAATATTATATTATAAAAATCCGTATTAGGTATTCGATCCGTTTAACTAAACCGTATAAATACAATTGCATCAAACGCTTAACAATTATTAATAGTTTATAGTTGTACGGGCTATTATAATGTAAAGTATAGGTACTGTCCTAATGAATATATTAGGTACAATGTTAACTATATGACATAAGAAAGGCTTAAGATATTCAACGGGCTCGTTAGCTGAATCAAAGGTCATCTATATCCTACTAAAATCTCACCTGCATACGCTAGTTTACTTTTTTCTTGCACTAGTTAAACGTTTATGTAGATAGGTAATTTTTCCGTAGAGCAGTTTTCCGTCGAATCATGAATAACAGTAATAACACTGAAGGAATATTATACGATTCAGCATCTATTGATTGAACACAATGAACCTCAATTATTTATAATACAATATAATATTATTATTTATTAATAAGTGACAAATTTGTTGACACCCATCCTGACTTTTTATTAGTTTTTTATTCGTCTTATAGATGTACGAAGACCAAAATCACAGTTTGGTCGGTCCGCGGGCAGTGTGGTGGTGTCTGCGTGTTGAATATAAAGAACTGGACAAGTTGTGCAGTTTTGTATTTTCAACGAGTCTACCTATACAAACATATTATATTATATTATATTATTTTTTCTAAAATGTAAAAATAAAAGTTATTCCGTGAGAAGACTAAGCGTGAATGATTTGAGTAAACGGTCACGTATTCAATAAAGTTCCTTTTATGCTTTTAAAAATTCGGTATATTTCAATTCCATTAGAAAGACATACTACGACGTGACGCATATAATATTATAAACCGACGACAACGACGTGCACAATAGGTGACGTAAGCAATTCATTCGCATTAATTTCGCAATATCTTGAAAATTACCTATACCCCACAGTTATTTAATTTAGGTATCCAAGTTTATAATATTTAGTAAAGTAAATTGTGTATTATAGGTATAAATGGTATAATAGTATATTTTATCGAGTTTTTGATAAAAATAAACACACACAACAAACTTATAAACTTTATATTATTATTACGTACAGTGCATTATATTTTAATGAAAAAAAAAATTAATAATTAAATATATTTAAGGGAGTTTGTGAGCAGCTTCTTTAGGCCGTTTTCTAAAGACGTGTGTAATGAGTAAGAAGTAATTTTATTAGTGTGTGCATGTGCAATGTGTGTGTAGAACGAGAAAGTATAACAAATACGTAATAACGCACACAGACGACTATTATTCTTCCACGGGTAATAGTTTTTACTTATTGTCATTCAACCAAGTAATGTGATGAGTGGATCTGTCATGATTGCCATTGTAAAACATCTACACGAAATCGACATGTCACTTTTTATTTTTTGTAATTTCGCATTATTTGCACTTAGAATTTCTCATATTTTAAAAATCAAATTTCAATGGTAAAGTTATTTAGTGCGAAAAAAAATTCAATTTGATTTTCAAAAATTATATCAGTCCGTTTGACAAAAAAAAAAATCATATTTGTACTCCAGTCCAAAGAAAAAATAGCTACCTATATATTATATTATCATCAAACTCATATAAATTAATAATACGCAACGGTTACGCTTTACTTTGAAAACATATAATACAATCCGAGTTTTTTGTAAAGGTCAATAAGACTACATTATATTGATAATATTCGCGTTATCTAATTTCGCGTCGTCTACGATACACCGATATATAAACTATAAAGTCGCAAAGTCGTTAAAAGAAAAAAGAAAAAAGTAGTTCCACAAAGTCGTACAACATGTATTCATACACATCCAGAGGGTTTCGTAATGATTACTTGATTTTTGTTTTAAACTGACAAGTTTACTGGAGAGTGCATGCAGAACCCAGAAACTTCTGAAACGTTCCTTTTGCCAAAGCAATTATAAAAAAAAAAAAAAAATGGGTAAGACACTTTTTAAATTCAAATGCACATTTTGTTGGTAATTTGATTAAAATTTACTAATAATAACCAAAATAAAACTTTGAGAAATAATTAATACAATTTTATGCGTGTGTTGTGCTATTTTTACATTTTACGGAAATCATATTATACAAATTATTTCGGTGGGGTACGGAGTTGCGATGCGTACGGACGCCTGTTCGATCACGGCCAAGGGCGGCATTTTTCTTCCGGCAATCACGGTGTCCGGAGCGAGAGAGGCCGCCATCCCCCACCCAGACATTTCAGATACCCACGGGTGCCCACTAGAAAATTCTGCCAAACACAAAAAACCGTGTTCCTTCGACCGTTCCCCACCGTACCAAAAAGCCCTGCAGTACCTCCCACAGTTGCTGCGCTTAAGAACAATAAAAAATAAAATAAAATTATTACCATAGTATATAATCTTTAAAAAAATTTTAGGCTACAAATCTCCCGAAGACTTTCATTTTTCGAACCCTATTATTTCTAGTTTTTCATATTTGACTACCTATAATTCTTTTGTCATAATGGGAAATATAGATAAAAATACGAACAATATTAGGTAGGTACCTAATTATTTTTTTCTGTTAATATTTTGTTTTGTTGAATAAACAAATTTTTCAAAATCATAATTATATTATTTCCCCTAAAACTATTTAGGTTTATAGTATATCCCTGTTTTCAGTATCATTGTGGTTCCTACATTTTCATTACCTGCACCAATCATATAATATTCTCTAACAATATTGAAAGGTATTGTGATAAACTTCAGTGCACGCACAAAACACGTAACAACTATATTTTTCCTATTGAATTATATATTAAAAACTAATATGTTTAATGTTTGTATAGTTGTACCAAACCATTATGTCCAATCTCAATTGTCTAATATTAGGTACCTAATATCATCTAGAGTCTAGAAAGTGTTAAAATATATTATATATTATCTAGCCAAATTTCTTTTGAATAATTTGTAATATTAGGTATAGGTAGTCTTACAATATAGTATAGTATATAAGAGGTAAGTAATACATATAATATTTTAATCTACAATACTCTCTTTTATTGTCTCAACGAGGTGTAAAAATATTGTTGAATAAAGTATATACAATTCTTGATTCTGTTTTAATTAATATAATTTTTCTAATTATATCAACACAGCACATGCAGCATCGGTGTAAACAATATACCTACAAATGGCTTCAATGACTATTACGTCTGGAAATGGCAAACTTATACTTATAAGTTATAATCAACGAATTTTGATATAAGATTCATTTATTAAAAAAAAAATCATACAAGGCAAATTTTTAAAAAACAAATCTACTCTCTAGACGACAAATGAAAACAAACTAAAGATTTAGACATAAGGTTGCACCTGCCACCTAACTTGGCTAAATACTGTCACAAGTCTGAGGTTGGAAGCCCTTTGTTTTCATAATGTTACTTTTTTCTTAGGAGGCATAGGTTGTGAATTGTTTAATGTAGGCTGTTAAAAGTTTCAAAAAGGTTTCTAAATATTGGCAGTTGGCACACGATCGGAGTCTTATATTCCGTATGTCAAATTCGAGTGGAATAAACTTGAACCTTAGACATAACTATACGAGCGTTGAACTCCACATGTCTCATTACTCATTAAGATCAGACAGCATCATTTAGTATTTACATATTATTATTATGACTAATATAATATGGACACTAAAGTTCACTAACCATGCTAGCATAAAATAGCATTATAGTTACATGTTAGTTACAGATGAAAAAGATGTCGAAAAGACATTTTAGTTATTGCAAAATGAATCATTGGACTTTATTGGGTCGCGCGTTTGTTAAAATATAAAAAATCGTGTTTACGAACAATATGTTATTTGACGTACAAATAACAATTAATTACATCGACCACCGCCAAGTGTATTTAATAACAAATACAGCTGTGAAGGGGATAAACTCGTAAACTATAACCTATATAATATATACCTATATAAGACAAGTATTATACTTATACTTATCTTAGTATCTATATAGTCATAGGTTAAGCCGTTAAGGTTAAATAACATTTTGTTCTTATCGATGTCAGTATATTTCACATATAAAAAAATCAAAAAGAACATTTTTATTTCATTTATTGGCTAATGAATTTATAAATTTGCACATTTAGAGAAAAACCCTATTTTTATAACAAATAATGTCTCTCACTAGAGTAATTAGAAAAACAGAAAAAAATATCTAAAGAAGAATATATGTCCGAGCAATAAAACGCTATACAGAGTAATATACAACCAACAGTAATAATGTCCTCAAAACTATAAGTCCAAATTAATTATTATAAGTGCCATCAGAATGTCTTCCGTTGATCGAGGCTTTTAAAAATCCAATTATCTATCATTCTCGGAAGCAGGCAGCTTTAGTAAGCCGTTTATTTTAAGGACATTATTACAAGTGGACATATAATATATTTTTATTAATGAACATTCTTGTTTCGGAAATGTATATACTTGGAAACCATCTTATATTTTGACAATCTATCAGCAAAGAACATTTTAACCTGAGAATTTATAACGTTGTTTCACTTTCGCCGTTTTATTTTCACAAAAAAAAAGTTAGTAAAAAGATTTGATATAAATAATTTATCAAATGTAAATTATGTTTAAGATAATAAAATCAACAAATATCTATATTCAATATTCGTATAGGATTTTTGTAGTATTTTCTTTCACTAGATCAACCATCAAGTGCCTGAATTTGTCGAAAACTATAGTCCAAGTATGCAACGTCTACAGAAAACGTCCGATGTGCTCAACCTTTGGACATTTTCCATACTATATACCCACTTCCCGTTTTATGTTCTGAAATATCTTAGGTAGGTAGGTACACTCCTTACACCCTGCTCTATCCAAGTTTGACGGTCAATATTCTCTACCACCGTCGAAGGGCGTGCTTATTAATTTCCACGTGCACTACGAGTACAAGCATTAGTTACGAGTAGGGTTGGGCGACTGGAGTGCCCCGGAGACAGGGTAAATATTTGCACCGAACATCAATACCGTCTCGAAATATTAGACCATATACCGATATAACTTTTTATATATTACATCCGGATTTATGTCACTGACTCCATCGCCATTTTACAGATTCATATTATTATTTATCGCAGTACTGGCTACATAGCTGCGTGACGAGACGACTTCTGATGTATTTGCATATAATCGCAAACACATTTCTATACCAATCAACTGTGCGTAAGTTTATACTGTATGTCTGTGTCCGTGTATCCAGAATATCACCCTTTCCTTAAGCTTATATGATTCAAATTTCAAACATTTACTGTCTTCAATCTAAAACTACAACTTTTTCTGTGCACTACATATAATACTTCATTATGTTATATTTTGTTGACATTAATTTTTTCTACAATTTCCAATAGCCGTTCTTAAACGTACTTGAATATAGTAAATACCTAATATTTTGTAGAGCTACAAACTACAGTTGCACAACGGTTTTTAAGTTTAGACAATTTAATAAGTAGAGCGTAAAACAAATTTTATCATCCGGTCAAAAAAAAAAAAAAAATAATAAAACAATCTTTCCAATCACGAATAGTAAATATAATTGATGTGTGTTCAGCATTTTATATAATACGACTTTAATATTAATTAATCCCTCGTGTTGTGTAAAATATAAAGAAGTTTTCGGTGTCATCGAAATACGATTATCCACACCCGGAGTGAAAACCGTTCAGTTATACAGTTATATTATGTGCAGTATTTTCTAAATCCGAATTCCTATATTATTATATACTGCTTATAAATTGTAGATTGCCCCTTCAATTATATGCTTCTTGGTTGAAAATAGAAAGTTTTACCCAGAAAATCGAATTCTAAATCCAAACCACACTGCGCATGCACCAAAAAACTTTCCATTATTTTCGTTGTACACATTTTTCTACCCCTAGACATTAAGACATATTAATGTCAAAACTAAATTAACTTCAATATGGGTACGTTTATTATGGCAAATAAAGAAAATATTCCTTTCCAAAGTTAAACGTATCGAACGTATTTATTGGTTACAAAATAATATTTTGGTTTATATTTTCTGCGAACACTTTTTCTAGTACCTAGTAATACAGTTCTAGAAGTATTAAAACCGAAAGGTTCCAAAAATATATTGTAACACCTTTGTAGATTGGACGTAATAATATTAAATAGAAGATTACTCTTTAAATTGACACTTTTAAATTTTCTCTATAATATACATTTTCCTTGAATGTAGAAAATCGGAAATTCTACCGAAAACTACTGAAAAATGTTTGAGACAATTATTTTAAACATCGGTTTTACATAATATTGACTACGATATTTATAAGAACCGCGCAAAGAAAATCACTTCTCTTTTTAAATTTTGAACAAAATATATTCATTTTTATTGAAACTATACATTACTGTATGTATTGTTATTAGATTATTTCGGGTGTTTATTTAGGTTTTTGAAACAGATGACTGAACAACTGAAACATATAAGAATAATAATAATAATATACCATATTACTGCGAGAGCAGACGCTGTTCTTCGGTCTGCAAATGACGCGCCACCGAATAATATTTATAAATAATACTGCCATCAAGCGGTGGATATTGTCATCCGAAAAATAGGCTTGTGAGTAGCTATATTACACAATATTACGTACCCGAAAATCGGTATTCCCTTATCCGAGATAAAAAAAAATGATATTCGCTAAATAATGTAAATATTTTTGTGTCACGCTTTTGTCATGACAACTTCACGAACACGCCTAGAACCGTACGAAACTTAAAGAGACATTATTTTTACTTGTTTGCATAACTGTTGACGAGAATTTGGGTACGATCAGTCTCGATACGAATTTATACTATATGCTTATAATCGTGTGGTAATATATTATAATATAGGTGTATAATAATTATCAAATCAGACTAAACTAAATAATTGGTGAATTATTATTTTGGATTATGAACGAAATGAAGGGTAATATTCAATTACCTAAATAATAAATTATTTCTTCAGACCTCTTTCTAACGATTACGTAATTTTATTGTTTATAGAATTGTTTGGTTATGTACAGCCGCAAGTACTTATCACTCAACTCTCTTTACTATCACTTTGGGCTTTATAATATGTAAGTATTAACTTATCTATACTATATAAGAATCTTGTTGCACTCAGTACGCACGTGGACCTATCTTTTCCTACACAACTAAATCTGTTTCGTTTCAACTAAAAATATACGTACAAGCTCTTGCAGAGAGTTGCCAATGTTAAAATCCATTTATTGCAATGGTTTTTGTTTAGTCTTAAGTATTGTTATGCATTTTTTAAAAATGTATTCGTTTATCGCAAACACGTAGCTCTGCAGCAACAATAAATAAATTAAAGAAATATCAAAATTATTATTTAGGGTCTGTATATAATATTATATTATATTATACAACTGGGAACCTATTAGTACAATAAAACTCTTTAGTATATTTTTTTAAAATTTAATGTTGCGATAACTGACAATGTAAGTTTTGGTTCAGTTCATTCTAAGAAAATAACTTTTTTTTTTCGTTCATCACGGATTTTGCACCACCCATTGGGTACATATTTTTAGGAATATCTTAATTTTATTATAATATAATATAATATTATAATATTTAGAATGCATTTCAATGAAAAATTGTATAACACGGAGTTATGTATAGGCAATTTCGGTACACCATTGTCATAGGTCCATAATATTTTTCCAGAACCAATCTGACCACCATAAGTATTATAATATAAATATAATATAATAGGTATAGTATTCTTAATTAATTATAATAAAAAATCTCATTATCCATATACTTACGAAGATTATTGGTTATTGTTCAGAATCATTAATAGGGTGTCGGTGCCGGTCATTTATTAAGGAGTAAAATGTAGGCAATTAGTTCACATGTTGTATCTTCCTTGCAAATGGAATGTGCATGTGTGTAAGAATGTAAATCGATATTAGTGTGAGTGAGCTATAATTACATGAACTGATAAAGATATGAATGCACGCGTATGCACAAGTCAGTGCTAGACTTCGATAACTATTATCAAAGCACTACTGTGATGAACAAAAATTGTTTCACAGGAAAAACTCTCATGCCTCGTAGATATGTCGGATTTTTTTATCTGAAAGATGAGACGTTTCTGCAGGTCAGATAAAAGCTCGAATTTTTATTTTTATTTAAATAGTAGTAGAAAAATAAGTTTGAAAAAGGACAAATATTGTGCATTTTTCAAATGCATATTCCAGCTTCTATAATTATAATTTTCAAAATCGGCCTTTGATCTGACCTACAAAATGTTCTCTACTTTTAAATAAAAAAAAAATTAACGAAATCCGACAATTCTACAGGGCTTGAGAGTTTTTCCTGTAAGACATGTTTTTGTATCAAAAAACGCACCGGCTCCGACCCCCTTAATATTACTCAATAATTTACCATTGGCTCACATTCTTAAACTACGAAATTCTTCATGAATAAAATCACATGCGATGAATATGTCTTGTGGCTAAATCCTTGTACACCAGTTATGTAAAATAATATTTTATACCACATATTCATCTGATATGAAATGCAGTAGGTACTTTCTCACTATATGAGGTTAGACTACTAAAAAAGTTATTTGGGTGTGCTACAACATATTCAAAAAATAAGTGTCTCGTTAAAAAAGGCTAAAAGAGAAATTATACCAGTGTCATTTCAAGCTTTAGAAAAATTAGAATTAATGTATTCATACAAATGAGAATACCTATTCAATTCGTTGTAAAAGTAGCCATAGGATTTTATTTTATTAAAATTATGCCGCATACGTCATATTTCTACATTATATAATGATATTGCATTTTTTGGTCAAGACAATAAATTGAACAATACGATAAATGAATGTTATTGAATCTTGAGAAAAAACCTCAGAAGACTTAAATATTTATTATCTTAAGCTATTGAAAATATTATATTCTTGTAAACATAGAAGTATTTAAGATAGGTTTTACATGATTAAATTAATTAAACTTGTTATCATTTTAACTTAAACTTTATAGTAAATAAATCATTGTATAATATTACACTATCGGTTTTGATTTAATTACAAAATTACTTGTAGTTCTTATACTTATCGTGGGTAACTACCTAAATATATTATACCTACTAATAGTTTAATAGTAATATATAAAATACAAAGTATTTACATAGACAATTATATACCGATTCCCAGTAAAAATTATAATAATGTTTTACAAAAAGAGTTTGATGTTTGTATCAACGGTCTGCATAATCAGTGTACAAACATTTGACAAAATATTTAAAACATTTATTTATTTATTAGCAAAAACAGAACATCTCACAACTTATGGAGGGGCGGTCGCCCCCTCCCCACCCCTCAGGGACGCCCCTGATTTAGCACTTGGTATAAATAGTACATGGTCCCAACTATACTCTCTAAACTTTCCTGATATCCTCAAAGAACAATTTGAAATTTTCACAAAAACGGTCAAGTAGTTTTTAAGTATATAAGCTACAGACATGCCATTCAAGTTTCATATTTGTGTAAGATATAATTGAAGTAATTACTTTATCTAAGGACATACACTCGATGATTTGATGTATGCTTTGAGTTTTGACTTTCAAAAAATAATTTAATTTACTGTATTACATAAATAGTAAAATAAATTGCTATGATAGCAATAACAATATAAAATAGGTAGGTATCCTTAGTAATATAGTACCCTACTGTACCGTAGAGTGGCCCTAACTAGAAAAACTAGAACCAAATTCCTACAGGAAATCACAACCAACACTGAGAATTGAAGCATTTTTACTGCTCCAAAAAGTGATGACATAGGTACTGTAAAAAAACACTCATTGTAAAATCATTACATTCATCTCTCAGCCCAGAATCTAAAATTAACTATAAATGGAAAATGGTTATAATGACTCTTAAGTATTTGTGTATAATGTTCGGATGATATAAATTCGAAAGATTTAAAATAAATATTTTTCTTAGGGCCCGTTTTACAATCATAGTTTAAACCTCGGTTACGCTTGAACCACTGATTTTACCGGCCGAATTCGGTGGTTTAACCGGAGTTCAACTATTGTAATACGGGCCCATAGAATATACAAAGTTAAATACTGCAAAACCAATGGGTAACGCCATCTCGTGATAGTTTCTACACTGTATAAACGAGAGTAACCACGATGATAGAGGTCGGTGGGGACAACAAAGAACGTGCTTAGATTAAAAAGTAAAAACCACTTTCCACTAACACGTAGGTATTCTGAATGGTTGACAATAAATATTAACTCTGTGCATTTCTAATAATTATGTAGAAAAACTAAAGACTAAAATCAAACGCATTCAGTGTTCTGTAGGAAAATGGTCTTCAAGACCACAAAAACATGTTTTTTAGTTAAATTTAAATTCATTTGTACGTATTACGTAATAAAAAAATTAAACACAATAAAATATCAAAAAAAGTTTCAAAGATTACTTTTTATGTTGCTAAAGATTAAAAATGCTAATTTTATGACTGGGCACATAAAGTATCGTCTAAGGTGTAAAGATCGTCCTTAAATTAGTCTTTGATCCCCGACGAATACCTAGTTAGGTGTAGGTCCTACCTAGTTGACAGTTGTTATAAATTAATTCAAATTCTATGATTAACGTACAACTTACAGTTTATTATAAATTTTAAATATAAATTATAAGTACTTACAATCTTTGAATTCAGAAAATAATTATAGCTAGTTAGTTCGATTTCGAATCCTCTTTTCCACCGGCTTAATTTTGTTACCGTCGCATCATTATATAGGTACACCTATAATTGCATGCAAATAGCGATTTGATTTTGTTTGGTGGTTGGAGTTCAGTCAACAAACAAACCATAATTTATTTATTTGTGAACGACACAAAAAATAGCTGAGCTTATACACATATTGTTGTAAGTTTATATAAAATCGTATTATTATGAATACAAAAAAAAGTTAGTTAGTTAAAATAATTATATGTATAATTAAAAAAAGCTACCTCATTTTTATATTCATAATAAAACGATTTTATAAACACTTACAACAATTATATGTGTATAAGCTCAGCTATGTTATAAATAAAAACTAAGCTAAATTTATATTAGGATATAGAAACTTGTAAGTTGGTACTATCGAGATACTATTGAAAAAAGGTGATCTGCTGTACAGTTGGTTACAAGTGAGTCACTGTATAATGGAAGGTATTAAATTTGAATTCATTATTCAATGATATAATATCATTGTATAAGAAAAATGATTCTGAGCGGAGACGGTATGTCGTATGTCAGTATAGGTTTAAGACATATTATATACATATCTATGGTATTCAAAAAAAAATTTACCTATAACAAAATTCCAAATTAATCATATCACAATATCCATTAGGTACATTATATAACGCGTTATACATCAACAGCAAACCCTGATAATATCATACATATATAATAGTGTACTTTATAAGTTTCAAGTACCCACTAATAATATTATACAATCACAACAAAATAACTAAAATAGTTATTCTAGGTTTTTTTTTATGTAATTTCGTCCAAATTTGAACTTAAAATTACTATAGAAATAAACTGTGATTATGTATTTTTTAGATTTTTTTTGTAAAAGAATTAACTACTTTCATGGAATCTTGTTTTAAATTTTCAATCCTTAGATATAAAAGTTGAGCATTTTATACATTTTTAACTACAAATTAATTATTCAATTTTAAATTTGATAAATTTTGTCAAAATTTGATCTTTAAATGCTTATAAAAAAAAAACTGTGCATCTGTATTTTTAATGTTTTTCAACTGATATTGTAACAATATATCTGGAGCCTTGTATTAAAATTTTACACGTTTTGGCCCAACAGATAAAACTTAATTGATATTTATAGAAAAAAAAACTAAAAAAATTTAAAACTGAAAATGTCCGTAAACAGCTCAAAAAAAGTCAAAATATTTTTTCAAAATTGTATGGTGTGTAGGAAATGCTAATATAAACGTTCAGTGAAATTTTCATGTATCTACAGTTATTCGTTTTTAAATTATAACAAAAGAAGGACATCGGTAAGTACATGAGAAATCGAGTGAATATCCAATGTTTTAAAATTTGAATTTCAAACGCTCATAAAAATTTAATTTGACTTTCTTATAGACTTTTTTTTTTTTTTTTGATAAAGGTAGATAATCTTATAAGGAATCTTGTATTACATTTTAAAATCTTAGATTTAAAAAGAAAAATTTTTAAGAATTCTTCACTTAAAATAATTTGCTAATTTTCGTGATTTTTTCATATTTTGCCAATTTTTAAACTTTAAATGCTTATAAAACGAAACTGTGACTAAGGATTTTTAATACTTTTTATCTGCCTTTGAAACAATATACTAGGAGCCATCTATTAAATTTTCAAATTTTTTTAACCAACAAATTAAATGTTATTGATATTTTTAGAAAAAAAACTAAACAAAAATGAAAAATGAAAATGTCCCTTTACTAAACAGTTCAAAATAAATCAAAATATTTTGTAGCGTTCAAGTTAACATTAAGGTTACACCAAAAACCAAATTCGATTTTGCGTAAAAATTCCTGTTTTTCCTTAGTTTTTCTTTTGTTTTTCTTGACGCTTTTGAAAATTACTTTGAATTTTAAATTTCGACCTCCCTAATGCACCAACGATATTCACTTTCCAATCGAACAAGATACTGAAGTTGAAAATCGAAGCATTATTTCGACTACTTATCGTATATGTGTATCGTATACACAGACACAAATAAAATAAAAAATTAAAAAACACTCATCATTGTAAAATCAATACATTCATCGTTCCACTCAGAATCTAAAATAATCTATTTTAATTTTGGTGCAAATTACAATTCCTATTTCTTACTACCTGTAGAATGTAGATGGTGCAAATTATACATGTTGGATATATTTTGGGTCAACTTTGGTGCAACTTGACTACAGCCTAATCGGTGTACCTTCAATTTTATTGTTAAACAAAAATAAAAATACAGAATATAAATCTTTAACTTTTCAGGTAATATCTAAAACCCAGTAAGCCCACCCTTAGAGTTTCACAAAATAATGAGATAATACTAATCAATAGTTTCTATAATATGTGATAGAGACTATTATAGCTGGTAATACTTGAAAATCGTTATTTCGAAATGTTGACATTTCGTTGCTGAAATTTTCGTTAACGAAGTATTTTCTTTCTGCTATAGTAAAAAAATACAACATTTAATTTATAAACAATTCATAATAAATATAATAGGTACTAATAACAACATCAAAAACTACTGAAATCGGGCGGTTCTTTATTTAATTATAATATATTAATTATACATATATATTATTCATTTAATTATTTATTTTATTAATTATATTTATACCTATTTTATCATATAATAATACAATTAGGAAGATACTTTACTATTAAATGCTACCAAATAAGTTATAATGGATTTTAAATCATTACTTTGATTAAAATAATGTTGCATATTAAAAAATAGTTTAAGCATCTTAGCTTATTTGAAGTTTAGGTAGGTACCTAGGTCATATGTATCTTTACCAAATCTAAATAATAAATAGTAAACAAATAAACAATTATTAAACAATCAATTAATAAATAAACAATCTGTCAGGATTTTAAACTTGATATAATATTCATCTTCAGAAAATTATTTTTATTGCACCTATAATAATTTTCTTATTCATTTTTAACTAGGTATAGTTGGTTACATTACTATTTACTGTCAACAATATGAAAACAAAATACAGATATTTTTATAACAACTAATAAATAATAAATACCTATATTATTATTCAGGCATAAAAAAAATAGGCAGGTACAAGACAGTGTTTAATGAGAGTCAAGAACTTGAATTGGTTGAATATGTCCAGCAAATGGAAGACTGTTTGGCCTTACAATGCTAGACTTAAGAAAACTTGCTTTCGACCTAGCAGAGAAAAATAACAGAGACCATCATTTTTGTAAAAAAACTGGAGCAGCAGGTAAACCTGCAGTTTGTTTAATTTTTATTAATTATTTTAAATAAAGTGTGTTTAATTAATTTTTAAAATGTCAAGATTGGGCAAAAGGGTTTTTGAGTCGACATCAAGACCTGTCCATCAGAGCTCCAGCGCCAACATCAGCAGCTAGAGCTATGGGCTTTAACAAGCCTTTCGTACAATGATTCTATCAATTGCTTATAAACTGTATTCAAAAGCATAACTATGGACCTGACCGCATTTATAATGTAGATGAAACCGGACTCTCTTGTTTTGCTAAAAGTCAAGGGAAAATTATAGCAAGCGAATTAAGAAAACAAGTTGGTTAACTTTCTTCTGCAGAAAGAGGGCAAAATGTAACAGTCACTATTTGTTTTTTGGCTTCTGGACATTATGTTCCACCTCTCTTAATTTTTCTAAGAAAACGGCTTATACTTTCGTTTTTAGATGGGACACCTCCTTCCACTAATGGCGTAGCCATCTGGATGGATGCAATCTGAGATTTTTGTAGAATGAATGCATCATTTCATCAAGCACACTAATCCAACAATTTCCAATCCTGTACTACTTCTTTTAGATGGCCCATACAACACATGTACAAAATATTCCTGTATTTGACATTCCAAAGAAACACCATATCACATTATTATGTTTTTCACCTCACACAACACATAAACTGCAACCTCTCGATATAAGCTTCATGAGGCCTCTTAGTACCTATTATAGCCAGGAAGTTAATTTATACTTAGTTAACCACCCAGGACGTGTTATAACTATTCATGATATAGGAAAGATTTTTGGTTTATCTTATAATATATCAGCAACAATCAGTAATGCTGTTTCAGGATTTAAGAAAGCTGGTATAGTCCCTTATAACCTAAATATTTTTTCTGATTTTGATTTTATGGCAGCTTCTATTACAGAAACTCCATATTTACCTTATATATCTAATACAGTTAACCAAATTATAACTGGAGAAATAACATTATTACCTAATACTACCATACAGTTAACCAATCTATGAATAATGAGACTTCATGGTCTCCTGATACTTATAATATAATTGATGAACCAATTAATAATGTAGGTATCTCCATTGTCACCTGCTACAATTGTTGCTTCAATTGACCAATTTTTCAAAATCGACTACTAGTTTTTCAGTTTCTCCCAAGGATATTTTAAGGATTCCTCATGCCACCAGAAACTAAATGTATACGTAATACAAGGAGAGGAAAAACTGCAGTTATTACAGACATTCCTTACAAAAAAGATTTGGAAAGTACAATTGTAATAAAAACTAAGAAAAGCAATGATTCAAAAAAGAAAACAGCTAGAAAACTTTTTGGTAAGCCTCAGAAGAACAAAATAAAATATAATTCAAGTTAGTTAGTTAACGCTCAATAGTCATGACGTCCGGATCTACAATAAATGCTTAGTGATTACTTAATTGTGTTTACTTTTCTTTTATAATATAAGTAGTTAATATTCAGATTGGGACAAGGACATAAGAAGGATACAGTTTGCCATTAATAATGCATTTAACAAATCAACACAATCAAGTCCATTATTTGCATTAATGTTTGGATTCACACCAAGAACATATGATGGTGACCCAATACAAAATGAAATACAAGCAATTTCAAACAGTACTTGTGATATTACCAAACTAAGAGCTCGAGCCTTAGAATCAATAGTTGTTGAGAAAAAGAAAATACAGAATATTATAGTAACAAAAATAGATCTAGAACACCTTCTTATATCACAGGTGACCTAGTAATGATCAGATACTTGGACAGCCAGGTGAATCCAAAAAGATGATGGCAAAGTACAAGGGTCCCTATGTGATAATTTAAGTCCTACGAAATGATCTTTTCAGAGTGCATGATTTACTTGTAATTCAAAGAACACAAACATTTTATGAAGGTGTGGTGGCCATTGACCAGATGAAACTATACAAATCCTGGATGTGACTCAAGTGATGAAGGAAGTGACAACAGCCAAGCAGAAGAGACAGTTGATCATAATAAAGCTGATCAACAACTCATTAGGAACCAAAAAAAAATTGAAGATTATATATAATTTTATTTAATAATATTTTTAATGCACTGATTAGATATTTTACAAGATGTAAACTCAAATTATATAAAGTACATACATTCTATGATAATGTGACAATTAATTATTAGTTATAAGTTAAAATTATTATTTTTAATTGTGTTTTGATTTATTGTTACTACAAGTTTTTTTTAAAAAAAGTGTATGTCTCGTGTGGACATGAGAACTAAGGATGGCCGAATGTAAACATAGAAAATAGTGGGGGGCAAGGAGCCTTGTTGCTTGACAGTTAGTTGATATTATGTTAGTTAACGCACAATAGTCATGACATGTGGACCTACAATAAATGCTCAGTCATTACTTAATTGTTTTCTTTTATTTTATTATGTAAGTAGTTATAATACCTATGACAATTCCCACTAAACCTATTTTCCCTGGAGAAATTATTAGTAGGTATCATCAAAAACTACCAATTGGTAAAACATCAGGATATGATCTCATTACTACCAAAGTGTTAAAAAAACATCTCTAAGAATGAAATACTATTATTAACATTAATTTCATCTATATGGTATGGTTATCATATTTTCCTTCTATTAGATATCTGTCATATATTTACCTAAAGTAGGTAAACCCAAAACCTAGTTACTTCATATAGAGTATAGACCCATTACCCTGTTGCCAACCATAAGCAAACTTTTTGAAAAATGTCTCCTCAAAAAAAAATTTAGGCTTATCCTAACCGAGCACAGGTTCTTATAACTAATATGCAATTTCGATAAAAACATTTGATCATACAAATCCATCGTTAAACCGTTATGATTGTCTCTGCGATCGATAATAAAAATAATACTGCATTGGTATATTTCAAGCGTTACACAAGGAATCGACAAAGTTCATGGCACAATGATCTGATTTTTAAGTTAAAATAATTCATACCAGCACAACTATATCTAATTCTCAAAGCATATTTAGAAAAACGAAAATTCAAGGTTGGACAGAAGCAGATATCCCTTAAGGTAGTCCCTAATGGACCTTTCACCTGACTATTATACAACATTTTCATCATTTATGCTGACAATACAGCTATCTTATAAACAATATACCTAATCCAATAATGACATTATAACTGCAGCACACTGCACACACCACCAAGAATATTCAAATCTCGTAGATATCTGGTCCAATAATTAGATAATTAAAATTAATGAAATTAAATCCTCTCAAGATACTTTTACAAATCGCTTTGGACATTGCACTACCATTAAACTAATAAATAAAAACATATCAGTTCTGAACAAGACCAAGTACTAACCATGGTATAATTTTAAAAATTCACCTAACTTGGAAACCTCACTTCCAAAACCAAACAAAACATGCTAATAGAAGACTCCATCTATATCTATATCTAATATATTAAGGCCACACTTTAAGTCCAAACTAAATCTCAAAACAAAATTGTTATTGTGCAATACAATAATCTTTAGAACTGTCTAGTCTCTAGTATATCCAAGGTGGATATACCAACCATATATCAATCCACCTTGGGTATATCCTAAATTCTTAAATCGTGTTGGGAGCAAAAATCCTAAACTAACTTTATTATATTATGTTCAATGACGCTACCCTATAATAATTGGATAATATCAATCCTCACTGGTCAGTCCGAGCGGTGTAATATTTTTAATCAATATAAAATATGAAGAATATAATAATTTAATAAAATATAATATTATAATAATGAAATTAATTTTAATTTTTTTTAATTAATATGTATTTGTAATATTTTTAGTCCATAAAAATGAATTTGGTATATAATAATATAGTATAATATTTTAATAATACTGAAATTTATTTTAATGTTTTAATTAATTTGTATTTGTATTTGTATTCATTTGTATTTTTAATTTGTATGTATAATTTGTAGTATTTTTAATACATTTAAATTAAGTATATAATAATTTAATGTTAAAATCCTGAAGCAGAAAGAACGACTATATGGAGAAATGAGATAAGCAGTAACTCCAGCTGGGTGCCGAACAAGTCCCATCTGGTCATAATGAAACATGCCTGGTTTGGCGAACACTAAACAGACTTAGGACCGGAATAGGACGAACGAAAGTCAATCTAATAAAATGGGGACTGCTAGATAGCACAGATACCTTCTGCATAATATGTGAAGAAGAACAGACAATGCAACACATTATCACATGTATCGCTTGCTCCCAAAACTGCACCCCAGAAGACATTCAAAAAGGCAAAAGCCAAGGAATTAACATGGCCCGCATCTGGGAAGAAACAATAAAACATTATAAATCTACCAATAACGTCCTGAACCACTCAACAGTATTACCATATTATATTAAACAATAAACATTCATAGTTTATTTCATTTTATCTATTTACTTAGTGTCCTACTATTTTTACCTTATTTTATTATTATTATGTAATGTTTATTTAAAGCTAATTTTATTTGTTTATTTTATGTTATACCACTAATATCATTATTATTATTACTGTTTTACTATGCGAATGACACAAATAAAAAAATATAATATATAATAATAATGTAATTTATTTTTTTATATTTTTAAATAATTTGTTTTTGTAATATTTTATTCAATATAAATTTATTTAGTATGTAATAATATAATATAATATTATAATAATTACGAAATTGATTTTTATTTATTAATTAATTTGTATTTGTTATATTTTTAAATTGTATGTATATTTTGTAATATTTTTAATAAATATAAATCAAGTATAATATATTAATTTAATGTACCTAATAGAGTTTTATAATAATAATGAAATTTATTTTAATTTTTTTTAATAAATTTGCATTTGAAATATTTTTAATTAATACCTATAAATGAAGTATTAAATAATATAATGTTATATTATACAGAGTGATTTTTTATCAAACAACACTCATCATTTAAAAGCATTGAAAGTGTTGTTTGATAAAAGAATCACTCTGTATAAGTATGCTAGGAGGACACATCAGTGGTACAAGCGATAACCACTTGTTCACCTTTTTTTTTAAATGAATTAGACTTTTTTGTATAAACTATTATTTTATTATCGTTTGTAGGTGTTATTCCGAATCAACACTATAATATATTTTGTAGTAGTCAATACTATTTTTTTTAGGAGTGAACACTATGTCTATGTAGATTAGTAGATTACCTAAGTTTGTAGGAGCTTACCATTCCCAGTAATTTATATGATTTCCTCTAAACAGCTATATGTACACTTTCTTATAGTTATAACTTATTAGTAACGTACTTATAGTCACCTAAGTATATAGTAGGTACTATTTGTAATGACTCGTGAACTAAGAAACAATGTCTTTATTGAGATCCCTTAGGCCTTGACTGTAATATGGGAGAAATTTAAGCTCCTAGGTACACGAATAACCTTTATACTTGAAAATAAAAGAAACTGTCTTTTCTTACATAGACATTTTTACCTAAAAAAATAGGATAATATCTTATATTCCATCATTGTATTTGAATTCACAAGCTCAAAATGCTAAAAATGATAAGTTGAAATTTATAATGAATATAAAAATATATTTGTGTAGATAAAATACAAACACTTGGTTCATGATTTATTTTAATTCTATTATTATTTAAGATTTTATTTATATAAGTAGCTGAATTATTTTTTGTATAATATGTATTAAAGTAAGTATTGCAAGACAGATATTTTTTTACTTTAGGTCCAAAATACAATGACAAATTTTTTCTACTGATTTCTTTTTTAACATTATTTTGATTTTTATACCTATATATTATCTAAGTCATTTGGTTTTTCAATATTTAATAATGAATGATCATTAAACGATTTAAGCTGGAGGTAATTATTACATTTAATATACATATAAGTATGCCATATATCAATCCACCTTGGGTATATCCACGGACTAAGATATAATGGACTGGAAACGAGCAGCTTATCAGTGGCCTCGAAAGTATGTACAAAAAGCAAATGCGGGGGGTCGTAACCATAATCCAGAGTGTACAGCGCCATCTGTATAAAACACGGACTGAGATACAAAATATGACGCTAAATAAAACCACTGGTAGCGCTGAAAACTTTCGATTATGAGTGTTGATGATAACAGAGGAACCTTTTGCGGGCCGTCCCTCGTCACCCGCCCACCTTGTCGTTTCCAGTCCATTATATCTTAGTCCGTGGGTATATCTTAAATTTTTAAATCGTGTTGGAAACAAAAATTTAAAATCCTAACCTAACTTTATTAAATTATTTCCAATGCCGCTACCCTATAATAATTGGGTAATATCAATCGATATCAATCCTCTCTGGTCCACTCTGGTCAGTTCGAGCCACGGACCACGGTACCTTTGACGTGTTCTTATCATGAACTAAGATAATATGGACTGGTAACGGTTGGGCTGGCGGATGGTAGCGGTGCGGTCAAGTTTTAATACGTGGTTTTCTAAGAGGGGGAATTTATCGGATTGGGGCGATCCTTGTGTTGTTTTTTGTAACTATCGTAGTATCGTAGGTATAATATGTATATCGTGGATTCGTGGACCGTTGTTACTTGTTTTACAAAATATTTTTAAAATTTATAGTAATTATACTTTATAGTAAATATATATTTCATATATTTCATATTCTTTATATTATGTTTCTCGTTTATTATACCTACTGGGCACTGCCTACTACAGTACTACCTAATAATTTTTATATATTAATTTTTTGCTTGTTGTCTGTTGATAGTGTAGTGTGTATTTTTTTAAACTTTCATCTATTCTATGATATAAATGTACCTACTAATATAGTATGTATATTACAGAGTCAGAGTCTATTAAATACCTATTCAATTTTTACAGCTGTGCAACTAATTCAATTCAGTTTTACCTACCAAATATTGAACATGAATATTTAACATATTGATTACAAAATAGTATTGAACTTTTATTATTAGATTGCTATTAAATTATATTTTTGGTTGGTTATCAGTTTTAACATATTTATTGTTAACTACCAAAATGTACCACATTTATTTTACCTCAGCATTAACAATTCCATGTGCAACCGTATCAAAAATTTGAGGAACTGCACCTTTCGCTTAAATCGCACATTGCTTAAAAACATAAAAAAAAATGATTCTGCAAAATTGGGTTTTGTTTATGTTGCACGTGGGCCAGAGAGAAAAAACAAAATTGCGCTGACATCCTCTTAAATTTTACCAACTATGTTTTTAAAATATTGTTTATTTTAAAATTTAATTAATATTTACTCTAATTATAATATGTACAATACCTCAACACCAGCATAAGTTTTTACTATATCTTTAGGGAGAAAATGTTTTTCACAAATAAACTTAATTTTGGTATCGCATCCATTAATTGATTTAATAATTTCTGTCCAAGAAGAAAACGATGCCTTAGGAATACTAAAAAAGCTGCATTCCCCATCAAAACTTTTGCAACTAATTATACAACACTTTCTGGACATTTTTAAAAATGAATACCTTATACTACTAACTACTAAGGGGCAAGTGTATACTAATAAGTAATAAGAACAAAATATAAGTCTTTCAAAATGTGTTTTATTATAATTTCATGACAAGTTTAATACAGTTTTTAACAAGTTATTTGCAATATTCTACATGTTCAGTCATGTTATTTGAAACTTATTTTTGTTTTTGTCCAACAGATGTCGCTTCAGCTTCACAATTTCTCCCACCACAAAAAGTCCGTATTAAAACCTGACCGCATATTTTACCGTCGTTGCCAGTCCATATTATCTTAGTTCATGGTTCTTATATCAACCGTTTCGACGACGTGTTCCGTTTTGGTTCGCCTCATTTCGCCGCAACGGCGTGGTTGCCTAACGGTCGTGATAACTCGTTAAAACCAGATAACAATAATGCTATGGTGTTTCGTCATGGTTAATGCGCAGCGTCAAAGCACCTGTTATTACCTACCTGCCACCGCAATTTCACGTGTTTCGACAACTGTTGAATGTTGAATTTTATACGTTTTGTTTCGTTCGGTCCGTTTGTGGTTTGTACTTAGTTTGCGTTTTGCCGTCGATCCCCGCTCAAAATCCACCGCCTAAGGATAGCCGAAAGCGTTGTCGTCGGTCGATTTAATTAATTTGTAGAATACCGTAAACTTGTCGGAGCCTAAGGGTCAGTACTCGTTTTCTTCAACGAGTTCAGAGCCACATCGAATTTTCGTAGACGCATACAATCATCGTTCAGCAACCGCCATTAAGTGAGTATTGATTTTATAATAATAAAGATATGTATACTGAATAGTGAATGACACAATTTATAACTAGCGTTGAGTATTTTTTCTCATTTAACTTAATTGATTTTGCATGATGAAGACTGTAATTTAATCGTTTACCGACATGGCTTCAAAAAACTCGAGCAACAACGGTAATGATGAATTTAAACTTTCGCTGTACGAATTGCAAAGGACTCCTCATGAAGTTATTACAGACGATACACAAATTGCAGTACCCCTAGAGGCTCTACACAAAGATCTGATGTGCCCGATTTGTTTGGATTTATTGAACAAAACAATGACAGCTAAATGTCTTCACAGGTAGGTGTCAATAGAGTTATATTATATTATATTATATTTATTATAAATTTGAACAATATGATTAT
Source organism: Macrosiphum euphorbiae (assembly GCA_949089665.1). Lineage (NCBI taxonomy): Eukaryota > Metazoa > Arthropoda > Insecta > Hemiptera > Aphididae > Macrosiphum > Macrosiphum euphorbiae. Next base: position 45,238,148 of record CARXXK010000003.1, on the reverse strand, counting down.
ATGAAGATAGTATTAAAAATGATTCTGTTTTATTTAGATTCTGTTCTGAATGTATTGTGACTGCACTTCGTGCCGGTAGTAAAAAATGCCCTACGTGTCGTAAAAGGTTAATATCCAAACGATGTCTGCGACCCGACCATAATGTCGATTCGCTCATATCTTTACTGTTTCCAAATCGTGAAGAATTCAATGAACATCGAAATAAAATTATAGAGAGCTTAAATCAGAGTCAAAGTCAAGATAATATGGTAAAATCCATGACTGAAGGGTTAAAAGTGCAAAAACAAAAACGTTCGTACAATACTAAAAATAAACGAAGAGCTGAGCCAACTAAAAATAGCTCATCAAATACTTTGGCACCATCAACTTCAAGACAAATTAATAATGTGACAGAACCGACAGTGCAGACAAATGGAACAAAAAAAAAGAAAATTACAGGACCTACTTCGACTGCTGTTTACTCCAATATCATTGAATGCGAAGATGCGATTAAAAGTGTGTCATTAAATGATATGGAACTGATATTTAAACCTCATCCTAAGGAAATGCATAATAACAATCAACAAGAAAATGACTTAAGCAAAACTGATCAACGTTATATAAAAGCACCATCTGTTGCTACTGGTATGCCTCTTAAATTAAATAACATAAAATAAACAAAATATATTTTTATTGTGGTACCTACTTAACACTTATAACTTTACAAAGAATTTGATATAACATCCTTTTAAATTTACTACTTTTCAGTATTTCATATTTAAAAGTTTTAGCCATACACTATACGTCAACACTGTCTTATATAGGAGTAATAATTCAGATGGCGGCGATGATGGGTGTAGCACTAGCTAATGCATACCAAGTTCCCCACTCTTGGTAGTGTAACTTTATTCAAAAAGAACAAAGTAAAATGATTTCTTCTGGATATTAAGAGTATGTCACTCCTGTATATTATGTTGTCTCCGTCTTTCACAAATACGACAGCAAAGTTTACACTCAGCAGATCAAGTTTAGCTCTGTTGGTTTAAAAATTAGAGTGAATTTACCTCTAATATAATTTAAAGGTAAGATTATTATCTAGAGCATCTCATAGATTTTTTGTTATATTTTAATTTTAAAGCAAGTTATCAATATTTTAAGATGTACAAACAATTTTAAATTTTAAAATAGTCATAACTTGCTTTAAAATTAAAATATTATAAAAATCCTTTGAGATATCTCTAGATAATAATCTTACCTTTAAATTTTATAAGAGGTCAATTCACTCTAATTTTTAAACTAACAGAGCTAATTGTGATCTTCTGACCTTCAAATTTTCTGTGTTGTACATGTGTAAGACGGAGACAACATGTGCAGGTACAAGATCCTCTTAAATTGTCCATGTTGGTAAGACAGAGATTACACTTGCGGGTATAACTTTCTCTTAACATGGTTAAGCAATTTCTCAGCTGTGGCCTATCATCAGAACTAAAAGTTGATGTAGATAAACCGATTTAAACAGCGAATGTAATCTAACCAAATCGAACAATAATGGGTTATCGCCTGAAGTTAATCTTGTAGATAAAGTTTATGATACCCTTGGAAAACAATCAATTAATGGATTAACAGTTTAAAATATAAATGTTAGGAATCAATTATAAATTGAGCAATTAACCAACAATTTTAGTTTAAGCATTGATTATAAATACTGTAGATTGCTCACTGGCCAGCTTTTCGGTGACATAAATTATTTACTCCAGTAGATGGCAAGACAACGGGACTACTAGCGGGTACAACATTATCCGTTCTTACTAAACATGCGCCCGTGATTAGAACAATCTATAGTATTTATAATTAACGGCTTATTTTAAATAATGCAACATACCTAATTTCAAAATGTTTATAATAATTATAAGTATTATTTTTTTTTTTCTAGTTGCACACTTGAGCAGATATTTAACCATGCGGTTAAATTTAGATAATGGAAAAAAACTTTTAAGCGGTCGTCAAACTGTTCTAATGTATATTCAACAAACTGCTGATCAATTTGTACTTCTCGATGACAATTTAACACTTCAAAATGTTCAAGAGAAATTTTGGAGCTTCGAGAAAGAGGGACCGTTGCAAATTTTTTACTCTTATAATTAAATTTTTATTTACATTAGTTGTAAATATAAAAGAGTTTTCTGCAAAATTATAATCTATTATATCTAGCGTAATTTTACTAAGAATTTGTTGATTGTGGTAAATTCTATCACGTTTACTATTATTCATTTTCAATTGAAAACTATTCCATTTTTATTTTTCAACTAATTATAGAATTATATTTTTAATTTTTCTCATGTACCTACCTAATCTTGCAATTGTTTTTAAATGTTAATTGTTAACATTACAATCATCATACTATTTGCAACAGTATTTAGTTTTTTTAGGTACAGGTGTCAGGTTTTATTCATAAAATAAATTTGTGATTAACTTTTTTCTTAATTTTATATGCTATAATATTTTGTTAATACCAATGATAATTAGTTTTACTATGATATATAATAATTAGTCGAAAGTGCTTATCAATATGTACCTATTATGTTTACAATTAATTTTTATTTGAAATAAAATTAGAACATAATAGTTACCTTACTAGCCTAATTGAGTAAATTTGTAATATTTTATTTTGTTTTATATTAATTGAAATATGTATTAAACAAACTAAATGTATTTCTATATGTAATCAATTTTGGTACTGTATATTTTGATAATACTTTTATACTTGTACATTACTGTGATAAAAATAATGAATTTTATCTTTATGGTGATCAAATTTCATTTATCTAAAATTTTCTTATTTACTAAACATATAAATTATATGCTATGGTTATTACCTTATCTATTAAATTTTGATTATCATAAATATATTATTTATTGGTCAAACTAGTAACACAAGTAAAGACATTATAACATTACATATTATTTTCATTTATTCACAAATATTTAAATAAATAAAATCAGTTGAAAAGAATGTTCATTATTATATTAATTAACTGTCTTACTAACTCTTATACAACTGTCTATAAATTGTCAAATGGGGAAGATGACTAATTGTATCATTAAGGTTATGTGTCTACTGTCTTACACACTCAACCTAGGTGCATAACAATATATATTTTAATTTATTTAAGGGTTTTTACCGAAGTTTATTTATCTGACTAACAATTCAAATAAAATTCTATTATTTTTCTGCCTACCAAGATTAATATTTAATAATATTCTGTTATAGGACTAATTATTAAAGAGGTTCTTGACAGATAAATTTGTCATGTTTTGTTATGCTGGTGTTTATATTTCTACTAAGTTTACCTTGGTGAGGCTCTTTTTAAAATACATTCCTATTGGCTTCTTCATGTTAAGTAAAAATGTTGTATAAATATGAATTTAATATTGTACCAAATCCTGGCATAGTACCAGTCCATCACCTGTCGTTCGTAAGGCAAAAATTAAATTTGATTTTATATATTGCTATATAAATTATAAAAATATGTTACGTAGGTACATTGTGCCTATCTAATAATCTACAAAAAAAATCCCCCTTTTCGCAACTATTCGTACTTATAGTACCTACCCATAGTTGGTTTTTACGAAATAAAGGTAGTATAGAGATAGTTTGTAAGTACCCTAATGAATTTTAATAAATTATGTAGTAATAGCCAATAGGTATTATAATATGCTGATTATAATTTAAAATATATCATCACTATATAATTAACTCTTGCAGAATTTAAAATAGGCAAGCCCTGGGCATAAACAAGTTAAAAAGTTAAGTTGATTTCAACTTTTTAAAATTTAATTTTCAACCTAACTTATTTTAATTGATATAAACTTCATAAATAACAAGTTACTTTTAATCAAATGCAAGTTAAGTTAGTTTATAAATAATTAAATAATAAATATAATAAAAATAAAAATAATTATTGATGTTGCATATTTCTTGTTATTAAATAACCATTTACTTAGAATAATGAATTAGAAATATAGTTAAATTAATTTCTTATTCCATTAACCAGAACTTTTCAAAAATAATAACTCTATTAAATATAGTATGAATACATATTGTTGCAATAGTCATTTAGGTATATATTATATTATAATATAATATATAGGTGTATCGTATATATATAAAAATTAAAGATATACCATACTACGGCATACAGGCATATTGTAATAATAATAATTAATAAATACTAATAACTAATAAGTAAGTATATTGATATAATCTTATTATGTTACAAAATATGTTATTAGATACAAATCACAAATGTACAATTTTCAAGAACATATTATAAAATATGTTTGCCATAAATAAGTTATTTATTTATTTATAAATCAAAAGATTGTATTTATTTCTGAATTTTCGATTTCGTATGCCTTTTTTACATATTACATAATTCTTTTAATTCAGTAACTAATAATTTAATTCTATGTGTAGAAAAACTATTGGCTATTTTCTGTGATCAATAATATTTATGATTTTTATTATTTTAAACCTTATTACTGGGTATTTCGTATTTATATAGATATTAAAAAAAAATAATAACTTATATTAACTTAAGTTGATAAGGTAATTGAAAATTTTCAAATACATTTTAACTTACTGAGTAAAAATAATAATTTAACTGTTAAGTTTAAACTATTGAAAATGTTTCCCATCAACTTAACTCAGTTAAAAATTATCTTTAACTTTCTCAAGTTTGAAAAAAGGTATAAAAAAGATAACAAATAGGCAAAAATGTTGGTTAAGATTTGTCAAGTAACAATATAGTAATATGTCACTTTTACACCTTTTCTAAAATTGAGATTGGTAAATTCGGTCCCAAGTAACACTTACTCGCTAAATTGAGTCCCGGGAAAAACAGGTACCTACCTAGTAGTTGAGTTGAGTACCTGGGAAAAAAAGGTAGTAGGTAACTTGGGTCCCGTGAAAGATTATAGGTCCCAGCTACTAATTAAAAAAATAAAATAATAAAGTTATTATATTATTTTATTTTATATAATAATTATGTTATTTTATATTATTAAAATATAATTTTTTTTCCATCGATAAAATAACGATTTACTCTTAACAACTTCGACAGCTGCACTAGCAGTCAATCAAAGTCTGTAACTTTGTAACATCGTAAATTTGATTAAGCGTTATTAAGATACCCATAAGTAGGGGGCTAGGGGCATGTAAGTTCGTATATACAGTATATGACAGTATCTTAAGTCTTAATACCTATTACGTTTATGTTTATCATATTATCGTGTATCAGTTATAACTTATAACCATAGACCTTATTCAAAACAGAGTATAAGGCATGAAGACTAATATAAGCAGACCATTGATTAAATATACATTATAATATAAATATTTACATATAAATTCATAATTTATACGGTCTCCTCTAAACAGCTAGGTATGATTTATTAACATTAAACGTAATTTATCGTATTACGATTTACGGTACAGGAAATGTGGCAAACTAGTATTAATACTACAGAAACCAAGTTCATGGACAGGATATGTTAGGCTGTTAGCGCCATTTAGCGTTTCCTCCCATGTCCTGAGTCCAACGACCACTATACATAGGAAAGGTGATTGTGTGACTCTACCGTGTGACGTCATCGGACCGAATGCTTTATATATATACGACCAGTCGACTACAATATCCTCGGAGGTCCGTCGTGTGACTGATTTCCATCACGATACCATAATGTCGGTTGGAATTCCGGGGTAATTACCGATACTTTAGAATCCCGCGGTAGACGAATGCTTCAGTGCAGTTGTGACCTCCAAAAAAAATTTTTGCAATATTTTATGTTCAAAAATTCTCTAAAAACCAACATTTTTTTTTAGGATGATATTATATATAAGAGCAATTTTAGTGTAACTTCAATTATTAATTATTATAACTTGTTAATGTTAGTAAAGCACTTAAATTACATATTCAATTCTATTTACTTATTTACCTGGATACCTATTTAAATTTTTGTTAAATATAATCCCACCAAAAACATATATGTAAAATGAGAGCCAAGTTCAATACTATAATATATGCCTTGGTTGTTAACTTCAACGACAAAAGAAGTGAGATCTAAATGGGTGCCAAGTTAGGATAATATATTGAAGTCTAAGGTGTGACTTGGCTACTTTTCATATACGAATTATTATTATAAGTACCTACTAAAACAGTAATGGAAGAGTGAAGATGATTTTCCGAAGAATAAAATAAGAACTCAAAGCTTTAGAACTTGCAAATGCTATAATATATAATTCGTAGCCAAGTCAGACCTTAGGCTTCAATATATTATCCTAACTTGGCACCCATTTAGATCTCACTTCTTTTGTCGTTGAAGTTAACAACCAAGGCATATATTATAGTATTGAACTTGGCTCTCATTTTACATATATGTTTTTGGTGGGATATCATTACTTTTTGTATGTAAATTATTATAACCTAACCTAACCTAGCCATGACGTATTCTATAAATAAAGTTTATTACTATATAATATAATTCAGTTACTAATATTAATAATAATATTTATTATAAAATATTTTCCGTTTTATATACAGAGTATAAAATATATGTAAAATTAATATACAATTATTTTAACTCTTTTTGAGTATATTTTTAATTATCATAATTTTATTGACTGTAGTTTCTACTGTTGGGTGGATAATTCATAATTTGTAAGAATAATTATTTAATTATTTTAATTGTAATATTTAAAAAAAATAATATTAATTACATACATAGATAGAAAAAAAAGTATGTTGCTGCGCACGGGTCGACAATATCGACACATATTCGGCTAGTCGTATTTTTGGAGCGGCGATACGGGAAAGGTTATTTAAGTCAACATTACATTACATTACATTAAATTAGAGGCAATTCATCAATAAATTGAAAAATTAAACATAATAGATAAAATAATTGCAAAATTATAATAAAATCAATTGATTAAAAAATTAAAAATTAAAAAACTAAAAATTAAAAATTAAAAAATTTTCAAGTTTCTGATTTTTTCCTTTGTATTTACCTAACTACCTATCTGTATGCCAAATTTGAACTTTCTAGGTCATCTGGAACTGGGTTAGAATTTTGATCTATAGGTAAGTCAGTGATAAAAATGACGATTTTCGGACGTTAATATCTAAATAACGGTTTGAAGTGTGTTTATGAAATTTAGAGCACATATGTATCTCGTTAGTCTCAATATATGAGCCAAATTTGACATGTTTATGTGGAATAGTTTTTGAGTTATGAGGGGGTCAAAAGTGGCTCCAAATGGTTCGTGTAATATTACACACGGTGCTGCTCGCCAGTTCTGTTAGCTAGAACTTGGCTTGACACGCTACCGCGTGTCTAGATAAAAAATACCACAAATAGGTATTACTAACATAACTATTAATTTAAATTGGAATTATTAATAGAATTCAATGTAACTTAAGTGTTTTACTAACATTAACAAGGTATACATTTTTTTATTTACTTTATTTAGAAAAAATGATCATTGACACAATTTTTAAAAATACCTAGTAGATATTCTAAATTAATATATCATCATATCATATTTTTATGGGTGCTGATCGACTGTGCTTTTTCCTGACAATAAATATAAAACAAAAATAATCATTTGGTGAAATACAAAAATATCTTTTTATGTTAGTTTTTCGATATATTATATAATCCATAAAACAAAGTACAAATGTAATAAATTAATAATTGTGATATTATGTTTTTATTAAATTTAACAAAACTTAGTAGTAACCCAGAGTAGGTTCCCAGATAAATAAACTAATAGAATTGATTGTCTAATTTAAGAGTTTTTAGGGGTTAAAGTGGGAAATAATTTCAGAGGGGACTAATGTCTTCATATAGTTTTAAGCTATCCATAATATATAATTTTAAGTATAAAATTCTAATTCGATAAGAGGGACGCTTTTTAACCGCCGTCAGAGGTAGGGGGACTGAGTCCTCTTGCGTCCCCCCCACTTTAACCACTGATTTGTTTTACAAATTTCAATGTAAACTACAAAAAATGACAAATCAGATGTTATATTATATTAGTTATAGTGAGAGCGGAGAATTGATAATAATGTATCTATTCGGATTGACCCGCGCGTCGATTTTTACGTATTTTTTCGTATTAGTAATTGTTTTCATATATTAATTACTATTAAATATTGTTATATTATTCAGTTAGCCTTTGTATATTAGTGTATAGGTAGTTATCATATATAATATAATATTAACTACAATGGGAAAGTGCTGCATTGTTAATAGTAACTCGGGCTACAAGAGCAATAAAAAAACAATTTTTTTAATTTTCTGCTCCAAAAGATTTAAATTTACGGAAAAAATAAGTAAAGGCTCTTCCAATACAGGATTACGTCATCAATGAGTGTGAAAAACATTTCAACAAAGATGATATTATTCGATTTTGTCAATCTAGTATTGAATCTACATTACTTGTTAAGGTAAGTAATTTTGTACTAACAATTAATAATATCTACGTTTTCTTAAAAGATAAAAATTTGAATTCAAAATGCTCAATATAATATTATTCAGTACCGTTAACCCGAGCGACTTGAAACTGGGAGGTGACTTGGAACCACGGACTAAGATATACCTTAGGGCTTAGATATAGGTACCTATGGGCTAAGATATATTATCTTAGTTCGTGCTTGGAACCATTGTGTTATTTTTTGATAACAGCGTTTAATTTTATGCTAGATAAGGGAAATAAAATTCTGCTTCCACAACAATATATTTTGGAACGTTTTGTACTTAGATCATATACAATGGATGGAGCTATGTGTGTATTTTTCGTATACCGAGCTGTGTGCCTGTGTCCAACATAACCCCCCATTACCCCATTTAATTTCAAGGTACAACGAGTTATTGCGCATGCGTTGCGCCTATGCTGCTTTACATTCCATCCCCACCACCCATTTGATTTCAAGGTACAACGAGTTATTACGCATGCGTTTCGCCAACAATCACTATAAATTAACTAATAAGTGGGGGGTTATGTTGGACACAGGCACACAGCAAATGATTAAAGTAGCTCCATTCATTGTATACACAGATATCTATATTATAGATAGTATAATATAGATATCTGTGATTGTATATGATCTAAGGTTTTGTAAAAGTCACGGACTAAGATATATCTTAGTCCGTGGTAAAAGTTTTGTTATCATTAAAAATGTGTTATATCTTATCAATAAGCCATGTAATACAACCATAATTTAATAAGAATAATCCAAATTATCAACCCCTAAATTAAGAGCTTCGAAAGTGTTACTTCAGCTTCAAAAATCAAATTATTGTTATTTTTTAGGGAATTCATAATGTGTGGTAAGTGTTAATCGTTAAGTAGAATTAGGAAATAATATTATTTAAATTTTTTAGGGTTGTTTTTATTTTCCGTAAAAAATAAGTGGGTTACTTGGAAAATGGGTACCTAGGTTCCTATATTACTTTTTACCTACATTATTCGAAATTATTTTTTTTTTTTTGTATACAAAGTTTAGTTAAATTTATTTTAGGAGCAAAGACTGCAACTTACAAAAAAAAGTATTATTTTGTAATAAATATGTACCTAGTTGTAAAAATAATGTTAATTAATTTTTAAATTAAAAAAAATATGGTTTTTAACAATTTTCTTTTTTAAAAATAATTGTAGCGTTTAAAGTAACCTTCCACAAATGATTAAATGCAATCTGAATTTGAAAAAACGCATGTTCCAAGTTACCCAAAAATCCGGGTGACTTGGAATAAGCACTTTTAATTTATTTTTTACATTAATTTACTTAAGACCTTTATTTTTTTTTTTTGCTCAATCTATTCCTTGGAGGAGTGCGACACTGCATGATTTTTTACAGAATTTATTTATCAATAATGAATGTGTTACAGTAGTTAAAAGGTGAAAATCGTTCCAAGTCAACCGGGTTGACGGTAATAATAATAATTTTTTTTTAATAAAATTTAGTTCGATAATAACTTTACTGTATTAGAAAGATTATAGTTAAATATAAAATAGTTCAATTTACCTATCATAAATATATAAGTAGTTTGTTACTTAATTTGTTTTTAGATTCCATACAAGAAACCTAAGCTTAGAGAAAATGCCATTCCCTCAATTTTTCCTGGACCTGCAGCATAGCTGTCTGAGCGAATTACAAAAAGAAAACCACCAACTGAACTAAAGAGTACATTAAATAATAAAAAAAGAATTAAAATGCATGACGGTGAAGACACTGATATATTTGATGATTTTCTTACCTACAAAAACTGAAAGTTTATATGACAAAATAAATATTTTGACTACTGATGGTACTTTGCTGCAGACTTATTTCTCAAATACTACTTTAAAGACTGGGAATACAATTCCCAATTTCAATTTTTCAGCTTTCTCCATAGGAGATCATTTTTCTGTTATTGAAAAATCAATAAGTGTTGCAGAAACTGGTGATGTCACTTTTGGAATTCTTGGTAAGAAGATTGATTCACAACAGCATAATATTACTCCAGCCAAAACTATAGATGATTTTGTAAATAACCTCAAGAAATTTGAAGATATAAATGTATGTCATGGAGGACCATCAGTGAACAATTTTTCTAAAGCTCCTACTTCATTATGTGTAGTTAATACTCTCGGATGACCTCAACATATGAACTGCAATATCATTTGAAACAAAAATAATACAATTTGTATAAGATGTAAAAAACAGTACTATAGTCAAGATAAATTACTTTTATCCTCTTTTAAACAACTGAAAATTAATAAAATCAGAAATCAAAATAAAGGACTAAAAAGACAAATGGTACTCTCTAAAGAAAAAATATCAAAACTTAGGTCAGAATTAGACAAAGTTAAAGGTAGAATGGCTACATATTGTGATCAAAATATTGAAGAAAAATTATGCAATGTAAAAGGAATTAATGATTCTCAAAAAACATAAATAATAGAGTGCTTTAAAGCCAGTAAAATTGTAAATCCAAGAAATAGAAGGTACAGCGAAAACTGATTAATGCTTTGCTTCTTATTTAATATTCGTTCACCTGGAGCCTACAAATATTTACGTGGCAGTTAAAAAAGTACAACACATGTCTTCTAGAGAAAAGCATTATGTTTTGTTGTTTGATGAAATCAGTCTCCGGAAAATTTACAAGTAAATTCATCAAATTTGTCTTACATTTAACTTGAAGATTAAGGCGACAATTCAACTTGCCATAAAGAGTTTGGAGACCATGCTTTGGTCCTCATGTTATGTTCAAATTTAAATCAAACTATAGGAGTTTTTCTACCTAAAGGAGATGTTAAAGGTAAGACATTATCATAATAGCTGTATACCTATATCTATGAATAAAATCGTTAATAATAATTATTTTAAATATATTAGGTACTGTGTTAGCTTAACTAGTATTAAAAGCCATAACTTTACTAGAGAGCACCGGTTTACTAGTCGAAGGCATTGTCTGTGATGGAGCGACAACAAATAAAAAATGTTGGTAGAACTTGGAATTAATGGTACCCAGACAACCTCAGAAATTATTTTGTTCACCTTCTCGATTCCAGTAAAAAGATTTTTGATTTTCTGATTTCGTACACATTTTAAAGCATGTACGAAACCGTCTTTATAATAGCAAAACCGTGTGTGTAAGTATTAAATTAGTTGATGTACTTTTTTTAAAATTCTCAGATTAATAATTGTTTTGTAAATTTTCTTACTTTTATAGTTACATCCTATATCGAGAATGTATCTTGGAATTATAATAAAGAGGTGTTTAAAAAATACATTGTACATCCTGAAAATTTAAGGATGTTTCCTAGATTACAGCACAACATCTCGATCTGACTTCAATGTCTAAAATGAGTTTGACTTTGTACGCAGGTTTTTTAAAATTTGTTTTTCTATATTGACCGTTGATTGTTGAATCTGCATACAGCTTTTAGATGTCTCATTCTACCTATGCTACCTGTGCCACCAATGCTACCTCTGGATTGCTTCTTAATTGAATAATTATACTACAAATGAATTCTCTTAATAATTATTTTTAGGTTTATTAGATATTTAATAGTACTTTTGTTCTTGATCAGGTTCTTAGTTCCAGTATGGCATGTGCTTTACGTTTCTAAGTGAATAAAGGTTGTAAAATATTGAAAGGAGCAACACAAACTGCCAATCTTACCTAATACTGGAACAATTTATTTGATAATTTCAATAGGAATTTGCCATGAAAAGGATTAAAACTAGGCGATGATGGATTTGAGGTAATTATTATTAATAATAAAATCAAAATATTAATTTGAATTAATTTTTTTTATTTGGACTATTTTATGGACATTTAAAGATGAGATTAAATATGTCGATTGTTGGGAAAAAGAAATGCATATGGATAACATTGAGCCTAATTAGTTTTTGTCATAACAGACAGCACAATCAATATGTGTTACTTTATATTCCACAATAGAACTTTCAATGTACTTGTTAGAAAAATGTAATTTTGACTAATTTTGACTGTTAAAATTTGTCAGGACCATTTAGGAGTAAACATTAGTAAATGTATATTAAATATAAATGTAAAATAACTGAATTGCTGTGTTAATATTTGTTTAGAAATTCTTTCGTATTAAGAGACAAGCAGCTGGACCCAACTACCATCCTACAGCTCCAACATTTTTGCATCTGTTCAAGATACTTTCAGTATATTTGGTTTTAAGACCACCCAAACAAGGGAAATGTACTATCAGTGATGCGCCAAAAATATCTTTGGCAGATCTTCAATTAATTTTTCATAACAAAACCTCTGAAAGATTTGAAAAAAATTGTAAAACTGAAAGAAAAATTGGACAGTTTGATAGCTAATAATGAGTGGGAAGCTTGTGAAATATTGCCAGATGTGTATTCAGAAAGCGATTCAAGTATTAGAGACTGCATAGTCTACTATGTGTGTGGGTATGTTACTAGAAAAATATTGAAACATAAAAAATGCCCAACATATATAGAATTATTAAACAGTGGTGACATTGCACATAAATCAGGTGAATTAGTCGTAACTAAATCTAATGGACAATTAATTCACCCTAATAAATTTTTGAGTTCAGTAGAACATTCTTTTTCTAAACATTGTGAAGCCTTAGATGTTTTTGAAATATTAATTAGTGATGTGACTATTAACATTAGTACACCTGCATTGTACATATAGTTGATGTCACTGCGGAAATTATAGTCTTTTAGATTCAGATGTGGATGTGACAATTTTCTTACCAAGAAACTCTTAAACTTCAAAATATTTCAAGAGAAAAAAAAGTATCAAAATTGTATCACACTTAATAATATGTAATATGTTATACTAAGCGACTAAGGAAATTCTAGTATAACTTTTAACTTTCTCTTAATGTTTGCATCTATTTGTATTATGTTATTATATTTGACTATCGTCTTCTGTTATACGACAGTAATATTATTATTATATTACACTATTAAAAATATTTAACTTTTATGAGTTATAGTAACAATTATGTATTATTATTCATTATTGCCTTGTCTGTTTCAGGTTAAAAGAATCCGCATTAAAAATAAACTCCGGTCTTTAATTTTAGTTAATTTTAAAAGCTAAGTCATTTCATTATTAAGTTAACATTAAAAATTAGCTATTTAGTATTTTAATCAGTAAGCAAAAAGTTTCTCTATGAACATGGTGAATTCCTGATTTTTATACTTATTAATTAAGAGGATGTCAGCACACTGTTTGTTTTCTCATTATGGCTCATGCTCATCATAGACAAAACACATTATCAAACACAGAATCGTTTTTTTTTTTTCGAGTAATTTTTAAGTAAAATAACCTATTACATAAATGATAGAAAATAATATATTTGAGTATATTATATATTGATTTGTCCAAATATTTTCTAAAATATTTTAAACATCTTTTATTCGATAGTCAAATACAAAGTCAAATAATAATAAAATATTAAACTGTTATTATGTCATACCTTCAAAAATATTATTCCCTATAATATTTGTATAGGTAATGTTGCTCGTGGGTCTGAAAGAAAACAATTATTGTGCTGACATCCTCTTAATATATTACAGAAATACGTAAAGACGACAACTACACTTACATGTTGTATCTATATAATTGAGAGATATCGAAGGAGAAGAAAATGTATTATGTTTATAATAAGTGTATAAATAATAGGAAAATTAAATTTTAAATACATATTTTAGAAACAGTGTGATGAAATTTTAATATTAGGTATAGTTTAATTTAGTATTTTGTTTCTGGGAACTAATTATTATCATTGATTTGATGATGAATTAAATTAATAAAATAAAGGTTCAGAAATGTTCTAATTGAGTAATTTAATGTATTTTGTTTGTATTTTGATCCTCAACCCTTATTTAGCCACTATAGAAAACAAATTGAAATCAATTAATAATAAAATTAATACTATAATATTGTAATTCGTAATGTTCATTATACCTCAGTACCACTGTTAAAAATAACTGCATAAAACAAAATGTCTATTGGGCGATTATCCCAGTAGCTCTCCCACAATTGTATTGCCAATAACCTTGTTTATAAAATTAATATTTAAATTTAAAATTTTTTTTTTTTTGTGTTAAGTACGACAGTTTTAGTATTCAGCTATAGGTAGCTATAGGTAGCTATAGGTAACTCTATGCATTATATATTATTAATTTTTATACAGATATACTACAATAGTATTCATTTTGTAATATTTTTAATAAATATAAATGAAGTTGGTATACAACTATAAATATTATAATAATTATGAAATTTGATTTAAATTTTTTTATTTATTTGTATTTGTAATACTTTTAATTAATATACCTACATATTTTGTAATATTTTTAATAAATATAAATTAAGTATATTTTAATATTATAATTATAATGAAATATATTTAATTTTTTTTAATTAATATGTATTTGTAAAATTGTAATATTTTTAATTCATGCAAATGAATTTGGTATACAATAACATAATATAATATAATAATAATAATGAATTTATTTTAATTTTTTAATATTTAAATATACTTTTTAAATCTTAGATTTTAAAATGTAATACAAGATTCTTTAAAAGATTATCTACCTTTATCATAAAAAAAAGGTCTATAAGAAAGTCAAATTAAATTTTTATGAGCGTTTGAAATTCATATTTTTACAACATTTGATATTCACTGATTTTACATGTAATGATTTTCTTATTTTATTGTAATTGAAAAATGAATTACTATAGATACATGAAAATTTCACTATTAGCATTTTCTATACACCAAACAAATTTTGAAAATATTTTGATTCTTTTTGAACTGTTTACGGACATTATCAGTTTTCAATATTTTTAGTTTTTTTTTCTATAAATATCAATACAATTTTATTTGTTGAGTAAAAAAGCATGAAAATGTAATGCATGGCTCCTGATATATTGTTACAATAGCAGTTTAAAAATATTAAAAATACATACTCACAATTTTTTTTTTTTAAGCATTTAAAGTTCAACGTTTGACAATATTTATCACATTTAAAATTTAATAATAATTTTTTAGTTAAAAATTTATAAAATTTTTAACTTCTATAGGTGAGGATTGAAAATTTAAATCAAGATTCTTGACTTCGTGATATTATACTGATATGTAGGCTGATTGACCGTTTTCGCTCAAAAACGTTTTTTTTTATACAATCATATTATATCATTGAATTCAAATTTAACACTATCCATTACAAATTTCAGTTACCCACTAGTAACCTACTGTACAGCAAAGCGACTTTTTTTAATTAATTTGTATCTTTTGTAATATTTTTAATCAATATAAATGAAATTGGTGTATAATAATATATAAAAGTAACAAGTTAACAAGTGAAAATTGCATGTAGGTATCTACGGTCATTTGTCTTAAAGTTACACCAAAAACTAAAAACTAATCAATTTTGAATAAAAATCCCGTTTTTCCTGGCGCTTTTAAAACTACTAGTAATTTTAAATTTTAAATTTCACTTTCCCGTCCACAAAATACTTAAGTTGAAAATCAAAGCATTAATTCGACTACCTACTTATCGCGTACACATACACAAAGAAAAATAAAACACACTTCATTGTAAAATCAATTCATTCATCGCTCTGCTCAGAATCTAAATGTAAAGGTTTATGCAATAATAGGTAGGTATGTAACATCAATAATAATTGTATTATATTTATTATTTAATTGTTTATAAATTAACGTAACTTGGGTTTGTTTCAAAGTAACTCGTTATTTATTAAGTTTATATCAATAAAAATCAGTTAAGTTAAAATTTAAGTTAATGAATATCACATTTTAAAAAGTTAAGTTACAGGTGAAAATTAACTAACTTAACTTTAACTTTTTAACTCTTTTATGGCCTTTAAATGGCTCTTATTTTTTTGGTTCATCTAAGTATGTAATGAATTATAGGCAACAGGTTATAGGGGTTAAGCCATGTTTAAAAACAGTTCGGCCTCCATGTAATGAATCCACAAAGAAACAAAAAAAAAAGGTAAGTAATCGGTTACAACCTGTATTATATTACCTATATTTATAGTTAGGTTAGGTAACGCATATGGCATATTATAAAAAAAATAATATTTAAACGAATATTGCATTTAATATTTATGCATTATTAACTTGTTGAGTTTGTTTTTACTTTTTTGTATAAAATATTTTATGATAGGTAATTATTCGTACATTAGAGAAAAGAGACGAAAACCATCGCATTTAGGTAAACATTTGAACTTCACACTGACGAGGTTACAATAACCTGTATTCTTTGATATAAGTATTATATATGTGCTTATAATATATTCAAATAAAACCTATATTATATAAATATATAATAATTCAAAAAAAATTATGTTTTATTTTAAAATTTGAACACAAGGCGCATCTGCCTATAAGGCGGCAGCCACATAATTATCATTGTTTCTTCTTTTTGATTTTCGACACTTTTGAAGCTGGGCGCTTAGAGCCGCCAACGATTTTCTTTAGCAAGTACGCCAAACACTTGAAATTGAGATATGAAACCACTGCCATCAAGATAATTGCGGCGGCCATCACGTCCAACATGTAATATTGAAACCAGTAAAGTTGGTTGGCGACTGTGCGCAGGTGCGGCGCTCCACCGTGTCGGACGACGAACTCGATCCAAAATATGGCTTTATCCATGATAGAGGTCGGGTTGTCGCGCATTATTGATGAGGCCTTTGCGGCCGCCTCGCCGAATCTATATGTAATTTTAGGTATAATGGCGTTGATAATAATACAACAATAAAATACATTTTTGTACCTATGTGACTATAATATATACTATAGGCCGCACGCCCGGGCAAGTTAATGATGGTTTCTAATTGAGTTAAGTTAAGTTGATCGAAAACATTTTAATAATAGTTTAAAGTTAATAGTTGACCTAATTTTTTTTTTAACTCAGGTAAGTTAATAGTTATATGGAACCTCACAATTAAGTTAAGTTTTTTTTTTATTTTTTAATATATAAACAGCCAGTTACCTATATGGCTTAAAATAATAAAAAGTAAATGTCTATGCAATGGTATCTATGGTATTTATGCAATATAGGTATCATCAATAATAATTTTATTGTATTTATTATTTAATTATTTATAAATTAAAGTAATTTGGATGTGTATAAAAGTAACTCGTTATTTGTTAAATTTATATCAATAAAAATGTAAGTTAAAAAGTTAAAATTAACTTAAACTTTTAATTTAACTTTAGCTTTTTAACTCGTTTATGCTCAGGCTTGAGGTTTGTATAGGCGTACCTAAACGTATTCACGATTATTAAAATTTATAATAACTGTATTTTTACAATATTCATTCCAGTAGTGTAACCATGGGTCTATTTATCTCTGATCGCATCCCCTCTTGGTTTGCTAGGTAAATTATTAAATTTGATACTGAGTACTACCTATACTATATTCGAACATCATAATTATGTAAGTGAGTATCTAATAATATATTATATAGGTATATTTATATATATCAATTCCCTTACTGCCCCTTCACAAGTTTCAAGTTTTCTATGATTAATTAATTAATTAATCTTACAACAACGTTAAAAAACTAAAAAAGATTGAAGAGAAATCGTGACTGTAGGTAGGAGGTGGGTACATGTACATATATGGATATCCTAGTTCAACGAAATTTGAACTTCAAACACACATGAGCAATACTCATGTAATAATATTACAATGTTATTACAGTGACTCCCCAAGACACCTTAAAACTGTAATGTAAACCAGAGTATTTAATTCTATTTAACGAAATTGTCTGTTGCCAATGATTAATGAAACTTTGCATCATAGAAGTTTCACCTTACAAACACTTGAAACACTGCAAAGTATATACCTATAAGATATTCCAGGTTTCACTTTAGTCTTAAATGTTGTGCATTGTTTAGTTATTTATATTAGACTGTTTTTAAATAAATTAATATGTTATATAGGTTAGGTAGTATTAGTAGGTATTATTTTTATTATTATATGAATAGTAAATTGTGGTCACAAATTTAGATAGTTAAAAAGGTGTTTATTCTTCCTTCTTAGTTCTTCATTTGGTATTAATTTCAACTTAAAAACGACAAGAGATAAAAATAGCAAAATTTGAAATTTGATATTCTTGAAGTAGTCTTTTCATAATAATATAATAAGGCAATTTATTATAGAGTGCAGAATTGTAGGAATCTTAAAAAATGCCCAAATTCAACCATGTTTGTTGGGGAAATTAATGGCCCAAAACAATTTATGATGTACCTACTTTGATGACATTGAATATTGATTATATAAAAATTATAATAAAACTTTGAAATTGGTTTTGACATTTTTAATGGTTAGAATCTCCAAACTTTTGGCTATTTATTTAATAATACAATTTTTAAATAAAAACTATATTATATAGATATTATTATTATAGTGCGATAAACGTTGTATACAACTATACAAGTTAACCAAACAGCTGATCAGTTTAAGGCTTATGAAAAAATTAAAAAATTAAATAAATGTATTATTTTGTGGTTATTTGGTTGGCAACTACAAATATGACTAATTTTTTTATTTTTATTTTTACCCGTCTTTCATTATTATTGTTAGTTATAATTTATAACATTAAAATCAATTAATAAACATATTTGATACAAATTTTTCAAAATTAGATTTAATTTATTAATGTGTTTGATGAATATATATTATTAGTCTTCATAAAGTGTTTTAATAATTGATCTATATAGAATATCAATAATATAAACTGTAATTTTTGTAGGAATTTGATATATTTTGATATATTTTTGGTAAGATTCCTTCCCGAACGTTTAAAATAAAATTACCTATTAAACTGATAAAATTGATAATATCCTTAAATAATCCTTAAATAAAAAGTTTTATTTATTGACAGCGAGTTCAATAAATAAAATTTGTATTATTAATATTATAGTATTTATGGACCGTACCTATTTTAATAATTGTACTATTAATCGGAATCTTATCATAACTCATTAGAACGTGTTTCGGACCACTTCAGTCGCGGCCTAATATTTTACAACAGTAGGTATGCCCAAACTGGTTTTTCGATCTTTGAATCATAATTGGATATTAATATCCATGGCAACACTACCAGGTGGCCATAAGTTGGTCGTCATGGATACCAGAGGAAATAAATCAAGGACAAAAGCATACACTCTAATATAGTAGTGAAAATTAAAGTATAAAAATCTCAATAACAATGACGTAATATTTTATACCTATTTCATATAGGTATTAGGTATTAATTGTATAATATAAAATATAATGGTAAAATTCCTTCCAGGACGTTTAAAATAAAATGACCTATTAAACTGATAAAATTGATAATATCTTTTTTAATTAATTCAATAGTTTTATTTATTGACAGCGAGTTCAATAAATAAAATTTGTATTATTAATATTATAGTATTTATGGACCGTACCTATTTTAATAATTATACTATTAATCAGAATCTTATCATAACTCATTAGAACGTGTTTCGGACCACTTCAGCCGTGGTCTAATATTTTACCACAGTAGGTATGCCCAAACTGGTTTTTCGATCTTCAAATCATAATTGGATATTAATATCCATGGCAACACTACCAGGTGGCCAGTCCTGTAAAGAATACTTTTGAAAAGTACTTGAGTAAGTACTCAAATACATTTTTTTTAAGTATTTAAGATACTACATTACTACTCAAATACTTTAATTGTATAGTATTTCAAATACTACTCAAATACTTTGAAAAAGTATTTGGAATACTTTTCAAAAACTTTTGGTTTTTAAAGTGGGTTTCTAATTACTGTAATATAGACACATAGGTAGTAAATTTATAATCATTTTTATTCATTATTTATTAAATAAATGTTTATTACATTTTTTTTTTTTTTTTTACATGAAATTTACAATCTGTTCTTAACTAGAACAATAAGCAAATGTGCATAGGGTATTTGCGTATGTTTTTTTTTGAGGGAAGAAACCACCCATTGGTGATACTACCTATTTTGTGTTCTTAATTCATTCTAAAATTTCTAAAATTATTTCGAATAAAAATAAAATGTTCGAAATAAAAAACCAAAGTATTCAATACCAAAAAAGTATTTAATTCAAAAAAAAAGTATTTAAAATACCATTCAAAATACTTCATGCTGAAAGTATTTAAAAAGTTATTCAATACTTAAAAAAGTATTTGAATACTTTTACTCAAATACTTTACAGGACTGCAGGTGGCCATAAGTCGGTCGTCATGGATACCAGAGGAAATAAAACAAGGACAAAAGCATACACGCTAATAGTAATGAAAATTAAAGTATAAAAATTTCAATAACAACGACGTAATATTTTATAAATATTTCATATAGATATTAGGTATAATTGTATAATATAAAATATACGGAAACGACTTGATCTGTGTTTCTAACACAGTAACTACTGACCAGTGAAGTTAGCTGACGTAGGCTCGAGTCTATCTAGAGAGATTTACCTTATTATGTCTCATCTATATGATCCATACGTCCAATAACCGACTACTACATAGGCAATTATACGACGAAATGCGTATTTTAAATTTCAATTGATCACTTGATCCCGAAAAATTTGTAATTGTATTTAGGTAGGTACCAACATAATTAGTAGCAAGAATATACATCGTTGAGATTCAAAATTTTCTATCGCAACACACTGCAGATTATGCATTATGCACTCATGCCCATAATTCTTCATCAGCTATCTGCAAATGAGCAGATACCTATTACGGGGTAGGTATAGAGCCGTTGGTCCCAGGTGCGTCCCGTAATGGACGGTCTAATGGTTTATACCTGTTATAGGTTACCTTTAGTCAGTGGTGTATTAGAGGGTAACCAGTTTACTGATTTATAGTGTATAAACTATACAATTACTAAGCAAGTATTCAAAATGAATCAAAGACAAAAGTAAAATAAAATATTAATTAGTTTCAAAAAAAAATATTTTTATCTTCAACCAATTAGTTTGGTCATTTGGTGGAAAATTATGATTTGTTTAATGATAATTATCCATCATGTCAATATTAATAATTTTTCAATTACGATCACGGCTATGGAAACTATCAATATGTAATGGACTTATGGTTGAAGGACTGTCGCAAGGTTCCACTCTTAACCCATAAAGTCGATAAAAAGTACCTATATAGAAGATTTAATAGTAGGCAGAATGTTGTGTTATCACTTAGGTACATAATATGGCTTTATCAGTTTATTTTATGATGATATATTAGATATTAAATATTCTAAATAAAAAACATTTTTATTATATTATCAATTGTTTTATAATGATCATTATGATTTTAGCAAGTATTATAATATGTAGGGATCGATTTTTTGTTATCCCATACACTGCAAATAGAACGGAGTTATGTAACAAGAATTTACACTCATGATAGGCGGAGAAATACTTCATCATAAGCTAATTTTAGTTTAAGTACGAATTTTTTTTTAGACGATGGCTAAGCCCCCGAAGCCTCCCCTCCCCACATATACGGCAATGCGCTGAGAGTATACTCTAGAAAAAATACTGTACATGGTACATCATTGCCTTTAGGTACCTAATATAAATATTAGTAATAAACAAGCATCCTCACCCAGGGTCTCGCAAGAGCTGTTGGAGTTTTGATCCGAAAGTCTCCGCCGTCAGTTCGAAGTAGGACACGTACAAAGCGAATCCTCTACTCTCGGCTTCAATGGAATTGTGAGCCTGGTCACCAAATACAGGTATAGACAGCATTGGCACGCCGTGGTATACGGCCTCGATTAGGCTGAGTATGCCCCCGTGCGTGATGAACAGACGGCAGTTTGGGTGGCCTGGAAGAATGTGTCTTGGTATATTAATGTTTCAATATTATATCTATAATACGTATCGATGGGTGTAGCAAATTTTCACCAAAATAATAAGATATGTATAATTTGCACTATGTATATTGTAATATTATTAAATTTAGGTTTTGATATTTGGATAAAAATAAGATATTGAAAAAATCTCAGATACGGCCTTGTATAATACAGTATTACCTAACCATACAAATAAATAACAATCCTAAAGTGAACTAATTTTAATTTATGTTCTGAAGAGTCCCACCCAACCACATTATTTAATGCTACCTACTCGAGAACTATAGATTAATTGCATAGATTAATTTACACGCATACCCAATATGTCATTTTGTGGGAACCATTTCTTGACCATGACGTTTTTCGGCAGGTTGGGCAGCTGATCATCTTCCCATTTCCATAAAACCGTTTGCTTCAGCTTAGCCAGTTCTGACAAAATTAGTGACACTGTTTCTCGAGGCATTTTCGATGACTTGACCACCGAACCCAAACTGAAATAAATCACTCCGTGTTTAGCCGAGTCCAAAATGGTTTTTAGGTCCTGGAAAGTATAATTATGAAAAGTTTGCAAAATACCTGTAATTGAGTATGTAGGGCATAAGCTATAATATATTTAGCTATATTCATAAACATACCTAAGTAAATCTTAAGTAAATTGTTAGTAAAATCTGAAAGTTAGTAAATAGATATTAAATTAGTATTCATAAATATGAATTAACTGTTAAGTTAGAAAATTCTCAGGAAATAATTAGTAAAAGGTTAGCAAGCTCTTGTGTTCACTTAAGCCACCTTATCATTTGAATTTTGCATTCATTTTACAAAAATTTGATTGATATAAGAAAAGTCTATTTTTATGTTGAAGATTAATTTATAATTCATTTAAATTTACTTGAAAGCCAAATGGATGATTTTGTGGATTTTTATGACAATTATGGCTATATAAACGAACCAATTCAAATTAGAGTTAGGAAAGTATATAAAACAAATAAGTCAGACCCTTTGGACGTTTATTCGAACTAAGAGTTTTTTAGAAGATTTCGGTTCACTAAAGCAATTTTTTCAAATATTTTAATGCCCATGATATTTCCTAAAGATGACCAAAATGTTAACACAGATATGAGAGGATTACCCATAACTAATTCATGGAAACTTCTTACGGCATTAAGATTTTATGGGACAGAAAGCTACCAAGTAATTATATAAATACAATTTAAACATTTGAATTGAATTAACACAATTGCATTATTATTTAACTTAGTTGGAAAATAGTGATATGTTTGAGTTAAGAAAACCGTCAGTCAGTCGCATAGTTAATGATATGGAAATTTACGATGTAGTTGCCAGATGGCCCGGATCTGTGCACGATTCAAGAATCTTTCAGAATAGTAGAGCTCTAGAATTGATAGAAAACAGGTAAATTAATAAATTAATAAAATTATATATAATATGATAAATTGTAAATTATAATATTAAATTTGGAGGTTTTTATAATCAATTATTTTAAACTTAAAAATAACAATTTTAGAACTGTCCAAGGTGTAGCTGATGGTGGTTATGCACAGACAGATTAGTAGAATCAGATAAAAGTCAAATCACGGTGATAACACAATGATAACGAGAAAAATGTATTCAATATCCCTGATATGAAGTTATAATAAAGTATATACTAATAAGTTGTAGTTAAATGCAATCTATGAATATAGCTATATGTATTATTTTTTCAGTACTGCAGTCTAGCTATTGAGTAGGTACTGGCGTACTGCAGTCTATACCTACTGATACCTATGACATATTTATATTTTTACTATATCACAAAACATATATTTACAATTTATTTATTTTTGATTTTCTAATATTATTATCATTACGTCTGATTGAAATATTTTTTTTTTGTTTTAATACCTATACAATTCAAACCATGAAAATAGATATATTCAAATTATAGTAATCGTTTACACAGGACTAGAATTGTTTGGTTATGGTAAATTTAAATTTGACCAAAAAATAACTGGGCGAATTTTCAATATAGATTAAGGGGTCCCCATTGTTTATAATTTTGCGTGTATACAATAATAAGTGTCATGACTCATGTTATGAAATTTAATTAAAATCCATTAACACGTAGGTAATTTTTAATATCTCATGAGATAATAATATATAGTGTCCTCAGATTTTTATTATATCAAAATTTTATTTTTTATTTTCATTTAACATAGGTACATTAAATTTCATGACGAGAAATGACCGGAGTGTATAATAAATAAGATTTCAAATAGGACTATTCCTGTGTTCTTAGAAAAAGGTAATATATTAAGATATGAGTCACGTTTTTGTTTTCAAACCAGACCAGTTCCGTGACCCCATATCCCCACCAACCATCACAATACAACAAAAAAAATTAAGAAATCCCGTTGGTCACGTGGACCAAATTTCGACGGCACTCAATTATATATCTATTCAATTTTTCATCTAAAGAAAAGAAAATGTTGAAAATTTGTAAATCATAGACATAATACCTACCTATTTTGTATTTTTGAAAAAATAAAAAAGTTGCACTTTTCAAAATCCAAATACACTCAATATGTAATAGTGATGATGGTTTATATTCCACAACGAATTCGAAACAGAGGGATATTACATTTATGTATGTAGCTAATATTGTGTTCGTGTTTCATATTAAAAAAATCAAAACTAACAAAATAGACACTTCCTGCAGATATTAAACATTTTTAATTTTTTTAAAACCCAGAACACACTGGGAAAAAAATGTTTATAGGGAGTTAAAATATCTATAAAGAAATAACTATAACCATTATGGTATCAAACTTAGTCCAAGGACTTTAAAATTTTATTTAGAAATTGGCAAAATGTATAGGTTATTTCCAAATTTCATGTATGTAGTTATGTATGTTATATATAGGAGGAATTGAATATTGATGAAACCGCGAACGCAATATTAGTGCAGCACATGAAATTTATTTTTTAAACATTTGTACAGATTTACTGAAAAAGTCCGCCTGATGCCTGAAGCACCCCTGATATAGGTTTTAGGCACGTACCGTTGGCAGTGGTCCGGCTGGTTTCATATGCATACCGGCCACCTGCACGTAGCTCGGCACGTAAGGTGCAGCCGGCCCGATCATCGGGTGGCTGTTGACCAACGTAAGAGACACGTTCCGGAGCATCGTCTCGAGGTCGGGCCGGCCTTCGTGGCCTGCGTACGCAAAGTGCTCGTCCATGATGGCCCGCTGCAGGGGCATATAAAACAGCCGGTTAACCCAGGTGTTGAACAAGGTGGCCACGGCGTTCTGGGCGCGCTGAGCGAACGTCATCGGTGCCACATAATGGGCCGCGAAGTCGGCCATGTAAGCGGCCCCGTACGGGTTGCCGTGCCACTGTGACACCCTAGGGTTGGCGGCAAACGGCAGCAGCTGCACCACCGGCACTCCATATTTGTGGCCGAGCGTCACGAAACACTCGTGGAAGAAGTTCTCGACCACCACCACGTCAAACGCGGACTGGTCGCCGAGCACGAAGTCCCTTACCGACTTCTTGTCCACTGCGGTCTTGGTAATCATCGGGCCAAGCCACAGCGTGAACATGTACAGCGGAAGTCTGTTCATCAGCGAGTTTCTGTCGAGGAAGTTCACGGCTGCAACATAATATAACGACATAAAAGTCCACGGCGGTTATAATTTATACTATAACAGTCATTTTAATCATATTAAAAATAACAACATAATAGATTATTAATAACGTAGGTACCTGCAGTTTTAACGTAGGTATTAACAGATTATTCTTATTGAAGTGTATACATTTATGAATGTAAGTATAAAACAACCAAACCAAACTCTTAAAAATATTAGAAAATTAACTTTACTTAAATAGGTACTTAAGTTAAAAAATTAACATTTTAACTAGTTATAAGCACCTTTTTATTAAATGAACA
Organism: Macrosiphum euphorbiae; assembly: GCA_949089665.1. Classification (NCBI taxonomy): domain Eukaryota; kingdom Metazoa; phylum Arthropoda; class Insecta; order Hemiptera; family Aphididae; genus Macrosiphum; species Macrosiphum euphorbiae. The sequence continues at coordinate 45,211,747 of CARXXK010000003.1, read as the reverse complement.
TCCGGTGATAATTATTAAAGTCTTTAAAATTATTCGTTTTTGAAAAACAACAAACTAGGAAAACCGATTTTCTAAAAAGTGGATTTGCGTTAAAATTCTTGTTTTACAAAATTATTAAGAGAAGTACTGGGAATATTCAATTTTTGACCCTCCAAAGTACTAATCCACATTCATAAGATAAAATGGCATTGAAGTTTTTTTTCTGTTTCAGCTAGTAGGTTCTAACTTCTTAATAAGGATAGGAAGTTAATAACTTTTGAGCAATACTAACTAAGCTACAATAGTTTGTTTCATGCTTCTTTAGTTTAGAAAATAATATACAATATATTTTTGGTTATATCATCTCAATTCGTAGCTTTTATCCTATAGGTACCTATAGTTATGTAATATTCATTATTAATACATATTATTGCATGATTATTGGAGTATTGCTGTATAAAAATTAATAATATATCATGCATAGAGTTACCTATAGCTGAAAACTAACAGTGCCGTATTTAACACAAAAAAACAAAAAAATTTAAAATTTAAATATTAATTTTATAAACAAGGTTATTGGCAATACAATTGTGGGAGAGCTACTGGGACAATCGCCCACTAGAAAAGTTGTTTTATGCAGTTATTTATAACGGTGGTACTGAGGTATAATGAACATTACAAATTACAATATTATAGTATTTATTTTATTATTAATTAATTTTGATTTGTTTTCTATAGTGGCTAAATCAGGATTGAGGATCAAAATACAAACGAAATACATTAAATTACTCAATTAGAACATTCCTGTACCTTTATTTTATTAATTTAATTCATCAACAAATCAATAATAATAATTAGTTCCCAGAAACAAAATGCATAAATTAAACTATACCTAATATTAAAATTCCATCACGCTGTTTCTGAAATATGTATTTAAAATTTAATTTTCCTATTATTTATACACTTATTTTAAACTTAATACATTTTCTTCTCCTTCGATATCTGTCAACTATATATAGACAACATGTAAGTGTAGTTTAAAAATTTAAATAGATACCCAGGTAAATAAGTTAATATAATTGAATGTGTAATTTAAGTGTTTTACAAACATTAGCAAGTTATAATAATTGAAGTTACACTAAAATTCCTCTTATTATATAATATCATCCTAAAAAAAAATGTTGGTTTTTGGAGAAATTTTGAACAGAAAATATTGCAAAAAATTTTTTTGGAGGTCACAACTGCACTGAAGCATTCGTGGACCCGATTGCACGGCGGGATTGTAAAGTATCGGTAATTACCCCGGAATTCCAAACGACATATGGAGTCGGTATGGAAATCAGTCACACGACGGACCTCCGAAGATATTGTACTCGACTGGTCGTATATATATATATATATATAAAGCATTCGGTCCGATGACGTCAAACGGTAGAGTCACACAATCACCTTTCCTATGTATAGTGGTCTTTGGACTAAATACATGGGAGAAAACCCTAGATGGATCATATCCTGTTCGTGAACTGGCTGCGTAGTATTATTACTAGTTTGACACATTTCCTGTACCGTAAATCGTAATACGATAAATTACGTATAATGTCAATAAATCATAGTTCGAACTATAATAGCTATAGATGATTGTTCTAAAATAAAAAAAAATAAAAAGGTGGGTAAGTGGATGTCGCTCTGCTGTACAGTAGGTTACAAGTGGGTCACTGTATAATGGATGCTTTTAAATTTGAATTCAATGATACAATATCATTGTATAAGAAAAACGATTCTGAGCGAAGACGGTATGTCAGTCTAGGTTTAAGACAAATTATATACATATCTATGGTATTAAAAAAAAAATTGACTTATAATAAATTCCAAATTAATCATATCACAATATCGGGATTGGTAAATTGAGTCCCAAATGACCCTAACTCGGTAAATTGAGTCCCGGGGAAAAACAGGTAGTAGGTAAGTTGAGTCCCGGAAAAAATAAGGTAGTAGGTAAGTTGAGTCCCGGGGAAACGATTTTTAAATAATAATTATTAATTATATAATAATATTTTTCCCCAACGATACACTCTTAACAACACCAAAGGATTCACATTCAATAAAAGTCCATAACTTTGTAACATCGTACCTTTGGTTAAACACAATTAAGATAGGTATCGATAAGTAAGGACTTGTTCGTACGTATATACTATAATATATAGTGTGATAGTAAGATACCGTCATTTTACTATCTCACCGATTTCCCCCGAATATTTGGTCCGGATTTGCTGCTACAACCGTGCGTACAACCAATAGTTGTGAATCGTATCATTCAAGATTAAACCGATGCGTTTACAGTCCACATCCGAATATTTTTAACTTTATTGATGAATTACTTGAAGTTCAGTCAGAGACACAAATAAAATTAATAAGTAAAAATTAAAAAAAGAAAAGCATGATCGATAACGAACAAAACCTAAGGGAGCAAATGACCAAATACACCGGTAATGTTATAACCCGATTTGAGTTTATTAAATCAATATCAATGAAGTTTTTACCAAGTACATAATATATATATAATAATAATGATTATTTTAAACAACAATAATTTTTTTAAATTAATTTATATAAATCTAAATATTATATATCTTTATATAAATAATATTTACTTACTACCTTTTTTTTCCCGAGACTCAACTTACCTCCTACCTGTTTTTTCCCGGGACTCAATTTACCGCTTTCAAAATGTACCAAACTTATCTCGGACTCAATTTACCTAGCCCCCACAATATCCATTAGGTACTTATAACATGTTATACATCAACATCAATAACAAACCCTGATACTATCATAGATATATAATAGTACACTTTAGCTAGAAGTTTCAAGTAGGTACCCACGAATAAAATTATATAATCACAACAAAATAACTAGGTTTTTTAATATGTAATTTCGTCCAAATTTGAACATAAAATGACTATAAAAATAAACTGTGATTGTATATTTTTTAGATTTTTCGGTAAGAGAATTAATTACTAACGTGGAATCTTGTTTTTCATTTTCAATCCTTAGCTATAAAAACTGAACATTTTATAATTTATTAGTTACGATGATTAATCATTTTCGAGATTTTGAAAAATTCTTTCAAAATTCGACGTTTAAATGCTTATAAAAAAAAATTGTGCCTATGTATTTTTAATATTTTTCAACTGATATTGTAACAATATATCAGGAGCCTTGTATTAAATTTTTACACTTTTGGCCCAACAGATAAAACTTTATTGATATTCATAGAACAAAAAAACTAAAAAAATTGAAAACTGAAAATGTCCGTAAACAGCTCAAAAAGAGTCAAAATATTTTCAAAATTGTATGGTGTATAGGAAATGCTAATATAAACATTCAGTGAAATTTTCATGTATCTATAGTTATTCGTTTATGAATAACAACAAAATAAGGAAATCGCTACATGAGAAATCGAGTGAACATCCAATGATGTAAAAATTTGAATTTCAAACGCTCATAAAAATTTAATTTGACTGTCCGGTAGAGATTTTTTTATTGATAAAGGTAGACAAACTTATGAGTAATCTTGTATTACATTTTCAAATCTTAGATTTAAAAAGAAAAATTTTTACGAATTCTTAACTCAAAATAATTTGCTAATTTTCGTGATTTTTCCATATTTTGTCAATTTTTGAACTTTAAATGCTTATAAAAAAAAATTGTGACTAAGGATTTTTAATATTTTTCATCTGCCTTTGAAACAATATATTAGGAGCCTTCTATTAAATTTTCAAGTTTTCGCAACCAACAAATAAAATTTTATTGATATTTCTAGAAAAAATACTAAAAATAAATGAAAAATGAAAATGTCCCTAAACTGTTCAAAATAAATCAAAATATTTTGAAAATGTTATCGTGTATAGAAAATGCAAATATAAACAACCAGTGAAAATTTCATGTATCTACGGTCATTTGTTTTAAAGTTACACCAAAAACCAAATTCAATTTTCTGAAAAATCGATTTTCCCGTTTTTCCTTAATTTTTCTTTTGTTTTTTTTGGCGCTTTTAAAAAGTACTGGGAATTTTAAATTTTGACCTCCCCAATGCACCAACGATATTCACTTTCCAATCGAACAAGATACTGAAGTCGAAAATCGAAGCATTATTTCGACTACTTATCGTGTACACAGACACAAATAAAAATAAAAAAAAAAACACACATCATTGTAAAATCAATACATTCATCGTTTCACTCAGAATCTAAAAAATACGTATAAATTACGTATAATGTTAATAACTCATAGGTGTTTAGAGGAGACAATATAAATTACGGGGAATGGTAAGCAAGCTAAACGTAGGTAATCTCCTACATAGACATAGTGTTAACTCCTACAAAAGATAGTATTGACAAAGATTAAACATACATATGAACCTGTGTTTAATCTATTGACTACTATAAAATATAGTATTAACTCGGAATAACTCTTACAAACGATAATAAAATAATAGTTTATACAAAAAATTCATTTTTAAAACTTTGAACAAATGGATAACAAAAATCAATTCAGCTCCTTACATAAATAAAAACTTAAATAATTATAGTATTAAAATAAATTATAAACCAAGTGTTTGTAATTTATCAATAAAAATATATTTTTATATTTATTATATTTTTCAAGTTATCATTTTTAGCTTTTTGAGCTTTTGAATTCAATACAATGCTAGAGTAAAGGATATTTCCCTATTTTTTTCAGTTAAAGATGGCTATGTAAGATTACAGTATCTTTTATTTTCAGATAAAAAGGTTATTCGTGTAGGAGTTTACAATTGGTCCATATTACAGTCAAGGTCCAAGGGGCCTCAATAAAGCCATAGGTATTTTCTTAGTTCATTAGTCATTACTAATTGTACTGTATATCTAGGTGACTATAGGTACGTTACTAATTAGTTATTACTATAAGAAAGTGTAGGTACATAACAATATTTTACTGATTATACTTGCTATTTGTACATACATTGTATCTAATTAAATTAAATGTATACATTGTGAAACATGTTATAACACATTTTTAAATCACTGAAAAGTATATATACTCCGGCCCACGAGAGAGTATTACCGTTTTGCGCATGCAGACTGACGGCGGAGACCGTTCCGAGGCCCCATTTCCCCCACTATTTCCGCGACCGCTATACACCGTATAGCGTTGAGCGCTGCCGACCGGTACCGAACAGTTGTCGACACATGCCGAGTAGTGGGGAATGCGCGGAATCGGACGAGTTTTCGTCGGGCGACGGTAATACTCTCTCGTGGGCCGGAGTATAGTTACCAATAATGATTATAGAAGGTGTCTATTATAGATACATTTTTAACCTATTGGCTATTTAACATTGATAGTATTTTTATTTTTTTTTTGTGTGTGTGACACTATGATAGTGTGATTGTAATTAAGTACCTACCTACTAAGTATTGCCTATTAATTAATTTAACAAATAGGTTATAACTAATAGTGATGAATCTTCGTTTATTTTGGTGTCTATGTGAAACTTTATTGGAAGTTATTAAGTTAATATTTCACTTCTTTAAATAACATAAGATTAACTTTATAAAAAAATGTAAGATTTGAATTTCCAGTTGAAATAGTCAAATCTTATATGTTATGTAAGAATTATATTGAAAAATTATAGGTATATTAATTTTTAATAAAATACAAAGTATTAAACATTAAGTAGATTACCTATGAAAAAAACTGTGTTAGTAAAGATTTAATACAATATATCATTTTAAAACAAAAATGTTTTCACTTATTTATAGTAGATTCTTAAATTAATTTTTTAGAGTTGATTTGGTTTGATTTTTGTTTATGTTTTAGGGTCATCAAAGTCCTATCTCTACAGTTATGAGTTATGACTAACATCAAACAAACACAAAAAAAATCAAAATAATTATGTATTTACCTAGTATACCTATACCTATAACTATAACCTATACCTTTATAATTATGTTAGGCACATAATATTATAATAGTACCTACGTATTTTGTATAAATTATAGTCACTTATCAATTATCATAATGTTTACTTGGAATATTATGTCATACATATATATAGTATTATGTACAGTGACGCCGAACTATTTTTTTTTGTGGGGGGGGGGGCAATTGAATTCAAAATGTATCTACCCACCACCCCCCTTCACCACCCCTTCAATCCAATCCAAATGAAATAATACAAACTCAATTTACCTATTATACAAATTAATAAAATTAAGTTATGTTTGAATTGAGACCACCACCCAGCCATTAAAAGAAGGGTGGCGACCGCCTCCCTTGGCTTATGGCCTCGGCGCCACTGTACTGTACGACGATTAGAAACTAGAAAGCTTAGAAAGTCTTAAGCAGTTTATTTAAATTATTTTTCCAAATGTATATAGGGCATGAGGCCCTACTCAGTTGGGGCCCGGGATGCGATTGCATCCCGTCATCCATTACCAGCCCGCCACTGCATGGACGTAATTTATGCATATTAAGATTTTCATAACGATAATTTGTGAACGCAGTTCGATAAAAATCTAAGACTTTATAAATTAAACTATAATATTGTATAATAATTTATTATCTGGTTGAATTGTTTAAATATCAAAATAAAACACGATATTATAATGTTATTTATTTACATCACTACGGTTTACTAATAAACAGAGTACTATGAGCTTTACATATTATTAGTAATGATAAAATATAATTATACTAGCTGCCCTTGTGCCTCGATTCCGGGCGTTGTGGAAGCCGCCTCCGGCGCCTTCGAGGTAGTCGAGTGAAAATCGTTTCACGGAAAATTCGAAAAGAAATTAAACCGTATACTTTATACGGTGCGATTCACCAAGTACATTCACCCCTTTTTTCTTCAATAATATTTTAGTTCTTAAAAACAATTTTTGAAAATTTTTAAATAGGCTTGAAGACCACAATTTAGTTATTAGATACCTTATAAATTCTTGACATTTTAAGTGTTACTTAAGGAGATGGGTCTTGTGGTGAAACAAACTTCCGTTTTTTTTAAATAAGAACTCCCCTCTTCAACTATAAATAATTTAAACGACAATTTTTTTAAAAATGTTGACGTGTCAAAATCAAAATTCTAACGAGTAGTTTTTGAGTTGTTTAACTTTGTGTACTGAGGAAAATAGATCCATGTTAAGGGTTTGAAAGATGGGGGAGCGCAATGAGCATATCGTTGGTATTTTGTTAGAAGGGAGCATACCAAATTTTACTTTATTCAGGAAACAAATAAAACTGATTAAATATTCAATTTTTAAGATACAACATACTTTTATACATTATATTAAAGATGAGACTCCATGAAACTAAAATGTCTTATTAAATTATTTAAACTATATTTATATTTAATGTTATATAAATTTAAAAAAAAAAAGTGGTTTAAGCCCTTTTAAGAATTTGAATTTTATAAACGCCCTCCAAAAACATATACTATTTTTGGTATAAGCCCTTTTAACATTTTCATTTCTACAAACGCCCTTTTAATTTTTTACAGTAATTGTATATTTGTATGTATGTATATATTTTACTATATTGTATCTATTATATTGTTGGTTTATTGTTAACTGATAATATGAAATTGGAGGGAAATTTGTTATCAATAAAATAGTGATGTTCAGTGTGTAACCTAGCAAAACCACTTTGTTCAATCTCGTAATATACAAACTGTAATAATCATAATTATTGTTACGAACTGGTGTTGATTGTAAACAATTAGCATACATTCAGTATAAGCCCTTTCAACAGTTCTGTGTAGATTAATTTAATTTTTAAAAAGGCGTCTGCATATCTTGTATTCGGTATTGGAATCTTATTTTTCCGTAGATGTATACGCCGTTTCTCCAGAATATGTTCGTGATTTTTCTGAAAATTTCAATACCCAAAACGTACTTTTCGATTTTCAATGCTAAACGCCCTTTTAACAAAATACCATCGATATGTTTGACGAACTATACTATATAATATGCGTTAAAAAAACCTGATATTTCGATACATCAATACCTACATTTTTTTTTCTATATCAATATTCAAAAATATATCGTTGAAGAAGCCTAGTTAAAAATATTTCAATTTTAAACTAATAGACAGGAACAAAACAAAACATAAATATTATAATATAGTGGTAAGATAATCAACGATGTTTTAAATAAATAACATTATTACAGTATATTATAATATTAAGGATATAGATAGGTAAAAAAATGCCCAAATAATAATATGTGTTAGATAGGTAGTTGTTATATTATATTATCAATATAATATAATATAACAAAATAAAAATAATCAAACAACAGCTATGGACATGGCGTACCTAGTGAACAATATTAAATGTCTATCATTTATTCAATGATAATAATACATGGTAGATGTTTGTCGACGACAAGTACGATTTATGTATTTATGTCTATATTTTAAAACGTCAGGTGATTTGTTTGTACAGTGATATTGTCTGAAGATCTACCATACAGATTTGCATAACATTTTTGCTTAGAGTCCAGCCATTTATTAAAAAGAGATAAAAAAGAATAGTTGGTTAGTTATGGGCATTTCTGTACTTTTTTTATGTAGTAACAAAGAGACGAGCATTACCGCTTCCAATTTCAATGCACACACACTTGTTCATAGGTCCTATCACAATACTGCTATACTTCTGCAGATGAGTCATTATTGAATCAGTGTTAGGTAACTATTTATATTTAATTATTATATTATGTAAGGATATTTTATAATAGCATTACTAAAAAATTACTTAAAAATAGTCAATATTAGTTTTACTTTAAATTTATTTTCCTAACATTTTTGTGCGAAATATTCACACCGATTACAGCTTAGGTTTTGTACTATAGGCTTTAGTGCAGGTCTCACTAAAGGGCAGCCCTCAAACAAATTGTACACGGCCCGTCAACAAAAAAAATATTTAAAAACCGATAATATTCTACGTTCTAGTGTTGCAAAAATTTCAAATTTCAAATTTTTGTTCATTGATTTTTACCAACATCGGCAATTTTGATAGCCTGTAAACAATTTTGAGTTTCTTAATTTGGCACTTTAATAATATTAATTGGTGACCGCTGACCTATAGTAATATTACTAATCAGTAGGTTTAATATATAAAAAATGTTCAATGTGACATTGGTCTTATATTATGTTGATTTACTTGCTGTCGGCATACAGAAAACTATAGAAAATCTATAAGACAATAGGTAACTGGTTAAAACTTAAAATAACATGATGATAGAATATAGGTAGATTATAAAAGTAATAATCAAGGTTTTGTCATGCGGGTTAGTGGTAATTAAAACATTTTTACTATAAAATAAAATTTTATTTTAAAATTATCATTGCATTAAAAAATTTTAAATTAGCCTTAACTTAATGATTATTATGGAAAGTAAAAATGTACCATAAGACGTGCAATTTATTTTAGTGTGAAAATACTGAATATGTATATAATATATCTCTTAAAATTATTTTAACTAGCAATAATATAATAATAAATAATAATATATTAATACATTTTACTATTGTGATCATATTGGTTATCGATTAAATTAATTAATTAAAAATTGCATTGATATATTTTATAACCTTAATTAAATATCCTATAGGTCTCGAAATTCCAATTTATATCAATTGATACCAAACACACACATTCTTAAGGGAGGGGGGCTAAAAATCTTTGTGAGATACTATATTATATTATATAAACTTAAAAGGTTAATATATTATTACCAGTAGGTACCTATAAGAATTTTGAGATTCAAGGTAAATGTTGAGGTCTTTTCGTTGTTTATTTGTCATTGGTTGCAGATTATAATAGGTACCCAGTAATCAAATAAATTAGTATTCTCTTTCTAGGTAGTAGCATGTAGTAGGTATATACGTAAATTATTGCCACTTATTACTCGAGCAAATTATGTAAAAGCGTGAATCAAATAGTCGCGTTTACGTGGACTCGATAAAGTCTCGATTAAAGAATAAAGATACTATATACCTAGCATAAAACCAAATATATGATTGCATAGCTTATATTCTCGAAAACTACTCTATTGATTTTGGCGAAAATCTCAGAGATATCAGAAAAGAATGGTTTAAAACACGTTAAAAAAATACTATAAATGCTGAATCCAATCCGCGACTTGCGGTTACCCCCCTAGGTGACATCGTCGAATTATATCACAAAGCTAAAAGTATCTTCAATATCGACGTCGATTCACCCTTGAACTGAATAACACTTAAACTGAGACACACAAAATCCGAGATACATGCCTTTATAGCGCACAAGCGCTGTATTTTATATTCGTTCACTTTTTCCAGGGCAAAGTCGCTGGTTTTACAGTTAGTATATTTTGATATTTACAATATCTTCTAGGTGACGAATACAAGATACTTGAATATTTGCTAGCTCGTATGGATTTATTATAGTTAAATGAGTACGTATAAAAAATAAAAATAAACATACGCCCTGCCACGTTTTCCGTGACTTCCACTTTGACGTGAGTGTAGTACGGCAATGCCATCCCGCCGGAACCCAGCGCGAATGGTGAGACTAATGTCACATTGTGTCCCCTGGTCACTAACGTCTCCAGCAAGGGTTGGAACCCCATGAAATGACTTTTGGTCTCAGTTGGTAGAAACACCAGAATGTTGTACGGACGTGTGTTATTCGGCAATCCACGGCAACAGCCCATGGCCAACAATAACGTCTTGAAAGAAAACAAAGTTGTACATACCTATAATATCTAATAAGTATACATTATTATCGTGTATAAATTATGGAACTCGCACGGCACAGTGGCAGTGAAATAAATAAGATTTTATTCACAATATTCTCACTTAATTATTCTCCCTCAATATTGTCTGTACTAACTATAGTGATTTGTATGTGGAATATAATGTGTATTATCAAAATATATGATATATTTTGGAAATTTGATTATTGTAAATTATTACAGTGTTAGTTGGTGACATTTATAACTATTATTTTAATATTCTAAAACTTGAGAATATTATATTGTATTTTTTAAAATTATTCAAAAATGTATTGTAGCGGTATTTGTGGGTGTTTTCCAACAAATAAAATAAATTATTCACAGTTATTAAGAATTTTTAAGTTTTTAACTTATAGAAAACTATGTACTCATATAAGTTTATGATCGCATGAACAATAAATGGCAATAAATTATTTAAGTTATGTAAAAAAATAAGGGCTTTTAAATTTTTTAAATTAAATTTTTTTTTTTTATTTTCACTATCTGTACTTATTTTTTAGCATAATAAATTTATGATTACGTGATGATAGAAAAATTTACATGCAAATCGGAGTAAGACGCCATCCATTAGTGACACTTGACTTTTTAAATATTAAGATCACAAGATAAGTACCTACCTAAAATAAATAATTTGACAAATTCAGTGAAACGCCAATTATAATTATAAGTATAGGTACACCATAATATACAAATACCTATAGGTATAATATTTATACCAATTATCGAATTAAAGTGCTACAATATCTAATGTACCTACCAATATTATGTTGAAAAAACATATTGGTTACACAATATTCACTAAAAAAGACGCTTGGACATATATTTAAAAATATAATAATATACATTTAACCAGTGATTCCCAATCATTTTAAATTTTAACATTTTAAATTCAACTTTTCATGAGCCTTAAAAAAATCATAATAATTGCAAACATAACTCTAATTTATATTAACACTTAATTATATAGTATAGGTACCTATAAAAAAATAAAAATATGGACAAAAATTGAAATTATACATGAGCGAGTTTATCGATTATTCGGATTATTTATAATAATATTCATAAAGAAAGTTAGTATAATCATAAACGATTTTCTACCTCAATATTTTTTGATATATTAATAAATAATTTTGTGTGCCATTCGCAACCATTGCCAAACACTCTAAAACAAAATGTACAAAACAAAAAGTGTCCCGCACATTTTTTTTTGGTCTTATATGTATCTAATGTATATACTCGTTTAGTCTTATCGGATGATCGCATTACGACAATACGACGTGCCGTACATAATATTATTATGTACTTGTATTCACGCCTAACATATATAATATACTCACGATGACCAGCTGTAAACGATAATCCATTTTTGTTGTTCGCATTTACATCGGTCGGTAATCGAAAGGATGAACGAAAATATTTCACGGAGGAGAACGCGGCTTGTCGCTTGTGGTCACAGCGTTAAACTGACTGACGATTATGTGTACCTGATAACTTAGCAGTGTCGGCGGCGTTTTGATCAGGTTGAAGGTCTAAAATATTATTGTTTGTTATATAAGTAGGCGTAATTATATAGGTAGGTACTGTAAATAAGATCGACAAAACAGTAACTGCTTATCGACTTATTAAGTATCGATTGTTTGACACAGTACCTAATATCGACTTGTTCGTTCGATGAAAACTAACGATATTTTTCAAAACAACCACTATGAATTGAAAAGTTAAGAAGATGTATACTCTACCATTTGAGTACTTATATAGAAAAAAAGAATTCAGTAAATTTACAAAAGTCAAAAAATTTAATTTAATTTAATAAAATATATTTGAATAATAACAAAATAGCAACTTGACTATTAAATATATATGTTCCATAAAACGTTATATTAAATGTTATGAATTTATTATCGAAGAATACGTAATAAGTAAACAACCATTTCAAAAATGTACTAAGGGTGAACACATTAATAGAATAATAATAAATTTTAAAATATAAAAATTAAAATAATACAAATTACTTTATCTCAAAATATTCCAGCTAAATTTATTCATTTGCAACAATTTACATCATTTGAACATTTTGAAGTCATTACAACATACAATTTTTATTTTTGTAGTAATTTAGAAGTTTTGGATTTTGTATAAGTAGTAACAGTAGGTTATGTTAGGCATTGATTTTGGTACACCAAAGTAAAATGTTATGAAATATAATATAAGGATACCATCATACCAGTGATAAGTTTGAGTGAGTGCAGTAATATAATATCAGTACTTTGCGTAATCTTTAGTAAAATATTCAAAATGAGATTTTCATTGGTATTAATTTTTATAAAACAGATATTTAATTAAATTATAAATTTATAAATCAATATTGTCTCCACCGCAAATAACTATAAAGTTATTGTTGATATTTAAAATAAGTTATATTATTGTAAATATATTTATTTTATTATAATATTATAAAGAGATTTATCGGTAATTGCCTCCGCACTACTCCGTCGATCCATAACCCCGTTATGATAAGTGATAACGGGTTATGGGCCAGTGACCTATATCCATCGCCGACCGGTAAGCTCACTAACACACGCACAAACACATATCTTTTCAAATTGTATCATTATTTGTTTTTGTGGTATATTTTAAAATATATTGTAATTATGCTTCTAATATTATATATATTATAATACACTATTATTATATTCTAATATTATATATTATAATATACTATTATTATATTCTAATATTATATATTACCTATAATATAATATTATTATAGCAGTTACTATAGTTAGTATCGTACAATCGTTTGAATCGCCAAATCGCAAATGCGCATTCATTTCTATAGTGCTTTAGATAAGTATGCACTTGTAAATTATTATTTTTTAGTAAATTGTATTTGTATTATGGATTATTACCATATCGTGGACACGAAACGCCATTTGTATTGTTATTAAATAATTGTACGCGAATCGCCAATTAAATTGTTTTTTATTATTTAGGTAGGTATACCGTACCTATACATAAAGTCATAAATATAATGACGTGAGTATGCGCGTAGTTATTGCAACGGTTTGCTTTAATTATTCTATTATAGTTACTGTGTGTGCGCTAATCGTTACATCGTTGTTTTCCATGTTTTTATATTGTATTCTATAGTGTCTATTGTGTAGTCGTGTGTTCAATTATATTCATCTTGGGCAGTTAGGCTCTTAGTCTTAGCACAGATAATAGCTTACTCGCCGTCTTTGTAAGTTTTTATATTTGTATTTATAGGTATACCTATATTATAAATATTATAATTATTATTTATTACTGTTGGACTAGAAGGCCGTAGAAATCATCAATCGCTATAATTATTATCCATTACATTTTTTGGGTCATAAGAGAGCTGATATTTATATAATTATATTATATTATAGGGAATATTTGTTGGTATAGAAATTATATACGTGTACACGGTAATACGGACTACGGTTGGATATGACCGCGAATAAAATGTTGTTGGCCTCGAAGGAAGACGGCAGTTCAAACGTTTATTTAGTTAATACAAAATAATGGTTATGACTGACTTATGAGTGATGAGCTATGAAGTATCACTCAGCTAGACGTCACTTAACCATGTCACATGTGTACCTACAACAAAAACATATTAACAAAGTGTGTAAACAAGTAGGTACCTATAACGATTAATCAGAATTATGTCATCCAGAGACCAGAGCTAAGCATTGGCGGATATCCGGGGGGGGCTTGGGGGGGCTTAATCCCCCCTGATAGCCTCAGAGCCCTCTCTAAAATGTTTGCCATATTATAAAAATATTGTTGTTGAAAATTAATTTAATTTATATGATTGAGTGTATAGTCGTATGGATTTAATATTTAAAGTTCATAATACCTACTTAATATGGTTTACACGTTTTTATTTTTTCTATAAAATATAACATAATATTAAAGTTTAAACACTGTTTTTGGCATTGTATGTTTAACTAAAAGTTATTTTAAAATTCAAGGACGTGTTATAATCAATATTGATATGAGCAATAACTAATATTGATTTATATTCTATATATTCGGATCTAACTTTAAAATATATATTTGCTACTTATCAAGTTTGGTTCGGATTAGGATATTACAACTCATGTCAATAATTATGTAGAAAATATAAATTAAATATATATATATATATATTAACACATACGTGGGGATTTAATGGTTCCAACCTAAACCGAAATGTTTTCAAACAATGTTATTTTTCGACATGCAGTATTATATTATTATTTTACCTATGTAGAATACAGTTTTGAATTTTAGATTCTGAGCGAAGCGATGAATGTATTGGTTTTACAATGATGTATGTTTTTATATTTTTTTTTGTGTCTGTCATCACGTTTTGGGACAGTAAAAGTGCTTGGATTTTCTTCATCAGTAGCTTTTCTGATAGGAAAGTGAATCTAGTTGGTACTTTGGGGGTCAAAAAGGAAAAACGGGAATTTTTACGCAAAATTGGTTTTCCAAAAAATCGATTTTGGTTATTGGTGTAACTCTAAAATAAATGAACGTATATACATGAAATTTTCACTGGTTGTTTATATTTGCATTTTCTATACACGATAAAATTTTCAAAATATTTTGATTTATTTTGAACTGTTTAGGGACATTTTCATTTTCCATTTTTTTTTAGTTTTTTTTCTAAAAATATCAATAAAATTTTGTTTGTTGGTTGCAAAAGCTTGAAAATTTAATAGAAGGCTCCTAATATATTGTTTCAAAGGCAGATGAAAAATATTAAAAATCCTTAGTCACAATTTTTTTTATAAGGATTTAAAGTTCAAAAATTGACAAATATGGAAAAATCACGAAAATTAGCAAATTATTTTGAGTTAAGAATTCGTAAAAATTTTTCTTTTTAAATCTAAGATTTGAAAATGAAACACAAGATTACTCATAAGTTTGTCTACGCCTTTATCAATAAAAAAATCTCTACCGGACAGTCAAATTAAATTTTTATGAGCGTTTGAAATTCAAATTTTTACAACATTGGATATTCACTCGATTACTCATGTAGCGATTTCCTTATTTTGTTGCAATTCAAAAACGAACAACTGTAGATACATGAAAAATTCACTGAATGTTTATATTAGCATTTCCTATACACCATACAATTTTGAAAATATTTTAACTCTTTTTGAGCTGCTTATGGACATTTACAGCTTTAAATTTTTTTTATTTTTTTTTCTATAAATATCAATAAAGTTTTATCCGTTGGGCCAAAAAGTGTAAAACTTTAATACAAGGCTCCTGATATATTGTTACAATATCAGTTGAAAAATATTAAAAATACATAGGCACGATTTTTTTTTATAAGCATTTAAAGTTGGAATTTTGACAAAATTTATCAAAATCTCGAAAATTATCAATCGTTGGAATTAAAAAATTATAAAATGTTCAGTTTTTATAACTAAGAGTTGAAAATTTAAAACAAAGATTCTCTTAAAAAATTCATACTGTAACCAAAAAATCTAAAAAATATATAAACACACTTATTTTTTACAGACATTTTAATTTCAAATTTGGACGAAATTACATATTAAAAAACCTAGAATAACTATTTTAGTTATTTTGTTGTGATTGAATAATATTATTCGTGGGTACTTGAAACTTCTAAAGTGTACTATTATATATCTATGATAGTATCACGGTTTTTGTTGATGTAGAACGCGTTATAAGTATCTAATGGATATTGTGATATGATTAATTTGGAATTTATTATAGGTACCTATTATAGGTCAATTTTTTGTTTAATACCATAGATATGTATATAATATGTCTTATACATAGACTGACATACCGTCACCGCTCAGAATCGTTTTTCTTATACAATGATATTATATCATTGAATTCAAATTTAATACCATCCATTATACAGTGACCCACTTGTAACCTACTGTACAGCAGAGCGACACCCACTTGCCCACCTTTTAGATTCTGAGTGAAACGATGAATGTATTGATTTTACAATGATGTGTGTTTTTTTTTTTATTTTTTTATTTTTTTATTTTTTTATTTTTTTTTTTTTTTATTTTTGTGTCTGTGTACACGATAAGTAGTCGAAATAATGCTTCGATTTTCGACTTCAGTATCTTGTTCGATTGGAAAGTGAATATCGTTGGTGCATTGGGGAGGTCAAAATTTAAAATTCCCAATAGTTTTCACAAGCGCCAGGAAAAACAACATAAAAATTAAGGAAAAACAGGAATTTTTACGCAAAATCGGTTTTTGACAAAATCGAATTTGGTTTTTGGTGTAACTTTTAAACAAATGGCCGTAGATACATGAAATTTTCACTGGTTGTTTATATTTGCATTTTCTATACACGATAACATTTTCAAAATATTTTGATTTATTTTGAACAGTTTAGGGACATTTTCATTTTTCATTTTTTTTTAGTTTTTTTTCTAGAAATATCAATAAAATTTTATTTGTTGGTTGCGAAAGCTTGAAAATTTAATAGAAGACTCCTAGTATATTGTTTCAAAGGCAGATGAAAAATATTAAAAATCGTTGGTCAAAGTTTTTTTTTATAAGCATTTAAAGTTCAAAAATTGACAAAATATGGAAAAATCACGAAAATTAGCAAATTATTTTGAGTTAAGAATTCGCAAAAATTTTTCTTTTTAAATCTAAGATTTGAAAATGTAATACAAGATTACTCATAAGTTTGTCTACCTTTATCAATAAAAAAATCTCTACCGGACAGTCAAATTAAATTTTTATGAGCGTTTGAAATTCAAATTTTTACAACATTGGATGTTCACTCGATTTCTCATGTAGCGATTTCCTTATTTTGTTGTTATTCATAAACGAATAACTATAGATACATGAAAATTTCACTGAATGTTTATATTAGCATTTCCTATACACCATACAATTTTGAAAATATTTTGACTCTTTTTGAGCTGTTTACGGATATTTTCATTTTTCAATTTTTTTAGTTTTTTTTTCTATGAATATTAATAAAGTTTTATCTGTTGGGCCAAAAAGTGTAAAAATGTAATACAAGGCGCCTGATACATTGTTACAATATCAGTTGAAAAATATTAAAAATACATAGGTACAGTTTTTTTTTATAAGCATTTAAACATCGAATTTTGACAGAATTTTTCAAAATCTCGAAAATTATTAATCATCGTAATTAATAAATTATAAAATGTTCAGTTTTTATAGCTAAGGATTGAAAATTTAAAACAAGATTCCACGTAAGTAGTTAATTCTCTTACCAAAAAAACCAAAAAATATACAATCACAGTTTATTTTTATAGTCATTTTATGTTCAAATTTGGACGAAATTACATATTAAAAAACCTAGTTATTTTGTTGTGATTATATGCGCCTGATACATTGTTACAATATCAGTTGAAAAATATTAAAAATACATAGGTACAGTTTTTTTTATAAGCATTTAAACATCGAATTTTGACAGAATTTTTCAAAATCTCGAAAATTATTAATCATCGTAATTATTAAATTATAAAATGTTCAGTTTTTATAGCTAAGGATTGAAAATTTAAAACAAGATTCCACGTAAGTAGTTAATTTTCTTACCAAAAAAACCAAAAAATATACAATCACAGTTTATTTTTATAGTCATTTTATGTTCAAATTTGGACGAAATTACATATTAAAAAACCTAGTTATTTTGTTGTGATTGTATAATATTATTCGTGGGTACCTACTTGAAACTTCTAAAGTGTACTATTATATATATATGATAGTATCAGGGTTTGTTATTGATGTTAATGTATAACGTGTTATAAGTACCTAATGGATATTGTGATAATGTGATATGATTAATTTGGAATTTATTATAGGTCAATTTTTTTGAATACCATAGATATGTATATAATTTGTCTTAAACCTAGACTGACATACCGTCTTCGCTCAGAATCGTTTTTCTTATACAATGATATATTGTATCATTGAATTCAAATTTAATAGCATCCATTATACAGTGACCCACTTGTAACCTACAGTACAGCAGAGCGACATCCACTTACCCACCTTATTTTAAATATTATTTTGTAATAATAAATTTGTATCAACTATTTGAGTCAATTTGACTATATTAACGTTCAAGCATTCTACACAATACATATTATTATTTACAATTATTGTATGGTTTATATAACCGTCCATATCATATCCGCCAGTGTAATACGTTATTTTATGATTTATTCCGCAGTAATTCGTCGCCTTTAGTACTTGATATCTTGAATATTTCTTGAAACATATTATAATATCCGTGTAGCGTTTATACTGCAGGTCTACGGCCATTATACTCTGTATAAATCGACCAACGAGTTTTTTTATTTAAAATATATATTTTAACGTTTTTTTAGTCGTTAAATCTTTAAAAATTCAACTAAACGAAAAAAAAAGAAACAAAATTTTTTTTGTGTTCACATAATATGTTTATTATAACAAAAAGGCCGCGAATAATAAGAAAAAAAAAACCAAAATTAAAATGTGTGAACAACTTAACAATTTTGAATTTTGAAATGATTTAAATTTAAAGAAAAAAAATACGACAGACAGGATAGACACAATAAACAAGGGGGAGGATGCGAGATGGCGATTGGCGCAAAAAATGCAGTGTTGCTGGTCACCTCTGCACGTTCTCCGACCTGTCCCGCGGGTTGACGAGTGTTGCTGGCGCGTTTGATCGGACGCTTGACGACCTTGCCCAGCCGGCGAGGCCAGACCGAGACGGCCACGGTTGCGACCACGGTTGACGGCGACGGACGGCGACTAGTGAGCGATGTCGTGCGCGTCGACGGTCGACGGCGTGACGACTCGTGACGACGGACGGCGAAGACCAAGACGTGGAGCCAGCGAAATGAGATTCTGTACTGCGGATCCGGTGGGGACGATCGAAGCGGCCGATTTGGGATTACCGCTGGGCGAAAAGGCGAGAGCCAGCGGACCACAGCGCGATCCTTGGCTTTCGGTAATTTTCGCCCTGGCGTTGTCCCTTCGGCCGCCGCGCGCCTCCAGACCCTGAAACGGTTAAGTTTCTGCGAGTCCGGCGCCGCTGACGTCCCCGTGTTCCTAGCACTCGAATCTCCGTACCACTCACCCCGTGCCGAGGTCTCCGCCGGTGCCGTCGTACCGAGTCGGTGTACCGTCGGGTCGGAATCGTTGCCCGCGCCGGTACGTCTACTAGCCGCCGTCCACCGCCGCCATCGCATCACGTGACCGTAACTGCGGTCCGGCGCTCGCCGAGCCGCCAGAGGGTCTCGAGCGTCATCGACGACCGAGCGCTCGACGCCAGCGAACCCGTCGCGCCGCTGGTGCAGGTCGGAGAACGTGCGCGGGTGACTTACCGCCGCGCACCGTCCGTGCTCTTTCCCGCATCCTCCCCTCCATTCCGTCGCCGTCATCTCCTGTCTGTCGTCTTCGCCCAGGGGGGGTCTTCTCCTGTGGCGGTCTCGATTTTTTCATCCGATACATCGTCTTCTGGACACAAAACATCCTCCACTTCTGCTTCAGAAACCTTCGAATTTCCGTCTTCTCTTACTGTGTCGTCGTCGTCGTCGCCGAGCGGTGCTGTCTCTGGGATCGGACCGAGCTCTGACTCTGCAGCAGACGACAGCGCGTCGCCGCTCGGCACTCCGCCACAGTGCGGGGAGACGGTCTCCTCGACGTCTTCAGCCAACTCCTCTCCGTCTGCGCCTCCGAGAGTCGAGCCTTCGGGCTCCTACTCCAGGGTCTGAACGTCGCTGTAGTGGCGACCGTAACAATGGCAGACAGAAGTGGAGTGACTACAAGAACGACAACGAGATATTCGTCGGTTTCATCGGCCAAAGCGAGTTCCATCTTGTTGACCAAAATTTCTTCCTCCATTTCCAGTAATGTTATGTTTTTGCGGCTCGGTCGATGTTGTTAAAGTTTGTTGCCATAATTTATTTTTTGAAAGAAGATAATATTTGCGTTTGGATTTAAATCGAGAATGAGCTAAATACAAATCGTTCAACACATAGACCGATCTCCGAGAAAATTTCCCAGACGACGGCGTGTGTTACTAGCCAGCTAGTATTTTTATCGTTCTCGTCGGCCCGCAGCGTTAGAATTACAAGCGCGATAATAATAACAATTTTATTTTATTTGCAAACAATTCCCAACATATTGTAAATTATAAATACAGTAGTAAGTCTGCTCACCTCATATAAGCAAAAGCTTGGGTGAGAGGCTCTTAAATTAGACATTCAATTTAAATACAAATAATAACAATAAAGTAAAATTAAGTACAATATGAGATTTACTTAATACAAAATAGAGCGTTAATTTTTCTAAAGACTATTATTATTTATATCCACCGACACGGTCGGGGCGCGAGCTAAGTAAAAAAAAAAAATAATAACTGCACGAAGGTGTGTGTATAGTATATCGAAGCAGGAGTAGTTGCCTATTTAAACTGTGTAAAATACAGGTAAATTTGTTATACGACATAACTATTTTCTTATGCATCAATTAACTCCTAGTAAACTCCAAAACATCAGAAATATTGTGTATAACGTGCTTTTGTAAAAATCATCAAAATCTTAATTAGTACGTTTAGAAATGAAGTTATAAATGAAAAAGTGCGAACTTTTTAATGGAAATTTATATTAAATTCAGAATCACGGTAGCCGTCGTCGTCGTCGTCGTCGCATCAGCGTTGCCATTGTTACCAACAATATTACCGTTCTTATATAGATTATTGTGTAAATACTCAATATTTAATAATGATAAATATTAGTGATATCACAACAAAAACCCTTCTTAAACTACATGCAAAAATGGCTAAGTAAAAAAAAATATAAGATCTTTAAGCAATATAAAGATGTGATATCATGAATAAATACTAAGTATATTGAATTTAAGTAAACTTATTTTGTTTCAATAATTTATTTAGGTACTTGGCGAGGAATTATTTAGAATAGTATATAAATATTAATAATAATATTTTTTAAATAATAATAAGTTATATTTTAATAGTCCTTCGCCATTTAATTATTTTGTTCATCACACTTTGTTTCTTTTAAGAAATAATTCTTTTCAAGTAAATAAATTATTGAAAAAATAAGTTTACTTAAATTCAATATACTTAGCATTTATTCATGATATCACATCTTTCTAGTGCTTAAAGATCTAATATTTTTTTTTACTTAGTCATTTTTACACATAGTTTACGAAGGGTTTTTGTTGTGGTATATTATATAAAGGGCCGTTAGTATACTTCAGGCCTCTAAAATTATGATCTTCCCGGGCTGTTTTTTTTCTCCCAGTCCGCCACTGCAATTCTGAGAGAAGATCGTCTATCAGCCTATAATGTCTTGAAATCAAATGTATCTTAAGTAGGTATAGGTATTCTAAATTCAAAAAGATATGCTAAATTATTTAATCAGTTTTGCTTATGAAGCAAGTTACACAAAACTGAATAGAAAGTATGGAGTATACAAATGCAATGACTAAATCCTGTGTAAGTAACAATCAAATCCCAAAAATATACATATGTGTTAGTCTAGAACTCTTTATTATAAGAAAACAAATCACAATTTGATATATCATTATATCATAATACAAATGTATTTAAATAACAAGGTATAAAATCACTAAAAAATATTTATAAATTAGCAATTCTTTAAAAGACAACGGGTGTAATTAATAACAAGTTTAATTGATGGTAAATTGTGTTAAATGACTGCAAAAATAAGTTATTAAAAATAAAAAATTTCATCAGAAATAAAAAACATTGGTTATTCTCTTTCATCTTCAACATTACGTCATTACCAAATTCCAACAATTTTTGTTTATTTCTGTAATTTTATAATAACATATTAGTGAACAAAACTACTATAATTTTTTTAAAGATAAATAGTAGTTAATTTAACTAGAAATAATTAAATAGGGGTTTATAAGATAAACTATCCGATCCTAGGATAAATAACTCGCAGACAATAATATTACTGACAACCACCTGGCATTTTTAAAACGTAATTAGTGTAAATATTACATTATTAATATTTAACTACAAATATATTATTATACAGATATAATATAGTATACTATAATTTTTTGTGAAAAAACTGTGACTAAGGATTTTTAATATTTTTCATCTGCCTTTGAAACAATATACTAGAAGCCCTCTAATAAATTTGTATTGATATTCATAAAAAAAAAAAAAACTAATAAAATTGGAAACTGAAAATGTCCCTAGACAGTTCAAAATAAATCAAAATATTTTGAAAATTGTGTGGTGTATAGGAAATGCTAAAAATATTGTCGTAAAAAAAGTCTAAAAGGCTAAAATCAAAATTATAATTTGTTTATTTAATTACAATAAACGGAGTGTTAATGGTAAAATAAAAGTTTTCTCTAAATTAGTGGAAGCATATAAATACAATAAGGGGAAAATATACATTTTGGGTTATCAATTATCACTTTTACATGGCTTGAAACCGATTGAAAAAAATTCTGTTTTGGTTTCGATTTGTACACCGGTTTCCAATTTTTTTCGGTTTTGGTTTTGGACTTTGTTATCGGTTTCAGTTTTTAAACGCTTTATACAGGTTTCAAAAATTGGTTTCAAGACCTGGACTATTTACGTTCATTCTTAGTTTATTAATTTTTTAGAATAGCTGGATCGAGCGTTCGATCGCCTTTCCAAAATGTCAAGATACAAAGATTTTCAAAAAAAAATACCATTTTTTAAATTATATTTTTGGTTTTTAATTATAATACAAGTATACAGTTTTTTTCGGTTTCGAATTTGATTTTTTTTCGGTTTCGGTTTTATAACAGTTTATATCGGTTTCAAGCAATGCACTATTAACTGAGAGAAAAAGTAAATTTTAAATTAGTCTTTTGTGACAATGAGTAAAAGGAAACTGAGAAAAAAAGGGGCGCCAAAATGTGTGTACCCAGGGCGCCAAAATCGTAAATAAGCCACTGTTATCCGATAAGCTCTTATCCAATTTTTCGTCAACCATTCACGATCTAACGGTGAAGGTGAAGCAGTATTTAGTATATCAGTATCCCTTTTTAGCAACACAATTGAGCATGGAATATGTTATGGGAAGTTGCCAAAATGTTGTTATTTATTATTTTCACGTATTATTACACCAGTTATTATTATACCAGATTACCAGACGTGAGCTTTATCGACAATGTTATCGTACGTCAACGTAAGTCAACGTTATATTGTTTAGTCTATTGCAAGAAATTTTTGTATCAACACGTTAAAATGTCACAACTATCTGTAATGTATAGTGAAAAGGGGAAAATTTTGCTTGTATTAAATAATTTTATATTTAGAGAGTACCGCCTTCTTAAGATGGGAGAAATGTCTTGGAGTTGCACTAATACAAATTGCAATGCAAAACTCTACACTAGCGGGGAAGAACACGTCTTATTTAGAGCATAAATCAGAAATTTACTAAAAATAAAAAACAAATTGACTCGCTGACATCTGTTAAATGTGTATCATACAAATATGAACCGGTATAATATTATAAATGTATTAATTTTATTCGTTGAATGTGTGTTTTGTATTTTAAAATGTAACTATATTATAATTAAATGTGTAAGTGTAACTATAAACTAACTAGCTACAAATTTGTATTTTGACGTAACGTATTTTGACCGTTTCATTTTTGTACTTAGCATAATAATATGTAACTATGTCAATATTTAAAACATAATAATTATTAATCATATTTTTTTACTGCAACTAGGATTTTTACCTATTTTGATATTTTACCTGTTAAAATCTCGACCGCAACTCGGTATCAACCTATTTTTTTTACCTTAAAGACTACAGGTCGAATTTTCATTTTACTTTAAATAGTGTTCTGTGTTAGAAAGATGCGTCAGCTAAGGTTAATAGGTACCTAGATAATAGAATAAATTCATGAATAAATATTGTGTGTGTGTGTGTTATATTTAGTACAATATAGTAATAAATTAATAAATAACATTCACAAATAAATATAATAATACTTAAGAGAACATACATTAATTGTTGTCTGCGTCTTACACACGCATGACATACCGAATTGTCATTCACTCGTATCTAGTTTCAATAGTGTGCTGTTAGTTTTGATACTAGAGTGAATTCACCTATTATAAAACATTTAGGTAAGAACATTATCTGTGCTTAACCGTTGCCGATTTTTCGAAATTTTCATTTTCAAGCAAAATATGAGTATTTGAAATATCAAAATTAAAAATGCTCATATCTCACTTGAAAATTAAAATATCGAATAAAATCTAACGCTTAAGCCAGAGATTCCCAACCAGGGTGCCGCGAAATTATTTGAAATATTTTTTTAGAAAAAACAATTTCATTAAAAGTATAGCACTGTGAGAAATAAAACGAGACTATAATAATATAAAACCTATCGTGTTTCATATATTTTGTAGAAATATTACGATGTTCGATCTATTTTAATGTTCATACAACAGTTTCATTGCTATCGCTTCGATGTCTTGTGCTTTTATCTTATCTTAATTTTTGTAAAACATGTATCGACAATAGTAATTTAATAATATAGGTATACTAATAATTTCAGTACAATCAGTCTGGTTTTAGTCATAATTGCGAAACATATATATTTCAGTCGTGTCTAGATATTTTATAATTTTATATAATTAAATTTTAGTTAAAATAATGGATAAATTTATTGTTAAAAAACGAAAATGAAATGAAGACGAAATTTCAACTAACCATAATATTGAATCAACATCTGGTGAATCAAATCAAGCTAGTTCTAGTTTTACTGGTTTAAATAAAATACGTTTATATAATATTAGTTACTTAGCTATGGGATTTACTTGGTATGGAAATGAAAATTGTCCTCAACTAGAATGCATTGTATGTGGAGTGAAATTATCCAACGCAGCTATGGTTCCAAGTAAATTGAAGCGTCATTTATTAAAAAAAAGCATGATTATTTAGCTAATAAAAATATTGACTACCTACTTCAAACAACTATTAAGTTCACAAAATAAAGAATCAGTAATTTTTGAGAAAAAGGTTACTATTCCTAATAAAGCACTTGAAGCTAGTTATAAAGTGGCATAATTAATAGTTGAAAATAAAAAACCACATACACTAGGTGAATCTTTAATTCTTCCAGCCTGTTCAGAAATAGTGAGTATTATGTTTGGTAGTGAGGCTGAAGCCGAAATAAAAAAAATACCTCTTTCGAATAATACTATTCGTAGACGCGTCCAAGATATGTCAGAAGACATAGAAAAAAATGTGGGGAAAAAAATTAAAGCTTCAAATGGGTTTTGTCTTCAAATTGACGAATCCACTGACACAAGTGGTAAATGTTATTCAATTGGGTTTATTCGTTTTCTTAATAATGATAATATTATAGAACAGTTTTTTTGTTGCAAAGAAATGAAAGAAACGACAGCTGGTCTTGATGCGTTTAATATTATTGATTCTTATCTTAAAATATTAAATTTATCTTGGGATTATTGTTATGGTATTTGCACTGATGGCGCTCCTAGTATATGATTGGTTCTATAAAAGGTTTTGTTACATTGGCAAAAAAGTGTAATAAAACTATACTTGTAACTCACTGTTTCCTTCATAGAGAAACTTTAGTAGCAAAAACTATCGGGCTTCAGTTAAAAAATGTTCTTGATGAAGTGATAAAAATGGTAAATTTTATTAAAATGAGACCATTAAAAACACGACTTTTTTCTTTATTATGTAAAGCAATGGAATCACAATTTACTAAACTTATTTTACATACAGAAGTATACGATGGCTATCGCGTGGTAAAGTTTTGTCCAGAGTACATCATGAGTTAAAAAATGAACTAATCGTGTTTTTTACTCTTGAAAATGTACCCGAATTTTGTGAATTATTAACGAACGAAAAATGGTTGGAAAAACTATCATACTTGGCAGACATATTTTCACACTTAAATCAAATAAATTCAAGTATGCAAGGACCAAATGAAAATATATTAACATCGTGTAGTAAGTTATTTACTCTTAAAGATAAATTAAAAAACTGAAAAAAACTTGTGCAAAAAAATCAATTTGATATGTTTCCTTCATTATCTGTAACAGAAGAAAGTTCCGAAGTTATGACATTTATAATGGAGAATTTGACAGCCTTAGAATAAAGTATAGACAAGTATTTTCCTAATTTAGATATTTCCGAGTATGATTGGATAAATAATCCATTTGATAAAAATATATGTTTAACTGAATTTAGCCTTGGAGAAGATGGCAGCGACCGTTTGGATTTAGACATTTTCGAAGAGGTAGTGTTATTCATATTGGAATGAACATACCGTATAAACGTGAAGCCACGTTGCAGGTCAACAGCGAACTACTGCATTATCTATAAATCAATTTTGCCTGATTCATCAGCATTCAGCACTTATAGCCCATACTCTATTACTCTTATATAGGTATACGATATATTTACTAATTAATATTATCTTAAATTATAATATATATTTGTTTTTATTGCTTGCTTATCACCTCAATTTGTGTCTGTTTATTAACCATACCACCAGAAATTATTTTCGATTCTTGAGCAGTTTGCGGTAATTTTAGATTTTTAGCCATTTATTTTCTTTTTTAAGTCATATTTTGCCCAAATAAAAAGAGTAATATAAACACGCGTCACGAAAAAAATAAATTTTAATTTAGGTAGAATAAGGTACTTAACTAAAATATTAACACAATACGCAGAATAGTCGAATTTATTATAAAACAATGTTCTATGTCATAGAATCTATGATAATATATTAGTTAAACATTTTATCAACCATGAGTAACATACACCCAAACGAGTTGAAACATATTTAAGAAACACTACAGGTAATGTAATTTTTAAAAGAGCAAAATTAGCAAAATGTAACCATGTCTTATAATATTAAATGTGGAGCGCTATAATACTTTATATAGGCTGCACTTGTGTCCACTAGAAAACGCAATATTTACGTTTTTTTATATATACAAAGTATACATACAAAGTTTATATTTTATAACGTTCTGAAATATCATGAATAATATCTACTGAAAAATATTGTGAGTCACATCTAATTAATTAATTTGATTGAAAACACATAGCTCTTTTAGACCAGTAAGAGTAATATTATTTATTGAAATGTCCTCATCATAATTGGTTTTATTTCTTAGCACCCCAGTAACTTGATTATGACAATCTAGTTTAGGCGATTTACAAAACGACAGGGAAATCTAGCTACAAACCTTTCAGTGAACCCTAGTATTGAGTGCAAACCTAAGTTGTCACACAAAATTAAGCCCAAAGAAAAGAATAGGTACTCTATACATTTCACCATTATATAATATATCAATCCCTAAATTCTCTATAAAATGTAATTCAAATATAAGTTCTGCACTTGATTTTCAAATTCTTGTCTATCATGATTTAAATAATTGTACCAATATATTTTCCAATAAAGATGCTTATTCAGGAGTCAAACATGGCAAGAATACATAAATAGCCCCGAGTTAAGTATTTCCTGCATGGGATCCTATGCATTATTTATCTAAAAATCGTACAAAAAGTACAAAGATCTTGTGACAAGCAAATTACAGGACAGAGGTCTGTTTAGATATATATAGCGTATCTACTAGAGTATAGCCCGGTCCTATCAAAATTGGATCGGCTCAGACCAAATATTAAAGACAATTTGTTGAATCGGATCAGACCAATTCTAAAAAAATATTTTTCAACACAGTCTAATTTTGAATCATGCTTACAAACTTTTAATAAGCCCGGAATAGCACAGCTCGGTTTTTTTTTTTTTTAACCAATTGAGTACCCAAACCGGATCGTCCACGTAAAACAAATTTATTAGAAACTAAATAAAATGTCATTTAAATTATTTAAATTATTCACTACCTAGTAATTATTACTATCTTATTATTTATTAACCGATAAGGCATGACGAGCGAATGACCGTATTTTAAGAAATACGAACAAATGCTATTTATAAATCATCATAAATAAATTGACAAATAATACTATTTTTCCAAGTATATTAATTTATTAACCCAGACCAAAGAAATATCCATTACTAGGTAGTAGGTACATTATAATAAAAAAAAATACCGGACCGGACCATACCAGTTATATTAAAAAAGGTGCTCTGCTGTACATTAAGTTACAAGTGGGTCACTGTATAATGAATGGTATTAAATTTGAATTCAATGATATAATATCATTGTGTAAGAAAAACGATTCTGAGCGGAGACGGTATGTCAGTGTAGGTATAAGACATATTATATACTTATCTATGGTATTAAAAAAAATTGACCTATAATAGTATAATAGGTACCTGTAATAAAATATTCCAAATTAATCATATCACAATATCTACAGATTTTCGTTTTTGAATTACAAGAAAATAAAGAAATCGCTACATGAGAAATCTAATGAATATTCAATGTTGTAAAAATTTGAAATTCAAATGCTCATAAAAATTTAAATTGACTTTCTTATAGGCATTTTTTTTTATAAAGGTAGATAACCTTATACGGAATCTTGTATTACATTTTAAAATCTTAGATTTAAAAAGAAAAATTTTTACGAATTCTTAACTTTAAATAATTTTCTAATTTTCGGGATTTTTCCATATTATGTCAATTTTTGAACTTTAAATGCTTATAAAAAAAATTGTGACTAAGAATTTTTAATATTTTTCATCTGCCTTTGAAACAATATACTAGGAGCCTTCTATTAAATTTTCAAGCTTTTTTAACTAACTAATAAGCAATTAGCTTATACCGGGAGAACTCCACACCTGAAAACATTTTTAAAGAACTTAGGTACTAATATTTTAACAATTCTAGTTTAGATCCCAAATTAAATTTTCAAAAAAAATTTTAATTTTTTCAAAATATGTGTTTTAAGTTTTAAGAGGATGTCAGCTCACTATTTGTTTTCTCTTTCTGGTACACTCACAACATAGACAAAACGCATTTTCTGAATATTTTTATTTTATTTTTAACTAGTCTTAGAGTAAAATCACCCATTACAAAAAATACAGAGTATCATATTTTGGAGGAAATGGCATATCGATTTGTCTTAGTATTATTGTCCCAAAACAATTTAAACATCATTTAAATTTACAAAATTTTTTTTGTTTATTTTGAAAGTCGAATACGAAGTCAAACAACAATAAAATATAAAATCGATATTCCCTCAAAAATATTATTCCCTATCTTTTTTCTAATGGAATGGGTTTGCTCTAAGATTACCTTAAAAACATAGAAAAATGATTCTGCGTAAATGCGTATTGTCTATGTTATGCCAGAGCGTGGGCTAGAGACAGAAAACAAATAGTGAGCTGAAATCCTCTTAACCCCAAATTTGGATTAGTTAGAATATAAGTTCAAGTAAATAATTTTATAATCCGTGTATAAATTTGGGAAAAAATAATTATCATATTTCTATATTATTTATTTAAAATAATATAAATTAAATATTAGTTAAACGATGTCACCAATGATTATACTTCCACAGAATATAACAATACTTCCATATACCAAAAAATAAATGAACTGTTACCGTTACGGAGAGAGAGGTCTAGATGAGCGAACGTTGTTGAAAAAAGATAGCATACAATTTAGCTACCATTCTGAATTTATACCAATTAATAGCAAGAGAGATAGAGACAATAATTCAACAACAAAGATAACAACATTTTTAGAAAAAGGTAGTAAACGCCTCAGGTCCCATTATATTGCACAGGTTTTGGCTATCTCTTTCTAACAACCTTGGCACTAGACAACCCATAGTAGGGTATGGGGACACACAGTCCACATCAAGGTGTATTTGGTCCACATATTAATAAGTCTATGGATGCCATTCGTTTTTTTTTCCGTTCCATGAGAGGTGACTTCCGGGTTCCACGTCATGAACTATAACGATCACTGCCACCGTACACCGGCCACCACATCAGATTGATTGTCCAATATGGTTGGTAGGGATGCCGTAGGAATGAAGAATCTCATCGAATGTTTATTGTATTCGTATAATAGAGTCCACCGACAAAGATAATATTATAATGGACTGGGATCGAAACGTTTTCAGACTTTCACTTTTCAGTAAACCTCAAATGGTGTATGAGAAACGTGTACTGGGATTCTTGTTTCGTGCTATTCGTATATTAACTCCAATCTTTACTTAACATTTTTTACTTCCCATTACACTCAAGCCCGAATAATTTTATTGGTGAAGCGGACGAGATATTAAATGTTATTTTGAGAACCATTCTCTTTACAACCCTCACCACTTTTGATGATATTCCATTAGATCTAACTCCACGATGGCGTTATATCATTGTAAAGTGTAAATAGGTGTTAAGTGTTTACACATGTAAACACGCGTTCTATAGAAAAAAATATCGAATTAGAAGAAGGAAACTCGATGAATTTTTTCGTGACGAGTGAGTACATTAAATAAAAATTGTTACATTTAGTTAGGTTAGGTACAAAATCGTCGATAGATCGAACATGACCTTGGATGCGACAAGCCCAGGACGTAATCGCCGCATTGACCTAGATGTTTGTGGTTTCTACATTTTTGTTTTGTCATCGTCGATCAGCGATCTGTGACTAACAGCGTAAATAATAATTTATTATAACATTAGTATAACATTTATAACTTATAACAATATAGTTCACAGCCTAAAGGATACTAGTACGCCTGCATGGATTCATGGGAGGGGGGACTTTATTTGAAATGTCATGTACAATGTATTTATTTATATAATAAATAATTCATTCGTCTTAAAATCTATACATTTAAAATAGAAATAAAATTGTTAATATTGTTATCCAATCGTATTTATACTGTATTATCTATAATCTATTATGTAAGTAGGTACCTACTAAAAATAATATTTCCGAAAAAAAATACAAGACGTGTTCCCCAAGCATTTTTAGTTAACGGCAGGTTATGTTAGGCGTGGGTTAGCTGATTCAGGCGCTTATCCAGGATATTTTGATGGGGAGGGGCTAATGGTTCAACAAATTTAAACTTAACTACTAGTGGTGAGACGTGGGGGTATGACCTCCCTCTCCTCTCCCCTCCCCATGGATACTCCACTGGGTTGATTTTTAGTAACTGTAAGGGTCACAGAAAATCGTTTTTGATTGATCACATTCAAACTACAGACATAATTCTTTTTAGATATACTGCTAGCTCTTAGCCACCACACTGTTTAACCATGGACACTGACTTGGTGAAAGAAAATATTTCATCTATTCTGGTAGTCAAATACTAGATTAGATTCTACATAAAATGGAGAATATTTCTTGTCAGGACAATGTTGTTGAATTTATTCTCAGAACCGAGAATTTCAGTCCTGACGATATTGAAGAAGCATTATTGTTTGACAATTGTACAGGACAAACCATTGGGTCCACAAAATTCACCAACAGTGATACACACAAAAATGAATTCAATGATATGACTAAAGCGGTCATGGAATCTGTGCCATATGAAGATGTGTTACTAAACTCAGCTGACATATTATCAGTACCTTCCTTCAGTAGTAATTATAAGGTACTTATATCTATTATCATAGTGGTTTTAAAAATCCAACACTAATCATAATATGATTATCATATTTTAAATTTGCATCTCTATTTATAGAAAATGTACCAAGGACAGCAAAACAACCAAGAGCCTTTTGACCCTACAGATTTATTTGAGTTCAGTGATGAGGAATTCCGACAAATGATTAATTTACAAGATTCTTTTGATGTCCAAGAAGAAGTTGATATTAAAGAATGTCAAAAGCAAGATAATATATTCATTCCAAGTTTGGACATGAACTACTCTACTGTTTTTGACATGTGAGTTATTATTAAAATTTTAAATGAGTATGCTCTGTTTGTACTTAAGCGATCGCTAGATGCTGATGACTGAATGACTAGTTTTTGACCAGTAGTTATATGTGAGAAAGGTCACCTGTTCACCTATAACGTGTGTTAGTACGTCATATAAATCTACAGGCTTAATAAGGTTATGATTACCTACATCTGCAGAAAATTTATAAAATTATTTCAAAAAAAGTAACTTCATCTCGCCCACACCCATTTTCACTGCCAACTCTAATTTTTATACTGTATAAATATTATCAAATGTATTGACACCCTTAAAGACGTTACTGGTTATGGCCCATTTTATCTAAAATTTAAATAGAGTACCCATATTATAAATTATTGATTGTTAAAGATTTAAAATTATATTATGTTCCTTAAAATGAGATACATGCCATACATATAAGTCATATTGAATATTACAATAGGTAGGTACATAAATAAAAATTGTGTTAATTATTTCATTTATATATTATAGTGATTAAAATATTAATTTTAGTATCTAAGCCCCTGACATTTTTATAGTAGATATCAAATTAAACAGGGGGTAGTTTATTAGTTTTTTGAATTAATAATAACAGGAGTGCCTTTTACATATTTGATTATTAAATCTTGTTCCCTACTTTTCCTACGGTGAAAAAGTTTGTTTCATAGCTGGATCATATAGTCACGTTGAGTATTGGTTCGATCTGAAGAAAAATGTAAGCTATTCCAAGACTGATGCTACTTTATTTACCTCAATAAGATTCCAAAACTTTTAGTACGTTCATCCTTGGACCTTGATCAAACATTTTATAATTGAGTCCTTTTTTACAATTGTTCTATGCACAGTGTTAATTTTTTATTAGGAGGTTAAGTTGATTATTATTTAAAAGTTTTAACTGTAGCTGCCAATGTAAACTGTAGCCTTGTTGTTTGATTAAATGTTAATGAGTCATTTTTGTCTGAATTCTGTGGTTTCAAAAGAATTATATTATAATGTTGAACTGAACCCATGTAATCAAGTAACATATTTTATTTAAATATTTATTTTGTTTTAGCATATTAAAAACAGAAGCTGAATATATGTCATCAACTTCTATTGTTGACATACCAATACCTGAAGGTGAAGGAGCGTCATATTCTATTAATCCATATGAACTTTCTAGATTTAACCAAAACTCACATGTTATAAACCATATGCTTACCAATCATACTGAGCATCCATTCTGTGATGTATTATGCAGTAATCGTTATCACCGTAAATCTGATTTAACCAAACATATGAAAATACATAAAGGTCCTAATAATGTATCAAATAGTTCACAGTTCACAGTTCCAATACATAGCCGGAGTATTACAAATGGTAAAGGTTCTGAAAATAAAGGTGACAAATATCAGGCACCAAATACTAAAAAAGGCAATGGCCATGGAAAAAGTCGCAACAAAAGAAAAGATCTTTTAATAGCTTTAAAATTTTACTCAAAACCACATACATGTAACCCATGTGGCTTGTCATTTACATATAAAAATGTACTACTTAAACATTTTTATCGTTGTCACAATCATGATGGTGTAAATATTGTTTCTACACAAAAATCTAATTCAGAAAGTTATGAACTTACAATATTGGCCAATTCAAAATTCAATAAAGTCTCTTTTTACTTTTGTGATTCATGCAAAGAAGCTTATAACAGATTTGATGATTTTAAACATCATCAAAGGTAAATTATTAATGATTTTAATTTTAAATTAAACTAAAAAGTAAATGAAAACGTGAAATATATTTTTTGTTATTTTGTTTGGTGGTATATTATATTTAATACCTTACCATAATAATTTAATAAATATTAGATAATAATATTATTATATAATATATTAATATCATACCTATAGACATTTTAGAGGAAATGTAATAACTTAAATAATAATTTAAAAAAAAAAGCGGGTAAGTGGATGTTGCTCTGCTGTACAGTAGGTTACAAGTTTGTCACTGTATAATGGATTGTATTAAATTTGAATTCAATAATATCATATCATTATAAACGAAAAACGATTCTGATGAGCGGAGACGGTTCATGGGTCTGGATATTTTATTTTGTTATTATATTTTATTAGCTTATATGTTTATTTAATATTATAAATTAAAATAATTAAAATCGTTATTTTCATTTTTATTAGTTTCTATGGTGATAAACAAAGCTTTAGAAATTAATACCCCATTTTTAGCCGGTTTTCCTGTGGCATTAAATAACTATTGAGAAAATCGAAAGTGACCTTTCTATAGTACTATCTTGATCCAATTTGCTAAAAGATAAGATACTATATATTGAAATCAAAGCACTCCTTCTGGTAGAAATTTTCTATACAGGATAAAAAAAATAATAAACACTATTGTAAAACCACTAAATCCCTCCTCCCTCCCTCAGAATCCAATAACCATTTATATGCTTAAATAATGAATAGGTAATATTATATATTATGATTTTTGATAACTCTCAATTTCAATTTAATATGAGAGTAATATATTATTTACATAATATACAATTTGAATAATTAGTTTTAATTTTGTTTATATTTAGGTTGCATATAAATATGGAACTTGAAAAAATTGAAAGAGAAACAAATAGGTGTATCGATAGTGGGTCGTTATTAAATTCTCTGCCAGAGTTAGAATTGCACACCAAGCAACATTTGATTGTTACAAGTTTTCCAAAAGTATGTATTTTATCACCTATTTATTATTTTAACAAATAAACATAATTTATAAAAAATACTTAGAAGGTTCGTGGATAATAATTAAACATCTTAATCTATTAACTGTTTAGAAATCAAAATTTTCAGTTTGTGATAGACAATTTGGAGTTACAGATGAAGTGTCTGATCTTGACAGGTCTCAATTACGTAGTGATTCTTTAACTGAATATATATGTAGACTTTGTAGAAACCTAAGCAATGACAATAAAGTTCTTCGTAAAGATTTAATAATTCATGACACCTCTGATGATAATGTGAATAAAAATTTTAAAGAAGTAACTTGTGACATATTAGATGAACAAGCATTTGTTAATTACAAAGCCAGTCATGTGAATACTATTAGTGTTTCACAAAATTCCTCAACTAGTTTTGACAAAGTGAGTATTAAATAATTTTCTCTTGCAGTGGGGTGGAGAACTAAAAAAAATTCAGAGGCAAGTTACAAATATTCCAAGTATTAATGCATAATAATGTATTAATATAATATAACTAATTATAGTTCAGATTGTTAATGAGACTACATATTTAGTATATCATAATACATTTACTAAGGGACCCACCGGCTTCCACCCACCCCTCTATTATTCACTGCTCTCTTGAATTATATATTTATATTAATTATACTTCAGAGCCAGACTGTGGTTATTTACTCAGGTTGGATCACTGAACAATATTTTCTATTTATTTGTAGAATCAAATTAATGATAAATTTGTAGTGCTTGTAGTATTATTAGCATTTAACATTATAAAATACATAAAATATTGGACATTTATGGGGCAGCTGGGGCAATT
The DNA here is from genome assembly GCA_949089665.1 of Macrosiphum euphorbiae. Taxonomy (NCBI): domain Eukaryota; kingdom Metazoa; phylum Arthropoda; class Insecta; order Hemiptera; family Aphididae; genus Macrosiphum; species Macrosiphum euphorbiae. The sequence goes on along the minus strand of CARXXK010000003.1, from coordinate 45,175,502 downwards.
ATTTGGCCTGGGAAATTTATATTTTTACCATACCTTGCCATTTCGTCATCACAAAATATAAAAACTTAAATATACCAATGTTTTAACAAATGAGAGTTGCATCCTCACTCATCTTCAATTTTCTCAGGAAACAACTTAAGAATCACTTTGTTTAGTTATTTATCTTAAAAAAAACTTAGGTCGATCTATAAACTGCTCTATGACTTAATTTTTCTATGTTATTGATATTTAAAGAAAAATAAAACTAAAAAAATTGAAAATTGAAAATGTCCATTAACAGCTCAAAACAAGATAAAATATTTTTAAAATGTCATCAAGTATAGGAATTAATAAAATAAACATATGGTGTAAATTTTAAGTATCTACAGCTATTCGTTTTTGAGTTACTGCTAAATAATAAAATCGTTACATGGAAAATCGAGTGAATATCCGTAACTTCAAAAAATTTAATTTAAATTTCTGGTATACATTTTTCCAAGACTGGGCAAGTTAATATTTTTTATAACAAAAAGTTAAAAGTTAAAAGTTATTTTAATTATAGGATTGAAAATAAAAGCATTATTTCGACCACTTATCTTGTACACAGACAGAAAAAATAAAAAACACATTTACAAAAATGACTTCAAAGTTCAAACCATAAAATGTCCTAAAAACGGAAAAAGCTCTAAGAATCAAAATAATTTTAAAAAATATGCTAAATAAAAATGTCAGTTTTCAATTTTTTGTTTAGGAAGTAAAGTTTTAGAAAATTCAGTAAAAAATGTAATTTATATTTAAATATAGGTTGTATAATCTAGTTATAAATAAAATTTCTGATGATGCATTGATAACGGGGGGTTAATAAGACAAACCGAAATCTAAAATCTTAAGCACCTAATATGAACACTATTTTACATTCACGCCTTATGATATGAAAATTAAAAATATTTATAATTTATATTTACACCTACCAATTTTATTTCAAATATATAATAATAAAATTATTTTTGAATAGCGGCCCAGTTCGCCCCTTATGGTATTGGTAATAAAGTAAGTTGAATTAATTTTTCAAAAAAAATTTCATTTAAAAAAACTCATTGTGTGTATAAAATATAATAGTATATACTTGAAATGTTTCAAATGTCTTAAATTACAGCAAAATAACTACATTCTTCATTTAAGTATCTAATTTTATCAACATTTTTAAATAAAATAGCTATAAAAAAGGCTATATTCATATATTTTTAATTCGTTTTGGTTACAGTATGAAGTACTCACAGGAAACCTTGTTTAAATTTTCAATTCTTAGCTATAAAAATTAAACATTTTATACATTTTTACAAGGCTGGGCAAGTTAATAATTTTTGTTAACTCAGTTAAGTTAAGTTAGTATGCACCAATAACAAAAAGTCGAAAGTTGAAAGTTAATTTAACCATAGGTCAACTCAGTTAAGTTAAAAGTTAATACACACTTTTTGTTAACTTTTTATTAAGTTAAAAAAAAAGTTAAATTTTTTATACAATGCTAGAGTACTTAATTTTTTCAAACCCAAAACTAAATTATAGACTATAGAGTTTATACTTTATACAGTATTTCCATATAAATTAGATTTAAATAATATAGCTTTAAACAATTCACGGTAAATAATTTTTGACATGAAATGAAATAGACTGAAATAGTGAAATATAATAAAATTGAAAACAAAATAAATTAACTTAACTTGCTTCTTAAAATGAAAAATGAAATTGTTAATTTCACTTTAATTAGAAAAGTAATTTAGTAAGTCAACAGTTAAGTTAATGAAAAGCCAAAAGTAACTAGTTAAGTTAAAAAGTAAAAATTAAATTAACTTTAACTTTTGAACTCCTTAATGACCAGCCTTGCATTTTTAACTACAAAATAAATTGAAACTTTTCAAGATTTTGATGAATTTAGTCAAAATTTGAACTTAAATCACATATAAAAAACAAAATTGAGCAGTTGTACTTTTAATATTTTTCAACTGCTTTTATAGCAATAGGTATATGTCTATATGAGGAACCTTTGTAATATATTTTCAAGCAGATCGAACCGACAACAATTTATTTTTGGACATTTATTAGAAAAAAACTAATAAAAATTGAAAATGTCTTTAAATAACTCAAACAAGAAAAAAACTCACATAATTGTTAAATCAATATTAAAATCATCACTCCACTCAGAATCTAAAATATCCTAATTTATTTGTGGAAATTTGGTACCTATTGAGACATACTAATGATAACTGAGTTGGGTGGTAAATATAGTTAGGTATTATCTATAGACAACTATTCAATATTCAATATTTTAGATTCTGAGCGGAGCGATGAATGTATTGGTTTTACAATGATGTGTGTTTTTTTTTTTTTTTTTTTTTTTTTTATTATTTTTTGTGTCTGTCATCACGTTTTAGGACAGTAAAAGTGCTTGGATTTTCTTCAACAGTAGCTTTTCTGATAGGAAAGTGAATCTAGTTGGTAAAATTAATAAAAGTAAAATTCTCAATAGTTTTCACAAGCGCCGGGAAAAACAACATAAAAATTAAGGAAAAACGGGAATTTTCACGCAAAATCGGTTTTCCAAAAAATTGATTTTAGTTTTTGGTGTAACTCTAAAAGAAATGAACGTATATACATGAAATTTTCACTGGTTGTTTATATTTGCATTTTATATACACGATAACGTTTTCAAAATATTTTGATTTATTTTGAACTGTTTAGGGACTTTCTCATTTTCCATCTTTTTTTAGTTTTTTTTCTAAAAATATCAATAAAATTTTATTTGTTGGTTGCGAAAGCTTGAAAATTTAATAGAAGGCTCCTAATATATTGTTTCAAAAGCAGATGAAAAATATTAAAAATCCTTAGTCACAATTTTTATTTATAAGCATTTAAAGTTCAAAAATTGTAAAAATATGGAAAAATCACGAAAATTAGCGAATTATTTTGAGTTAAGAATTCGTAAAAATTTTTCTTTTTAAATCTAAGATTTGAAAATGTAATACAAGATTACTCATAAGTTTGTCTACCTTTATCAATAATAAAATCTCTACCGGAAAGTCAAATTAAATTTTTATGAGCGTTTGAAATTCAAATTTTTACAACATTGGATGTTCACTCGATTTCTCATGTAGCGATTTCCTTATTTTGTTGTAACTCAAAAACGAATAACTGCAGATACATGAAAATTTCACTGAATGTTTATATTAGCATTTTCTATACACCATACAATTTTGAAAATATTTTGACTCTTTTTGAGCTGTTTACATCAATTTTTTTTGTTTTTTTTTCTATAAATATCAATAAAGTTTTATCTGTTGGGCCAAAAAGTGTAAAAATTTAATACAAGGCTCCTGATATATTGTTAAAATATCACTTGAAAAATATTAAAAATACATAGGCACAGTTTTTTTTTATAAGCATTTAAAGATCAAATTTTGACAAAATTTATCAAATTTAAAATTGAATAATTAATTTGTAGTTAAAAATGTATAAAATGCTCAACTTTTATATCTAAGGATTGAAAATTTAAAACAAGATTCCGCGTAAGTAGTTAATTCTGTTACCAAAAAATCTAAAAAATACGTAAGCACAGTTTATTTTTATAGTCATTTTAAGTTCAAATTTGGACGAAATTACATAAAAAAATCCTAGAATAACCTTTTTAGTTATTTTGTTGTGATTGTAAAATATTATTCGTGGGTACTTGAAATTTCTAAAGTACATTATTATATATCTATGATAGTATCAGGGTTTGTTGTTGATGTATAACGCGTTATAAGTACCTAATGGATATTGTGATATGATTAATTTGGAATTTATTAAAGGTACCTAATTATAATAGGTCAATTTTTTTTTAAAATACCATAGAAAAGTAGGTATATAATATGCCTTATACCTAGACTGAAATACCGTCTCCGCTCAGAATCGTTTTTCTTATACAATGATATTATATCATTGAATTCAAATTTTAATACCATCCATTATACAGTCACCTACTTGTAATCTACTGTACAGCAGAGCACCTTTTTTACTTTTATTTAGGTGTTCAAAAATAGATCATCTCACAAAATATACTCACGTTTACGTACAGTAGAACGGCTTTTTAATTGTAATTATTGTAACAAATTGTTTGCTGATTGCAGTACACAAAAAAAACATGAACGTATTCACACTGGAAAATGCCATATGCTTGTTCTGCCTGTACAAAAGCATTCATTCAAAGAGCAATTAATTAAAATACTGTAATATTTATTATTTTTATAACATACATATTATGATACATTTTAGGCTGCATTGTGTAAACACATAAAATTAATTCATGCTGGAATTAAGATAAGGAGTGATAATGTAAAAGTTTATAAATGTGAAATATGTGTTTTTTTGTCATCAACAAAGTTTTATTTATATTTATTACAGGACAGTGATAAATATATAGTACATAGTTTCTGTTAATTGTTTTTAAATGTTTGCTTTAGATATTACTTAAAATTTTATTAAACCAGAATATAATTCTTTGTTTTAGGTGAGAACTTTCAAAGATCAGTGTCACAGCAAGTTAGATAATCAAAAAAATACATGTTGCTTAGTGCCAAATGCCATGGCTGGACAGTTTGATACAGATATATGTAAAGATGAACCAGTACCTACAGATGATGAACAGTACAAACAATCAATTATAAATGAATATGATGTACGTTACAACCCTATGTCTGTAGCTAGTCCTAGTGAGTCTCAAGCGAAAACCTTCAAAATTATAAATGGCAAGTTACAGATAAATAAACGAAAGTTGTCTGAACAAGTGTCACCTGGATCAAAATACACAGTTCTTAAGTCAGAGAGGGTACCAAAAAAGCAAAAATTTGTACTTAAAGACGGACAGTGCGCCAGAACCTGTTCAACTGTTCATTATCATTATTAAAAATCTTATTCACCATTATCAGAGGAATCCAAAAAAAATGATTGTCTAATAAAAGCTGAAGATCAGATGACTACAGAGTAAAATATAGATTTAACACCCATCAAGAAAACAAATGAGTAGCCAGAATTTGTTGTCCAAAAATTATTACAAATTATTATTCTTAAGTTAAATAGAATAATATTATACTGAATACATTATTCAAATAAACACAATGTTCATAATTTAAAATAGGTACTTCTGATAATAATTTTGCTAAATAATAATGATCATTGTTTTACTAAGAAATAAATTATGATATTTATTTTTAACATTATTAGGTAATTATTTTCAAGTATATTCTTTTTGTATAAAAGGTAATAGGTCTATTTTAGAATTTTATTCGTATAGTGTATACATTAATACTGGCCACGATTAGTCTAGACCAAGGCTGTAGTTCCTCCTGTATGAAAAATGGTGAATATTATGATTTAATTCCGAAAACTACAAATGATGTTTGGTTGAGTGAACCGTACAAAAAAAGAGTGGTTTTGGGCCAAAACCTTTTGAAAACTTGGACCAAAACTGGACCAGAACCCTTAATAGTTTTTGTTTAGGAACTGAAACCTATATTTTTTTTTGTTGAAGTTCTTTTGGGGTTTTTTGGTTTCAAATTCTAATAGATATTTAAATATTTGATCTATTTATTATAAAAAGTAGTAATAACTAATAAATAATAATTGTAAAATCTTAGATCTGTAAAAGTATATATAAATAATTAGAATACAATTATTTTCATTGTTTTATACTGAAAATACCGATTTGTCTTAAAACTAAATAATATAAATTCCAATTTCAAAATAGATGTAAGTAGCGAGTTAGTACTTTTTATAGATAAAATTGAAAATTTCTAACACTTTTCTTAAGAAAACCTGGAATTTTTACGCAAAACCAGTTTTCAACCAAATGGATATTGATATTTTGTTTAGGTAGGTACCTAACTCATAAATAAATAACTGTAGATACTTGAAATGTTCACTAATTTTGTTTATGCTTTGTCAAATATTTTAGACATAATATATTATGACATCTTTGATTTTATGTAGTTTTTCCTTCTTAACCTAAATGTATTATATTTTCGCTTGGTCAAAAAATTGGAAACTTGAATACAAGGTTGCTCATAAGTTAATATTATAGAATTTAAAAAATAACAAAAATTAATTATCACAATATTTTTTTTTTAACCATTTAAAGTACAATGTTGATAAAATTTATAAGTTACGAATAGCTTAATTGTTTTGAGTTAAAAATTCATGAAACTGACCATTAATGATATGATATTATATTGGATTTTATAATAGTTAATATAGGCACTCTATATTTAATAAGTAACGTTAAATTGTATATTGATAAACATAAATGCTATAATAATATATTTATATACCTATATCTTAGTTATACATAAATACATACATAACATTATATTATATATACAGTGGTCGCCGCTTAATGTAATCACTTTGGTACGGGATAAAACTGATAACATAATCCGATTGATAACACTAAACAAAAGTTTAAAAAATAATAATAATAATGAAGTGTAGCGTTAAATTTAATATACACATAGTTATTAAAAAATATTATTATTTATTACTAATTATAGCATATTTGTAGGTAAAAAAAAAATTATCTATTACTGACTTGAACAATATTTTTTTATTGATATCTGTTTTTTTTTACCGTTAAAAGATCATTGATAAATTTTTCGTATTTGTAATGTAATTCAAAATGTGATGAGTGTTGTTGCCCTCCCCTTCGTAATACTCGTAGGGCCTCTCTCATTTCAAAAGAACTTGGAGGTTTTTCAGAATCATTTTGTGGCTCGAGCTCAATTTCTTCATTTTCAATTTGTTCTCCGTGTTCATTTGTTTGTGATAAAGCATGTACAATATCTTCTTCAGTACAATTTGATGTAGTAGGTATATTTTCATCGATTTTCAGCCAATTTTCAAAATCTGAGTAAAAATACTCGTATATAATGATGATTTTATGACTTCAAACTGATAATATAATGCGGCGTATTGATTACAATAACCGATATAATTTACACATTAACGTATATATGCGGCCCGTACTTATACTTTTCGATAACAATAAACGATTGATAACATTAACCGTGATTATAATAAGCGGCGACCGCTGTATATGAGTATAATATATATTAAATGAATTAACTATTTTTTAAACAGAAAAATATAAAATAATGCTATACTATGCATAATGCATGTATATATAAGTGTATAATATATAAAAACAATTATAAATTATCCTTTTTTACAATCTTTGTCGGAAGAAATGCTAAGGCAGGAATCATTGAAATTTATCTTTTATAACATTCAATAATTCAATAATATGAGTTATCTTTATTTTTAAGCTGAAGGAAAGCATACACCACATTATAATGTCATACAATATAACGCAGTATAACACCCCATACTTGAATGTATTAGCATTGATTAAATACAATCAATAATATTTAATCAATGGTAGTAGTATAAATTTATCTCATAAACAGGTATGCTGTATACTGTATAATACCTACAAATCAAATATTTATTACATATTTATTGTTTTTTTCTGTTTAAAAAATAGTTAATTCATTTAATATATATTATACTCATATATATATATAATATGTTATGTATGTATTTATGTATAACTAAGATATAGGTACATAAATATATTATTATAGCATTTATGTTTAGCAATATACAATTTAACGTTACTTATTAAATGTAGAGTGCCTATATTAACTATTATAAAATCCAATATAATATCATATCATTAATGGTCAGTTTCATATATTATATGTATGCTTGAGTCAATCTACAGAATTGTGATTACATTAAGCAATAAACGTTTGTATAACTTATTAAATGTAGATTAAAATATACCTAATTTATTTTTTAAAAAAAATACATGCGTTTTTCATTGTGAAATATTTTCAATCAAATTGCTTATTAATTTAATTAAATTCTTATAATTTTATATAATTGTATATAATACACTTACAGACTGATACTAACGTTGTCGATAGACAGTTCTGTACCTATAGTACAATACATAATTGCACAATGTGTGTGCTTAATTATATACAATCACCAATATTAGTGACTTATGAGCCATGGTGTATCTAAATATCTATTTAACTCTAATATGCTATCTGTTGGAGTATTCGAACATGGTTGATAAAGCGATCCTGAGCTTTAATATATTATGAATAATGGTTTGACTACTAATGACAAAAGAATATGTGAATTAATATGATTACCGATTTAAGAGTATCTTTTGTTATGAAAATGCGTTGATATAAAATATAAAAATCAATTTTTTATTTCTAGTAAATTAAATTTATACCAATTATTTAAATTAAAAGTATTAATGAATTTACTTAGTTTCAGAGAACCGTAGTTAATAAACTACCAAATTGATAAATGTTAATTTGACTATTGACATTTTCAAAAACAAAAGCTAAACCAGAACCCATCTATAAACAAAGTTTATGTTGCTGTTGATACAACTATGTGCCTCGTAATTTGAAATTGTAATAAAAGATTCCCAGTTAAAAATAAATAAATATATGTATTTTTTCGTTTTTATAAAATTCCATAATAGTGAAAAAAAAACCTCACCTACATTCTACAATAACATAAGATACACTCTGTATATAATAAAAAGGAAAAAAAAATTGAGATATAAAATACAATTTTTCGTCCAACTCCTTATTCTACCTCATTGATAATGCATTTGTCGTCATCCAAATTCATAAGTTCTTTTTCAGTATTAGTAGTAATATTCATGATTTCGGTCTCATTATTTTCATTTATTATCCATGAACCATCCGATATAAACTTTATATTTGTACAGTCACCATCTAGTTCTGGATTTGTGACAATACCCAAAAAAAAATATTGTATTTGTATTTCATCGTACAAACAAGATATATCACATATTGGGCACTTCCATGTTTGTTTTTTTTCATTCGTTAAAAGAAATATCCTTGCATCAAAACATTGTAAATGATCACAATGGATAGATTTTGCCGGTATCTCCATTCTTTTTTTACCCAATGGACACAACAAGGAAAAACTATAAGCTGATTTACATGTGACTAAATCTGGATCTGCTAATATTCTAATTATATCTTCTTGAGTCTCTTCTGAACTCCTACCTCCTTTCTCTTGAAGTCTTCTTATCAAAGTATCAACGGTTAATCGTTTTACTAGACACATTGTTAGGGCGTAATTATTTTGATCAGGAGTCCATTTTATAAAGAACATGTTTAAAACAGATGGGTCTAATATCAATAAATTGGTGCAATTAATTGGCTGTGTAGCTTCAGTTGGTGGTGGCAATGAATTATAAGATGGAAGTACACAAGGTGAAAAACCAAATTTGATGTCAAGTCCTGGGGGCAAATAATCTGTTATTAATTGTGTGCCATCATCTTCTATTTTCCCAATTCGAATCTGGAACTGAAAGTAATTTTGTCTATCTGAAATGTCACAACACAAGACAACAAGACCAATATGTTGGAGTAATAGACGAAATTCAAATGGCTCACCACTCATAGCTGAAATAAAAGAGACATTATAAATAGTGATGTGAGTCTCGTAAATTTACTATGTAAGATTTTAACAGTAAAATAAATTTACAAAAAAAAACTTGCAATTTACATTTTTTTTACCTCTCAAATAGTTGAGTGATCACATTATTTGTATGTTTTTTGTAGTTTTTATTAAGATATTAGGATTATAATACAAATCAGGACTTTTATAAAATGATAATGACAATTACGTGGTACGAATTATTGTGATATGGTGTATGCGGTTACCACGATTTAAGGTATATCTTAAATCGTGGTGGTTACTGGTACTTCATTAAGCGTATAATATTAATTTAACAAAATCTGCTGTTTTCTTTATACTATAAGATGTTTTAAATTTTTTTTTATATATATTTTTTTTTCAAACAGATCATAATTGTTTTTATTTTATATTTTACTATAATTAATAATTATTAATTGTTATTTTTAATAAAGAGATTAAATACTAATACTTTATTTTATATTTATCTTGCCTTCTTCACATAGTATTGTGAAAAAATTCAACAGGTACACTATAAATTGAATTTTAATGAAAACTTCCCAATTTTACCGTAAATTTGGTAAATTTACTTTGTAAATTACCAACAAATTTTTTTTAAGTAAAATCCACATCACTTATTATAAATATAATTAACTTAAGAAGAATTATCATAAAATATATTTTGGTAAATACTTAGAAGAGTTGGCTTGATGACTTCATGAATAATTTTATAAAATGTTAACTTTTTGAACTCCAGATTGGATTGAAAATGGATGACACCATTTTTATTACCACGATTTGATGCATTCATACCAAACCCTATTGCATCATGTGTCACAACATTGGTTTGTCGATTTGAAGGCAATTGAGTTGATACTACAGAACTAACTGGCTGATAACTGCCCGATGTATTCTGATTTTTATTATTGCTCGCCATAGTGTTTTCAGGAATAGTATTTGCACCAACTGCGGTTACTGTATACGCTTCTTTGAATTAGGGTAAACCTTAAACCAAAAAAAATAAAAATAAAACAGTTATTTATAGAAGTATTTAGAAAAAAATTAAGTTATGTATATCCATATATTTATTTATTTTTAATTTAAATAATTCATGTCAGTTAATTTTCCCGAATTCTAACGCATGTACAAGAAGTGTCAAAGGCACTATAGTAATTTATTTTACAAACAGTTTTGGTCTAGAACACCTAACCTATGTAGTAAATCGACGGAACGCGTTACTATATTACAATAAATATCTTAGGTATATTTAAAAACCATGATATTATAAGATGGGACAAATATGCATTATTTAAACTTCAGTCTCTCGCCATAACGACACATTACTTTTTATTACAAAATTGTCATACTATAAATATCAAATACTTGAAGCATATGAATAACTTGGAATATGACCAAGGACGGGATAATAACAACATCTGCGTCGCCTTTGATCCACCTCCTAGTCTCTATCGTGTACCACACATAAGCTAAGGGAGATTCTGTATATACACGGGACTCTTTCCATAGCATAATCAGAATTAATCTAACTAATACACTTGTAGGACTTAATTGATCGTGGACCAAATCATCCACATTGCCGCCAGCCAATGTGAATTCCCACTGGGAATTTCCTAGTATTTTTTAAACAGTGTAACTAATTTCTTGGGCAGAGACTTTTTGCTCAGTCCACAAATTTATCTAATTTTAATAAGTGTTAATGAACAAAACCTCATAATATTTAAAACTTGTGTCTCATTTAAAACTCTCCTTTGTCTCGACCTGATCCAAGTCGTAGAACTCAAATTTAATAAACGTTAGTGAGGGATCACCTAACACAACCTAACACAACCTGTTTCCTATAGTTCAGAATAATTAATTATCACCACATGAACATCTATGCATGACGCCACAACGACAAGACTAGTGAAGACGACGACAAGGAAGATATCACAATTTCATTCGCGAATAACCACACATAATAATATTCTATACTATTAATTGAACTTCTTATAGATATTTTCAATTCAAATTTGAACAAAATTAAATATTTAAACAAAAAATAATGATGTTAGTAATTTTGTTTTATTTAAAAAATATTAGTCATTGGTACTAGAAACTTTTAAATTTTTTAGCAAATTCAGCTTACTATATTACTAGTAAAATAAACTACTTTAATAGGAATACTTGGTAATAATACAATGAATTTATATCGTTGAATTAAAATTAAACACATACATTATACTTTAATTTTTAATTTAATTTTGCATATTTTGTCATTATTGCATATAGATAAATGCATATTTTAGTATATTAGACAAATTAAGAACATAATATATGATATAATTATTATACTATACATAGGTAAGAATTTGGAAACTGTTGATATTAATATAACATAAAACAAATATGAATAAAAATATTTTTACCTGAATATCTATGGTCAACCAATGTATAATATTAATATTATCGTTTGAGAAATTCACCATCTCTAAGATAACATGTACAGTAAATTTCAGTTGTCCGTCATAATTTATCGCATGCTCTTGGTTGATTATCGTACAATTAAATTTTCAAATTTTCCCATGAATATTGTAATTTAGCTAGGTTTCATATTTTATAATATTATAATACTACATTAATTCAGAACAAATTTTAAGGGGAAATTATTAATTTTTTTTTTTTTTTTTAATATGTGCATACATATTTTGAGGTTTTTGAGTACTAGAAGTCCTTAGCCCTAATTATTATATATTAGATAGGTAGGTGACTACTAAGCTACTTAATCAAAATGTGTCAAGTATTGACACATATACTATAGAAGAAAACAATATTACTCATTGGAATTAAATATAACTGTCAACTTAATTATATTTAAGTTATTAATATAAAGATTAATGTGACAAAGTACCTGTGGTTCAGACGACCCTTCCTTTCTAACAAAGTTATTAGCTCATTGTGGTCTTTTTTTTTTATACACAAAGAATGTGAACTTAAAGATGTTATATTTTGAGAGGATAATATTATTTTTTTTATATACTTGAGTTTAGAGACGATATTGCTGGAAATAAAGTTTAATACTGGTGTAACAAAATATACAAAAAAAAATAGATTAGAACAGGAGTTATTTCATTTGTCTGGTGTTTGTTATACTTTGTATAATTAAAGTTCAAACTAATAATAATTAAAACATATAATAATTTTTAAGACATAAAAATGTTTAGAAATACTTATATTTCAATATTTTGAAAAATGTACCTACTTTTCTTATAAATCTTGTGTAAACATTTATTTTTACTAAAATATTGAATTTATTGTTCAAACAAATATACAATATAGTATATACGTAACGATTACTAATTTCCTTTTATCAAAAAATTTATTTAAAAATCTGTTATTAGACAATAATTTCAAAAAAATACCATGATTGTAATAACATTAAATTTTTTTTTAATCATCTACAGTACATTTAATAATGTATTACCTATATATATATTTCAGATCAAAAGGATAATTGGAGGGTACCTACCTAATAGGAATTTTTTTGTGTATTTTTTAAATTAGATTTATTTTGAAAATATAAAGAACAGAAGCTTTGTAAAATAATTTTTTGACATTTCATTCATTATGATATAATTTATAGATGATCCGTGTAATACAATTAGGTCCATTTTTAAAATTAATTGTGAATTATTTTTAATGGGTCTATTGATGAAAATAAGCATAATCACACATTAATATCATAATTAATAATTGATTCAATACGTTTACAAGCGCTTGAAATACAGTTCTACAATTTGTATAATCTAAAATATTAGCTAGGTTTTTGTATAAACCTATAATTGTTCTTAGTTTATTTGTTCCTTGCTAAAGGTAGTTATTGTTTTAGTTTTTCAACGTTATACAAATCACATTTCAATACCAATATATTATTTTAAGTTTTAAAAAATTTTTAAAAGTGACAATTGCATACATTATTGCTGGGTTTACAATTACTAAAAATGTATTGAATAAATAGTAAGTTAATTATCCCTATTAAACATGATTGGCTTATTAGATTTATTAATTTTTCATGCAACCTGGCATAAGATTTGTAAATTAAAATGTATAATAGGTATTTGGCGGATTATATATCACTGCGTAATAAGATAGATCATAAGACGTTTTTATAAAGTTAGGAATAAACTGTTTGTGCTCGAAGCCATTTATTTTAATTTTAATTTGTTAAAATTATTTATTGTGTTGTAATGGTGTGAAACAATTTCACATATTGAAGACCGAAGTGAATAATTACCTAATTCTACAATTTAAGACTTCAACGATATTTTTTTCTTCTGAGTGTTCAGTACTACATTTGCAAACTTCAGGCACATCTGTAAAATTCATTGCAGTTGTTAAAGTTACAAAAAAATAATACAAAATTAGAAGAGTTGAATACCTGTAAGTTTAGAATAAGAGAATTTTTAACTTTTTTTATTTAAAATGACAAATACAGAATCTATATGTATAACGTATTACATTTTAATGACCATTTTTCATATTTAAGATTTATTTAATTTAATAATAATAAATAAATATTGAAGTATGGGGGTTGGGGATCTTCCAAATAAAACCTGACTGGGCCCTTTACAACTAGGCCGACATTGTAGGTAGGTAATTCACTCTAATAATTTAAATGGAACTTTTCTACTTTACCGGACACCCTTTTTTTTGCAATTTTTTTTTTTTTGAAACAAATGTAGTTAAACACGCTGAAAACGATGGTGAAGTCCAAATTTGGCGCAGGGACTTAGTTTTGATGTTATGGCCTTATGAAGTTCGCTATTTTGCGATTTCCACGCATTTGCGCAACACAGAACACTATAGTTTACCTCGCGCCTACTACGAATATTGATATTTTTTTTTTCGATAAGTGCCTTAAAACTTGTAATCACTGCTTGTAAGTAGGAAACATGAACTACTACACAGGACTGGACACTACAGAGAAAATCACGGACACAAAGTTGTACAAGGTTCGTACACATGCGATGTAACTGCACTCTGCCTGTTAGTAGTACGAACTACGTTTTTTATAGGATAACACTAAAGAATAGTGATATTAGTGATAATAACTGATAATAAATTTACTTTTTAATTTTTGAAAAACAATTATTAATAACACAATTCAAGATAATAATGATACTATTTATAGAATATTATCAGAATATAATTACTGCTTAAAGAGTGAACAGTTTAAGCATGAACTACTAAGGCGGTATTTTATATAACAAAATATTTCTTATCTCACAGATGGCGCTGTGTCGCATGTGTACCGAATATGTACAACTTTGTGGACGACCCCCTACTCTCCTCCTGCCAATAGTGTCCAGTCCTGTGTAGTAGTTCATGGTAGGAAATCTAGAAAAAACAGTGATGCCACATAGCAAGAAAAAAGAAATTTGTAAAAATGAGTTACTTCTTTCTTCATCGGGGGAGTCGATAATATGACAATAATTATTATTATATTAGTAGGACATATTCTTTACTGGCGCGAAAACATTGAATTTCATTTTAAACATTCTATACTATGGAGATGCAGACGGGCAGACGAATGACCTAACATGTAATTTTAACCTTGTTAGTTAAAGTATCCCAAGTATAGTGGCTCTGGTCTTCAAACTCAAGGGACCTCGCTCCCGTCGCCTATCGGCTCCGGTCGCCATTTAGAGTAACATACGTCTATAGAAGCTCCCTACGCCTGCCGGCTCCGGTATCCAGGAAGCCTATATGTATAACAATAATAATGATTCATCCAACTAGGTATTCATCCAACAAATATAAATAATTAAACATATAATTTAAACATTATAGTATAACCTCTTGCCAGTCATTGAAGTCAAGATTGAAATTTTGACCACAATAGGAAATCGCTTTGGCTAATGAATTTGAAAACAATTGTGCCGCTAAACTAACACTCTGCTTTTTAGGTCCTGGTATATTTATATGAGTGTTTGTAATTTTATAAGGAAGTCTTAAATCATTTTTATTTAAATTTAATACTTTTTCAACAACTTGCTTTCCAATAAACTTATTCTTGTTAAAAAATATAATTTATCATTATATTACTAAGGGCTTAGGGCACATGATTATATAACATCACATTATTGTTTGATTTACCTATTTACAAAATGATTTCTTGCCAATTTTATCAAATGTGGAACATCTGCGAATATATATATATTTTATTCTTTGTTTCAGGATGATCAAAATAAGTTTTATTGATTGATATCCCCAGTGAATTCCATAAACTCACATTTGTTGGACCCATATCACTTACGGTTGAGACAACATTGTAACCACTCTGGTGTAATGCAGTAATAATATTAAATAAAATATCCTTTCAGTTGTCTCCTCACAGTCTTGGCGTACAGACGTGTTTTCGTGGTGTCGTTGTTACTATATTATCTTGCTCAGTATTATCGCTCCTTATCTTAGTTTGTTTGTCAATTATGCCGTCGTCTTCGGGCGGCACAAATCGTGCCGGCCAAAATAATATTTCAAACTAACACAAAAATCAACATGTCAAAAACATTTCCAGCCCCGGTTACTTGCAGGTTGTCGGCAAAAACGGTAAGCCAATCAAAGTTACTTCTTGTCCAATCTCACCAAGTCTTCAACAAATTATGGATAACCCGCCGACTCTAGATATATCCAGCTCTGCATTTAACCATAGCTCCTTATCTACACAAATTGCAATTACGTCGGGGTCTACGTCTATCGATATGGATGTTAACTTTAATGATTGTCCTAATGAGCTTGATACTGGCTCTACGTCTTCTTCACTTAATAATACTTCAATCTACTTTCCTAACTAATAGCGATATATCCAACACTAACATACATATAAACATATTACAAAAGTCGTTTTCACCTGATTATATCGGATCTATAACTATTCTCGTTGAAAGTATGGACACTAATATTAACTTAGGAAACTGGCATCCTACTAAAGCCGACAAGTTTTTCACTAACAATTTCCCTGGTATTACCAACATTAAACCTGCGGGTTCAAAAAAAATCAAAATTTCCTTTGACACAATTATTAATGGTAATTGCTGCTTGAATTCAAACATTTTAAATGAGAATAACTATAATGCTATTATACCCTCTACGCTAATATTTTCCTACCGAATAATAAAATTAGACACTACAGTCTCAGAAGCCAAATTTTTTGAAGTCGTCCGATCCTCAGTCAAGATTAACGCATTCAAACGCATCAGTATCAAAAAAGATGATAAAATCATTCAAATCCGTATAGTTGAACTTAAATTCGTCGCCTCAAAAATAACATTCATAATCTCCGTATTCAACATGATTTTTGATGTAAAACCCAGTGTCCGGTCTCCTATTCAATGTAATCGATGTTTACGTTTCGGACATACACAAAAATATTGTCGTAGCGGTCCCAGGTGCAGTCATTGTGGTGAAAACAATCACTCGGTTGATTCATGCCCACGCGTCTGATCCTGTATGTCTCTTCTGCAAGCAACCCCACTTAGCCACTGATCGTAGTTGCCGGGAATGGTCCACTCAAAAAGAAATCAAACACAATATCATGGCCACCTAAAATATTTCCTATAAAGATGCCTTAACTTTTAAAAAAAATAATTGTTACACTACTGCTTTTTATTTTTCCGATGTTGTTAAGAGTCAGCCTCCAATTTCTGAAATATTAAAACCAAATGTCTCCCTAGAGGAAGAAAATTTCCCCAAGTTAAATGATTATCATCATTATTTCAATTCCAGGAAGACAAAACAAAAATCTAGAAAATAAAATCTAAACCGAGTAATAAAGACAAATTTAATTTATCAGTCAAACCTAATTTTTCTTCTCCCAACGGTAGCTGTTTAACCAATCTCCCTAACCAAAGCTTCACTGCAGAAAATAACTCTACTGACTTATCTTGGGTACATTCTCTTTCTTTGAAACTATCTGAATCTCTTATTAATTCCCCCTCCCCACTTTCCCCTTTCTCTCCCGCTTCTCGTCAATCCCTAATTGATTCTTCTTTAAATTCACTTCTTAATATTCCAGTTTCTAGTTTCTGATTAGTCTTGCATTTTACACCAAAGGTCTTCACCACAGTCATAGTGAATACTAATGACTTTTGACTTCAAAACTACACTTATAACAATAACAAATTAAATATAATTAATAAAATTACCATGGCATCTTTACAAAAAAATTATAATCTGAATATCCTTAATAATTTCACCATTATTCAGTGGAATGTGAGAAGTCTTCCTACACGTCTCCCATCCCTACAACACCTTTTATCCTATCACAAATTTTCAATCGCTCTTCTCTCCGAAACCTGGCTCTTAAACTCACGATCCCTTACAATTCCGCTATTCAAAACCTATAGATCAGACCGCTCTGCTGGCTATGGTGGTGTAGCTCATAACTCCCTCAAATCCAATCAAATTCCTTTAGATATCGCCATCAGAAATAGATTTAATTTATCCACCATAAAATTGACATCATAGGTATCGAAGTGCATCTAGCCAACTCACACCCTCCTTTAAAATGTTGGTCCTGTTACATCCCCATTAATTCCAATGTTCCTTCCAATCTATGGCGTGAATTCTTTAACCTAATATCGCATAATACGCTGCTTGGTGGCGATTTTAATGCATTTCATTCCGCTTGGGGCTCTGAACTTGCATCCGGCCGTGGTTCTCAGATCTATGATTGCATCAACTCATTTGGACTTTGTTCTCTCAACGATGGTAGTCCTACACATGTGCTTCGCCCCAACTCAACTAACTCGGCAATTGACTTATCTTTTTGTTCCCCTGATATCATCTGGTATCTATCTTGGCAAGTCCTCAACGATCCTCCCTGTAGCGACCATATCCCCATTATCATAACAGCTAATTTCAATAGGTCCACCGATCCTGTGCCATCTAGTCCAGCCCTGGACTCTTCATCTGCATTTCACTTACCTTTCAATTTCAATAAAGCTAATTGGTCATCGTACTCTCTCAAAATTCAGAACTCTATCTCTTCACTGATAAATTCTACCTCTCCAGTTTTTTCCTATTTTACCTTTACTAATATCATAAACATCTCTGCCGATTCTACAATTCCATAGAAAAGATTAAATACTAACCCATATCCACCCTCCCCTCCTTGGTGGAATTCTGACTGTTCTGAAGCTGTCAAAAACAGAACCCTTTTTTTTAGAATCTTTCGTCCCTCAGGCTCCATGATCGACTTTATTAATTATCGTAACACTTGTGCCCAAACCACCAGGCTATTAAAAAATGAAAAGAGGAAAAAATGGAAAAATTTTTGTTCAAATCTAAATCCTTCCTTCACCATACACCACCTTTGGTCAACAGCTAAGCGCTATAAAAATTGCATCAACCCTGCCCAGATAATGACGATGGTTCGACTCCTTTTGTTCTAAAGTCGCTCCGTGCTATGTCGCTTCTATATCAGAGTGTTGACCTCCCGACCACTCTCTATACTCTCCACCTCACGTTCTCACTAATGTTTTTACTATGTCAGAATTAAACTTAGCCATATCTTTACGGAAATCTACCGCGTCTGGTCTAGACAACATATCACCTATTATGCTAAAACACCTTCTTTCAAATGCTCTGGCTTACCTTTTATCTATTATGAACAATATTTTATCATCCAATCAGGTTCCTCCTTCATGGACATCCTATCGTGTCATCCGTATCCCCAAACCTAATTCTAATGATTCTTTTCGTCCAATTGCTCTCTTCCTCTCTTTGTTCGGATTAAGTACAACAATATGTAATGCAGTGCCGTAACTAGGCTACTTGAGGCCTGTGTGCAAACCAAAATATTGAGGCCCCTTATTATCTTTTTCAATACACAACTCAAAAACTTTTTTTGCAATTTTTAAAGTCAGCAGACAAAAAAACCGGTCGACAATTCTGCCGATTTTTTTGTATTCAGAAGGGCCAGTTCTATAGACCATAAAAAAATTAGGTTGTACAATAAATAAATTAACAATACAATTCAGCCTAATTGAAAATATAATTTATTGTGATTTAAATAGGTAAGTTGGGAATTTCAATCTTGAAGTGGTTGAAAAATTGCAATATTTTATGGATATGGCAGAGCTTGCAAACGTTATAATAACATTATGATTATTGATTATAACGTTTTATTTTTTACAAAAAACGATACATGTTTGTAAACGTAATTATAACGGAATGCGATAATCAAAAATAATTAAAAACAGCATAACAAAACATATAAAACGGTTTTAAATTCTTAAACTACATAGCGCTAGCGTTTTAACTTTCAAAACGGGTTGAGTATAAACCGTTTTAACGCCATCATATAAACCTAGTAATTTACTAGGTTAAAAAATAAATAATAAATAATTTATATATTTTAATAATTTTATATTAGTTTAATATTAGTCTTTAGATCTTCTGAGGCCCTTCGATATATTATGGGGCCCGAGGCCTGTGTGTGGTACACACTCTGCACACCCGGTTTTTACGGCACTGTATAAAACGCAATATAGGTACACCCCAACACATACACAAAAAATAATAATTGTAAAATCGCAATACGCATTGGTCGCGTTCCGTTCTGAATCTAAAAATCTTATAGGTACCTACAAAAGTATAAAGCGAGTATATATATTATATATACGACAGTATAGTAATATAATGCAGATCGACATATAAATCCTCTTTAAAATATTATAATACAATTATTATAGTGTACCTCTGCGTAAGTATATACAGTTAGAGTCGGTATACCAATAATAGTCGTAATAATGGCATTTGGAA
Source organism: Macrosiphum euphorbiae (assembly GCA_949089665.1). NCBI lineage: Eukaryota > Metazoa > Arthropoda > Insecta > Hemiptera > Aphididae > Macrosiphum > Macrosiphum euphorbiae. The sequence continues at coordinate 45,155,141 of CARXXK010000003.1, read as the reverse complement.
AAATTAACGGGCCCGAAATCCAGCTGATGCCGGCCGTCGATTAATATAATAATATGCTGGCTACTAATAAACGATGTTTGTTTAAAATCATCGTCGACGGCCCAGGAATAAATACCGAAATCGGCACATTTGCAACTCTGAGCTCATCTGAGTATATAATCTGACCTAACCTTACGCGGACAAAAAAAAAACCTGAACGAAAAAATGGCTGCATCGCATATCGAAGAAAAGGAAATGGAAACAACTATCATGCAAATCTTGGGAAAAATAATAAGCAACGTCGAGTACGAGATTATGGAAGAAGAACTTAAACGAATAGACGACATCGACCAAGAGCCTACCATCGGAGACCTGGAAGGACTTTTATCGTATGCGACGCGCTTCGCGGGGGACGACTACGTCCCGTCCAACGTCTTTCAACCGGTCGACAAATCTGACAAAATGGCAGAACCGGTTGAACCGATCGTTGAAGTGGTCGCGCCTCCGGTGCAGGAAGCCGCGAAAAAGGAGCTGGATGGCGAGGCGGTGGGCGCCACACCGGCCAGAGGACTGGAAGTCAGAAATAGTATCGGGATCTTGATTGGTTGGCTGGACCCGGGGGTCAAGGCAGAAACACGCGCAGCTCCGCGCAGTGCAACGGCGAGACTGGTGTCCTCTGCGTGGAGAGGCCTGACGAGAGCCGCACGCGTGTTGCGCTGTTGTTGTCCCCCGAAGTGAAACCGTCCAAAAGTTTCCCCCCTGGCCGAGGGCAGCGGACAAGACGAGGCGACGTGTGGGGTTTCGAGGTAATAGGTACGCGGCAGTGCACATTCAGGTGGTGACCGGCGGTAAGTCGCCGATACACGTTCTCCGGCCATCCTGCGGCAGCGCGACGGGATCGCGGACGTTGCGAGCTCGAGGTCGCCGAGACACGCGAGACCCTCTGGCGGCGCGGCGGGCGCCCGGCTGCTTCGGTCCGGGAGCGACGACGACACGACGACGACGGAGGTTAGCGGTACCGGCGCGGACAACGACGCCGTCCCCGACACGGTACATGCTCAGTGACGAACGCTGCAGTGCTGCGCGACTCGCGTGACGGCGGCGACGGAGACCTCAGAGCTCACGGTGGGTGAGTGACGGATGACTATGATTACAGGGTATAGCTAGGAACGCCACGGACGTCAGCAGCGCCGGGCTCGAGGAAACGAAACGTTTCGTCGGGTTCGACGGTGCGCGGCTCCGTGGCCATCGGCTGCGGCAGACGGAGACGCCAGGGCGAAAATCACAGAGACTATCAGGACAGCGGCGCGTCGTCGCGAAGCTGTCTGCAGATTTTCTCCCTTTTTCGCCCAGTGGTCCGATCCCGAGTCGCAACGCCGCCGATTCCGCAGCTGCACCGAGATCGTAGTCGCCAGCTCGCCTCTCCGAGCTTTGCAGGTCACCGTCGTTGCCGGCACAAGCAGTCGTCTTCAGCACCCGCAGTACCGTCAAGCAGCGCACGACATCGCGCACTAGCCTCTCGTCGCCAATCGTCGTCGCTCTCGCAGCCGTCGTGGCCGGGCTTCGTCCGCTGCCATGGTCGTCTTGGCGGTCTCGAGCAAACTCGCCCGCGACTCTCGTCCGCCCCGCAGGACAGCCCGTGAGAACGTTGTAGAGGTGACCAGTGGCCATATACCAGTTACCAATACATCATCAGCACCACCAACTCGCCACCACGTACCCCCCCACATCGCGTCGTCTTGACCGATGCCTTTTTTTTTTGTATTTAAATTTTCTTTACTTATATCGAATAATATTCACTTTACAAATTTCGGCTTTTTCTTTTTTGTTCTAACTTTTTTTTGAACATACAAAATTGTATAATAATATAACGGCAACCGTTTCCAAAATTGTTTCCGTTTTTGAAATTATATTCAAAATTAAAAAATGTTATATTGTTTTTGTTCGATAATTAAAAATAAATTTGTGAACACAAAAAACTATTGTTGCTTTTTTCGTATTGTCGAGTGTGTAAGTCAATTTTTACAATATAATAAAATATTGACTTTAGTTGTAATAATATTCTAAACTGAACAAATCTTGTAACAGATATCTATTACTGTACTCAGTGCCGTAACTAGGCTACTTGAGGCCTGTGTGCAAAACCAAAATATTGAGGCCCCTTATTATCTTTTTCAATACACACCTCAAAAACTTTTTTTGCAATTTTTAAAGTCAGCTGACAAAAATTCGGGCTTAAACAAAAAAAAATGTTTAATTTAAAATAATCTATAATATTTTAAAACAATTTCTCAAGGCTATAACTAACTCAAAAAAGTAAAAATTGTCCAAAATGTAATTTATTGAAAATATTAATATAAATATTTGGTGAAAACTTCAATGGTCTACGGTTATTAGTTTTCGAGTTAGACCAAAAAATAAAATTTTTAGTTTTAGGTAAAAATGACAATTTTTTTTTTTTTTATTGACACTTTTTAATATCTAAAACTAAAAATTTCGGTTTCGATATCCAAAAAGTACCAACTAGATTCACTTTTCTAACAGAAAAAATGCTGATCTCGAAATTCGGAATATTTTTACTACCCATTGTTGATGACCGACAGAAATGAAAAAAATTATACACATCTTGTAAAATCAATACATTTGTTCGTTCCTCTCAATTGGTTTGAAACATTGGTTTCGTTTCCAAATCAATAATAAATAATTTATATATTTTAATAATTTTATATTAGGTTAATATTAGTATTTGGATCTTTTGAGGCCCTTCGATATATTATGAGGCCCGAGGCCTGTGTGCGGTGCACACTTTGCACACCCGGTTTTTACGGCACTGATGTAATGATTGGGAGAATTACAAGAAATAGGTAACTACGAAATTATGTTATATATTAACATATTACCTTTTTGATTCTTCTTCTTCCTCTTCTTTAGTTAATTAATTATAAAACACATATTTTCAAATAATAAAAACCTTTTTTTATTGGTTACAACTTTTGAGTTTATTTATTTACCATACGACATTTACAATTTAATACAAAACACATTCGTGGTCGGAAAAACACTGACCGCCGGATAGGTATTGACCAGCCTCCTTATATGTGATATTTTGTGTGTGTGTGTGTGTGTGTGTGATGTAATTATATCTGATGTAATATTTAATATTACATTTATAGTCTTAATTCTAAATGTCATTAATTAAAGTTATTATATAAATTGATGTGAATTATAATCAATCTATTGTAATGAATATAATTTGATTTCTTATTTTAATTTTTAAATGTTGTCTGAATAATATGTATAATTATGATGCATATGATCTTTTAATTTAAATGGCGTTTGATAAGTATAATTAATACATATGTAATTAAATATGATATTTATATATTATATATATATCATTACAAATAAAAATGGCAGATATGGCCGCACTAATTAGTCGGCGTGGTCAATTAAAAGGTCAGCTTACCCGATTAAATACATACGTTAAAGATTTAAATGGCGTTGAGTTAGAACAGCTAACCATTCGGAGAGAAAAGGCTAACATCGTATGGAAAGATTTCGAGGAAGTACAGACGCAAATTGAGGAAGAGAATGGAATGTCAACAGAAAACGAAACATATAGGTCAGAGTTTGAAGAATTATATTTCTTGTGTGTTGTGACAAAATTATAAAGAGTTTATCGAGCAACCGTAATGACAGTGAACAAAAAGTTATGCAGGATAACCCTCCACACAGCAACGCTCAATTCGTCTCTCCAGCAATAACATTAGCAGCACTCGAAATCCCCAATTTTTCTGTCGATTACATGGAATGGTCATCTTATCATGATATATTTACATCACTAGTACACAACAACGATTGATAGATGATGTTCAAAAATTCTTTTATTTACGTGCATCGCTAAGTGGTGAAGCGGAGAATTGCGTGCAGTGTATGCAAACTACGTCCGAAAATTATCATAAGACTTGGAAAAGTTTGGTTGATCGGTATAGCAATAAAAGGGTATTAATAAAGATACACACAAAGTCATTATTTAATCTAGAACCGGTCAAAGACGAGTCAGCAGAGCGATTAAGGAAACTACATGGCTCGTTATCGGGACATTTTAAAGCACTCGAAACACTTGGTAAAAATCCAAGGTCATGGGGATCATTAATTCTATATCTGATAACTACGAAATTAGATCCAATTACACTGGAAAAATAATGGGAAACTGAAACACATAAATTAACAGTCATATCAGTAGACAGACTTCTCGAGTTTTTGCAATTAAGGTTCAGAATGTTAAAAGCGATTGAATCGGTTGAGAGCATCAATACGAATACAGTTCCAAAACATACACGAGAACTAAAAGCAAAAAGAGATGTTTATAAATCTACTTCGTTGTTAACCACCAGAAAACTCAAATTTTATGTTTGTAAATTATCGCACACGATTTATAGGTGTCCGGTATTTTTAAATCTGTCAATTTTCGACTGAATAAAAAAGATCGATGAACTCAAATTATGTAAAATTTGTTTACATTCCCATCATGGGGAAAAATGTAAAAGTCGTAATTGTCCTAAATGTACCCGTCCTCACAACGGGTTGTTGCACATAACGAGCCAGAACCGTTTCGATAAGACAGAGGACCCAGTTACGTCGTCGAGTATTTCGAGTATTGACAATCGCTTAATTAATAAAGATAAAGAAGTTATGCAGCTGTTAACGAGCGTTAGTGGACACTTGACACGCATCATATGAAGACGTACAAAGGCAGGTGTTATTATCCACCTCGGTGATATTCACCCATAATAATTCAAATGAAAAAACTTATTGTCGAGTATTACTAGATTCAGGATCACAAAATAATTTCATAACTGATTGGATGGCCAAACATCTACAGTTAAAAAAAAAAAATAGATTATTCAATAAGCGGAATCAATCAGTCAAGCCATAGCGCGTCAAATCAAGTTTATCAAAATATTTTTCGAATTAATTTTCGCAGGTCAAGTCAGACCTACACTACACGGGCCAACATTTCAAAAAGCTGTGTTCGGTTTTATCATCGCGGGAATCCGTTTTTGGTCAAATAAAACATGAACGCTTTGGAAATAAATGTGTATCACTGTTTAGTAGCAACACTAGTTCAATAACAGCCAATTCGGAAAAGCAAATCGCCATGTGTCAGCGCTTGGAGGAAATACATGACAATATTTAATCGACCGAAGAAAAAACTGCCAAAATCCATTTCGAAAAGACGATATAGCGCACCAGACAATCGATTTATCGTTTCATTACCGTTTCGAGACGAGTCAAAACTAGGGAAATGGCATGATATCGCGTTACGTCGAATTTTGAGTTTAGAAAGATTTCTGTCAGCCGATAATAATCTTAAAATTGAATATACAAACTTTCTAGACGAATATTTATCATTTGGTAACATGGAAATTGTGCCACTTGAAGAACTCGTTGTTTACGTACTATACAATATTATCTACCGCACCACTCTGTTATCAAAGAAAGTAGTAGTACGGCGACTAAAGTGCGCGTAGTGTTTGATACTGATACAAAAGTGACACCGGCGTTAGTTTGAACGATGTTCTGTGTAAAGGCCCCTGTATTCAAGAAGATCTAGTATGTATAATGACTCAGTTCCGAACACATAAATACGTAATTTCTGCCGATATAGTAAAAATGTATAGACAAGTTTAGATATCTGAGCAAGACCACGATTATCGACGAATTTTATGGCGTTCGAACCCTGAAAGAACAATACAAATTTATCGGTTAAAAACCATTACATATGGAGTAGTTACAGCCTCATATTTGGTGACAGGTTGCCTCTGAAAACTATCAGAAGAAGAGTGCGGTCGTTACCCGGCCGCCGGCCGCGCAATCGGACAAGATTTCTACATGGATGACTTGTTGAGCTGCACCGATACGAAAGAAAACGCAATACAACTACCTAATGATATTATAACGATATTAAACAGCGCGGGTTTCGAATTAAGTAAGTAGTCAAGCAACGCGTCGGAACTAGTACACGGATTATCCAAGATAGACTCTAAAATTGACTGTGAAAATAAATCGAGTAATACACAAAAAATTAGGAAACTTTTGGCATTTTTTGGAACCAAGAAAACGACTCATATCAATACAAAGTCGATAGATATCAAAATAACGCGCTAGTTACAAAACGAAACGTTCTAGCAGAAATCGCATCAGTTTTCGACCTGTTAGGCCTGATAAATCCAATAACCGTTCGTTTGAAATTAATCATGCAAAAATTATGACGAATTAACATAGGCTGGGACGAATCGCTACCAACGGACTTGTTGAATAAGTGGAGAAAAATCGGGAAGACTTGGAGTCAATAAACTTGTTGGTAATAAACCGTCTAATAATCAATTCAAATAAAGGTTCTAACTTCTAGTGTTCAAATACATGGGTTTGCAGATGCATCATGCATCTATTAGTGCTTACAGAGCTTGTCTGTATATACGCACTCACAATGAGGATGGTATTATAACGAACAATTTAATATGCACTAAATCACGTGTTGCCCAATTGAAAGTAGTTACGTTACCGCGCTTAGAACTATTAGCAGCCGTGTTATTAACCCGTTTGGCTTCGAAATATATACCCTGTTTGCAACTGCACATAAAAAATACATATTATTGGACAGACTCAACTATTGTATTAGTTTGGATAGCAAAAGACAGAATTATAACTGCTAACATTGACAGTGTCATAATATAAGGGCAGAAATTCCTGAGAATGAATTTGACTCTTTTCTTTATGACATTGTAAAGTCTACTATGATTCACAGTCCATCTGGGACTTTGAACAGAAACTCACCATGCATGCTCAATGGTTCATGCAGCAAAACATATCTCTGTTCACTTTCCAAGGACACGCTCTGATGACGAATATCCTCAGTATTGAAGGCGGGCTCCATCTAATGATGGTTTCACATTAACGTTTAACTATGCAACTTTGTAAAGTCTATAAAGTACATATCCAAGTACGTAAAGAAATAAAGTGACCAAGTAGCATTTTGTCTAAAAATATTTTTACTAAAACCCAGTTTTTCAAAAAAATCGATTTTGTTTTTAATGTAACTAAAAAAAATAACGGAATATTGATGATATGTTCAATTAATTTTTATATTAGCAATTTCACATACCAATGCACCATACCATTTTTGGAATATAGTGCCTATTTTTAAGCAATATAGGCATATAAGTTTGAATTTTATTAGTTTTTTTTAACTATTGCCGATACAAAATTTTTCGGTCGGTCAAAAAAGTTAAAAATGTAATACAACGTTCCTCATAAGCAGTTGTTAGTGGAAATTAAAAAATAGTTGAGCCTTAAACCACAATAACTTTGTATGAGAGTTTAAAATTAGAATTTTGACAAAATTCATCAAAATCACGAAAATTGGCAAATTATTTCAAGTCATAAATTTTTAAAAATAATTACTATTTATATCCAAGCTTTAAAAATGTAATACGAGATTCCCCTTAAGTTTTAATACATTTACCAAAAAAAAAAAAAATGTTTACTGGAAAAACAAATTACATATTTACGAGATTTCGAAGCTAAATATTTTATTTATTTATTTTTTTTATTCTTATTTATTCTTTAAGAAGATAATGGGCAACACTGATCATGTATATTTTGATTATCACCCATAATTCATAAATATTAACAAATTCTCATACAATTATTTTCTTATTTTGTTTTTATTAAAATACTATTGACTGTAGGTACTTGACATTTTCATACAATTTTAATTTTATAATTTTCTATACATAAAAAATGTTTGAAATATTTTGACTCGTTTTGAGTTATATAAACACATTTGAAATCTTAAATTCTTTTAGTTTTCTGTTCTATAAATCTCAATAAAATGTTATTCGTTTTGTCAAAAAGCTTGAAAATGTAATACAAGGTTTCTCATAAGTAGTTATGATAGTAATTAAAAAATATTTAAGATCCAAGATCGATTTCTTGATGAGTATTTAAAGTTTAAATTTTAACAAAATTGATCAAATTGAAAATTTACAAATTATTTAGTAGTTAAAAAATTATAAAATGTTCAATTTTTATAGCAAAGGATTAAAAATTTAAAACAGGGATTCTCATAAATAGTAAATACAGTAATCAAATAATATAAAAAAATATACACATTATTTATTACAGACATTTTAAGTTCAAAATTGGACGAAATTGGATGTAATTCAGAAGTAAACAACTGTCGATGATTTAAGTGTTCATAAAATATTTTATATCAGCATTAGTATGGGGGGGTTATGACACGATAAGGCATAAAACACCTTTTTAAGTCATGTTGACCAAATTTGGCGGCTTATCAAACGGTGTAGAATTACTATTATTGCAGGAACAAATCTAGTTTAGCCCCCCGCCCTCCCCGAAATTTAGATTTTTAGATTTTAGGAAAGCGAATCTAGTAGGTACATTGGTTAAAATTTTATTAATTTATTAAAAAAGCTTAAAAATTGAATAGAAGGCTCCCGGTATATTGTTTCAAAGGCAGATGAAAAATATTAAAAATCCTTGGTCACAGTTTTTTTTTGTAAGTATCTATTTAAAGTTCAAAAATTGACAAAATATGGAAATATCACAAAAATTGGAAAATTATTTTGAGTTAAGAGTTCGTAAAAATTTTTCTTTTTAAATCTGAGATTATAAAATGTATCACAAGATTACTCATAAGTTTGTCTACCATCATTAATAAAAAAATCTCTACCGGAAAGTCAAATTAAATTTTTATGATCGTTTGAAATTCAAATATTTACAACATTGGATATTCAGTCGATTTCTCATGTAGCGATTTCCTTATTTTGTTGTAATTCAAAAACGAATAATTGTAGATACATGAAAATTTCACTGGATGTTTATATTAGCATTTCCTATACACCATACAATTTTGAAAATATTTTGACTCTTTTTGAGCTGTGTACGGACATTTTCAGTTTCCAGTTTTTTTAGTTTTTTATTCTATAAATATCAATAAGGTTTTATCTGCTGGGCCAAAAAGTGTAAAACTTTAAGGGGCCTGCTCGCGATTTTTCAAATTTTCCGCAATTCTATAAAATTTGAAAATTAAATTTTATATTTTAGTTGCCACCTCAATTATAAGACTTTTCCACTAATCTACTACCCAATACCTATTTAGGGGGGGTTGATAGGGTGTATTATATTGGTCAAAACACAGTTTACAGGAAAAACTCTCACACCTCGTAGATTGGTCCGATTTCCGTAATTTTTTTTTGTTAGATAGAAAAATATTTTTTACAGGACGCATTGGACTTCGATTTTTGATTACGTCGCTAAAAACAAAAAATAATACAAAAACTAAAAAGTTGTAAAAATTGATTAAATTCAAACTTGTAACATAAGACTTAGAAAAATAATGTTGAAAATCCAAGTCCAATGCGCCCTGTAAGAAGTCTTCCTCTATCTAACAAAAAAAAATTACGGAAATCGGACCAATCTACGAGGCGTGAGAGTTTTTCCTGTAAGGCATGTTTTTGAGCAAAAAAACAGGTCGAGTGCAGGCCCCTTAATACAAGGCTTCTGATATATTGTTACAATATTAGTTGAAAAACATTAAAAATACATAGGCACAATTATTTCTTATAAGCATTTAAAGATCGAATTTTGACAAAATTTATCAAATTTAAAATTGAATAATTATTTTGTAGTTAAAAATTTATAAAATGTTCAACTTTTATATCTGAGGATTGAAAATTTAAAACAAGATTCCACGTAAGTAGTTAATTCTGTTACCAAAAAATCTAAAAATATATAAACACAGCTTATTTTTATAGTCATTTTAAGTTCAAATTTTGACGAAATTACATAATAAAAAATCTAGAATAACTATTTTATTTATTTTGTTGTGATTGTATAATATTATTCGTGGGTACTTGAAACTCCTAAAGTACACTATTATATATCTATGATATGTATCAGGGTTTGTTGGTGATGTATAACGCGTTATAAGTACCTAATGGATATTGTGATATGATTAATTTGGAATTTATTACCTATTATAGGTCAATTTTTTTTATACCATAGATAAGTATATAATATGTCTCATATCTGGACTGACATACCGTCCCCGCTCAGAATCGTTTTTCTTATACAATGATATTTTATCATTGAAATCAAATTTTATACCATCCATTATACAGTGACACAGTTGTAACCTACTGTACAACCTTTTTTTTTGAAACCTATGTATTTTTTCAAGTTTAGAACGATGGTGCAAAAATAAATTTGCTCAAATGATTATTTCGCACGTCATAGCCTACGTTTATACGTATGTGCGCGTAAAAAAAATGCATTTTTGTTGCATATTAAAATAGAACATAAATTGTTAAATGTATTTAATAAATTAAATAAAATGAATAATCACTAAAAATAAAAAAAAATATTTTTATTACAAATTATTTTATAATTTTGTTAGATTAAGAATATATTCTTATTAAATCGCTATTTTAACGCTCTTATAATGTGGGCAGTGAGTACACAGTTGGCGGCACTCGTCTCTGCGCTCCTGGGCGCCGTCGCCCCGCTCCGCAAATCGAAAATATTGTTGCTACGCAACACTACCTTAAGTAGGTTACACGGTAAGTTGAGATCAAGTATCACAGGGAGATGGTTCGAAGCCAAGATGAAGAAACCTAGGACTAGGAAGCATGATGCGGCAGAGGTTAATGCCAAGCTCCCCCCACCTCCTCGACCTCCTCGACCACCTCGGGGACAAACGTTGAAGAGAGTGAGGGCGAAACCAGATGCGGTACTGATCAAGGCAGTGAAAGCGGACGGCGATGATCCAACGACCTCTTACGCTACTATTGCTGCGAGGTTGAAGGAGAAAGTGGACCTCACCTCAATGGGGGTCACCATCGAAAGGACGAGGATGACTAAAGCTGGCAACTTGCTGCTTGAAGTAGGAGGCAAACAACCCGCCCCTATAGCACTGAGTGATGCAATCACGGCAGCTATAGGAAATCTAGGAGAAGCAAGTGTGCTCCAGCAAAAGGTAGCGGTTGAGTTCAGAGGTGTTGACGTAACGGCAAATGAGGATGACGTTCGTAATGCGCTGAGGGCTCGCAGCGGCGAGGAACCGTTCAGAATCGGAAAAATGAGAAGATCGCCTGGCGGACAGAAGCAGGTTGATGCACTCCTCTCACTGAGGGTGGCGGAAGCACTTCTTTTCGAGGGCAGAATGAAGATTGGCTGGAGTACCTGTAAGGTGCGCCTTAAGGAGCGCTCCAGTCGGTGCTACAGATGTCAAGGATTTGGACACTACGCTGCGAACTGCACTGGTCCAGATCGCACGAAGACGTGCATGAGATGCGGAGAAGATGGGCATATCGCAGTGAGGTGCAACAAGACTCCTTCATGCCCACTATGTAGAGACAATGGTTTCAAGATCGACCACATTTCGGGTGGCGAAGCTTGTGACAGCAGGAAGAATAAAAAACATTAGTTAAGTTACATTTTGTTGGCCGAAGGCCCCTCTAGGGTGGTTAGAAGCCCCCATTTTATGTAATTAAAATTTGTATTTTTTTTTGTGATATGATTGTTCAATAAACGATGCTGCTGGGAGGAAGTAATGCTCACGCGGTTCCCTCCCGGTCGGCGATTCAGAAGAAAAAAGAAAAAAAAAAAAAAAAAAAAAAAAAAAAAAAAAAAAAAAAAGGTTACACGGTAAGTTATGTCGTATTTATTTTTGCACTATCGTTCTAAACTCGTTTAAATACATGTTTCCGAAAAAAATAATTTAAAAATTCGTTATAAGAGCGTTAAATATAGCTTTGCGCGCATGAGTAAAACACCGAAAATCGTGAACTCTGGAAGTCTATAACTTCAAAACTAACCATTTCCGAAAATTCATTTTTGCACCATCTTTCTAAATTCGTCGAATTACATATAGGTTTCAAAACAAAAAAAATCGAAAATTCGAGGGTGTGCTAGATTTATACCTTATTGCAGAACATTGATTATTTTTACACCTCCATCTACCTATCTTTTTTTGTTCTAGGTTAGTATAAGTTTGGTATCATTAGAATTATTGGTGTAATAATATGTAAAAATTAAAAATAATTGATTAAAAAATTTTGTGTATATTTACTATTACTTTTAGATAAAAATATCAATATGTTATTTAACAACTTTTTCATGTAATAGGTATATTATTATCACAACAAAAACACTTCGTAGAACTCAGTGAAAAAAATTGTTGAGTAAAAAAATAAAACAGTCATTTATAAGATCTTTAAGCACTATAGATACTTTAAATCATTAATAAATACTAACTAAATTTAATTAAAGTATAGGTACACTTATTTTCTTTTAATGCTTTATTTACTTGGGGAGAAATTATATACTTATACGTATATTATTACACGAAATAACGTGAACAAAATTAATAAAAGGCATTAGAACTTCAGTATGGGGAATATTATTAATTTATACATTATTTTGTCAAAATAATTTCTGGTCAAGGAAATAAATAATGTGTATTATTATGATAAAGACGCCACTGTACTAAGTATTGTAGCTTTGTAACTAAATTGTTCACACCGGGTAGTGGTTTATATTATGATGGCAGTATAATACTATTATATTAGTGCTGTAATATGTTTAAACTTTATACTATCATACACAATTTCCAGCACTCCTGCACTCCCAATTCAAATGGTTCTTTATCCAGGGAGTATTGTAGTTTGATATTTCTTCGAAAATGTTTTTACAATTAAGTTTTTGTATTATTTTTAAAATAATAATATATACCTACTTATATGAAACTAAAATGAACTTAAACAGATAGGTATTAAAAATTATCATACATCAAGTATAACAAATACTTAAAAATAAACCCATTCTAAGTATAACAATAAAAAAATATGTTTCAACAGATTTATCGTTTTTATCACCTTGATTTCACCGTGGCTAGTAGATATCTTATGAATAATTGTAATACAACATATCCAAAAAAAATTTCCTTTAAAAAATTATGATAGGTACCTATAATAAATTTATTAGTACCAAATAAATCAAAATTTGTGTTTGACCTGCGAACTATAATCTTATCTTTGTTGTTTTTTTTACATCTACTTAAGCTTAAAGTGTTGTGTGCATTTTATATTATTATACGTTCACTTAGGTATGTAAGTAGGAAGGTAGGTTACACTTTGGAATTTGGATTTATATAAAAGTATTATAGGTGTGGCTTGGCGCGGCACGTTAGCTGCTATCAGTTACGTAATGTGACTGAAAGTAAGTAAAGTCCGCTCCTACTAGTTCCCGGATGGGTGACCACCTGGATTCGTAGTAGCAAAAACCTAGTCACACAGATACACATGTTGCTTACCTACCGTAACCATAATCCATAATCTCTACAATAGCTAATGGCCATAGTTGCCGGGCTCAAGTTAAAAAAAAAGCATAGGTATTACATATTTATTAATTACAAAAATCGTTTCTATTCTCTCGATTTCCATATAAATCATACCTAGGCTTTAAAAATATGTATTTATTTATATTGATATTCTATTATGTTAAAAATGTGTATTGCAAATTGTAATTATTTAATTTATGTAAACTATTTGATGAATTATACTTCAAATATTGTGAACTCATGGGCCCGCACACGAACATGTTCAATAGGGCCCATTATCATCTTGAATAATAAATAAAAATAAAAAATAATAATAAATCTAAATTTGAAATTGTAATTGATGGAAAATATGCATATATAATAAAAATTTTTTTTTATTAATTTCTAAAAAATATTAACATCGACAACAAAGGTCATTAGTTAGGTAGGTATATATATTATTATTATTATTATTATTATTATAACTTAAAAACTAGTATTATACTACTTGTTCAATGTGTAAAAAAGGTAATTAAATAATCAAAATAAATAAAGAAAATATAACGATATTATGTATAAGTATTCCTATATAAAAATGAAATGTTCTCCCTTCAGTGGTGGGGGTAACGTCAAACGCGACGGCTCGTATTCACAGCCGAGTCCGCGCGCCAGTATATATTAATATATTATCTATCTCAGTGTGTAGGAATGTAGGCACCCTACTTGGTAACTCTAACAATCACGATTGAAAACTATTAGGTACCTACATAATTATTAATTGTGAATTGTTATTAAGAGTGTGGACTTTACAGTATCTAGTTAGTAGTTGGTGCGTTTGCTTATTGGAATAATTAATAACCAACAGAATTTAGTAACGTTAAAATATTAAATAACAATAAGATTTTAAAAGACATAATTATTGTCAAATCTTAATGGTTTAACTTTCACAGGAGACTCAAACATGAAAAATAGTATAATCGGGAATTATATAAATTATATACAATTTTAGGTATATGTATGCTAAAAATAATATTAATATAATTAGGATAATAGATTAAAAATCAATAAAAAGATTTTTTGTTTTGACTAATTTGATATTTCAAGTAAAAAATAGGAGAAAACACCTTAAAATATACATGCATAATGTTATTCATTGTTGAGTGAAAAATGTATTTCTCCATATTATTGTACACTCTTATACAATAATAATTATGTACAGTATTTATTCATTAACTGTTGAAGTGCAGAACCCTCACTACATAAATCATTTATAAAAATAGTAGATAATGCAATTTGTTTTGTATACAATTTTTTATATAGGTATCATAATATTGTAGTAAATAAATTGAATAATATAACAAACTAGCTGAATATTCTGGCTTCGCCCGTGTGCATTTTTTTATTTTTTATTTTATCAAATCCTAGTATTACATGGTATATAGAATATATTTCTCAGTTTTAGTGTACCTTAGTTTACAGACAAATCGGCTTTAGTGGACTTAGCTTTGCAGTGCAATGATTTGACCTAGAATGGCAATACGGATTGGATTTGCACTTGGTATGTTTTTATCGTGGCTTAAACTACTTACTCTCTAAACTTTTCTAATATCTCTAAAACCGATATTTGAGACTTTCGTAAAATTCAATTGAGAATTTTTGAGTATACAATATACATATAAGGTAAGGACACACGTAGGTACATTTGGTTTTAAGATATAATTTCTTTATTCGAGTCCATAATTTTATGCATGCTTGTACCTGATCTGCCCTGGTAAACAATGGTAACCATGAAAAAACAAAAAAAAAAAATTAATTTCCACCGTGAATCTCAAGATCCCGTTTGACTAGGTACATCTTTAAAATACGAATATCGGAACATCCTTCCATCTAGATCATTAGAGAAATCACTATTCTAAATTCAAGTTTTTACGTTTTATAATTTTTGGGATGTATACCTATCGATAAATGAGATAGTGGTATTTGGCTTTTACAGTTTTATATAATATATATACCTATAATAATTATATAAAACTAGCTGATCCCGTGCACTTCGTTTCCCGTTAAATGTACCAACTCTATATGACTCAAACATTGTTCAATGCGTTATTTAATATTCGGTGTATGATGTTCTAGATTTATCTTAACTTTTCTGTTGCCCGGAATAAAAATTCTGAATTGCAGCAGTACATTATCACATAGGTAATTTACCTGCGGTAGATCGCGGACCCCGTGCTGTTTGTACGTAAGTGTATGATTTAACTAAAAAAGTACCAAAGTTATACCAAGTTTGACGTTTTTACTTAATTTCACCTACCTATAAATCCTAACCTAACCTAACCGTACTAAAATCCGTTGAATAAAAAAACCAAATTTAACCCTTTTTAAATTAGCGTATCTTCTTCCCATAGGTCTAATCTACACACCGTCATTCATTTATATATAAGATATATTTACAAAAAATAATAATACAAATCAACAAACATGCCCGATTAACCAATAGCAACCAATATAATATAATACACAATAGAGTAAATAAAGACAAAGGTATCGAGTTCAAATCCCAGACTTCAATAAATAGTTTTTGCAGTTTTTCTAATTATTCGGTTGACTTTTTAAAAATTTTCTTTCGTAAAAACCTTCCATTGGCAATCACAAACATTTAAAAAAAAAATTGAGCAAAATCGGCCCAGCCGTTCTCAACAAATGCAAATTCCGAATTTTTTGTCTCCATTTTTAGATATATAGATAGCTGATCCCGTGCAATTTGTTGCCCGTTAAATGTATCAACTGTATATGACTCAAACTTTGTTCAATTCGTTATTTAATATTCAGTGTATGATGTTCAAAATTTGTCTTACTTTTTCCGTTGCCAGGAATAAAAACCCCAGCAATACATTATCAGGTAGGCAATCTACCTGTGGTAGATCGCGGATCCCGCGCTGTTTGTACTCTAAAGAATCAAAGTTATACCAAGTTTGTCGCTTTTATTTAATTCCACCTAAGGTGGATTAATATAATCCATTTATTCAAAATTCTATCCTAACTTAACCGTACTAAAATCTGACGAATAAAAAAAAAACAAATTTAACCCTTATTTGTAAGTTAACCTATCTGCTTCCCAGAGGTCTAATCTACTCACAAACATTAAAATATATTGAAATATAATAATAAGTGTTCATTTTGAATTATTGTATATAAAAATAAGTGTTCATTTTGAATACATTTTATAACTCAAGATACACCAACTACAACTATACAGACTAAACTCTGGAACTACCTACTATATATATATATGTGCATATTGAAAAAAGATAATAATACAAATCAAAAAACATGCTCTATTAACCAATAGCAACCAATATATTATACACCAGTGGATTTTCCTAAAATTTCTTTTCAAATAAACTTTCCCCGTGGAATACTCTTTCGTTTAAAAAAAAAAATCAAGAAGATCTGATAAGTAGTTCCAGGGTTTAGCCTGTACAGAGATTTTCATTTCACATTTCAGCTATTGGTTTTACAATTGTGTTTATTTTTTTTTTTATATCCTGTAACTATACAAAATGTCCACCAGAAGGAGTGCTCAGATTTCAACATATAGTACCTTATCTTTTAGCAAATTATATCAAGATGGTACAATCGATTTTATCAATAGTTATTTAATGCCACCGGAAAAATCACTGAAAAATTACTAAAAATGGGATTTTAATTTGTAACGGTTTGTTTATCACCATAGAAACTAATAAAAAATAATAATATTATATTTTTGTTTTTGGCCATGTCGCCAGGTGTGCGAGGCCATAACTCCGAAACCACTTATCGCACAGTGTACAAACTTCACAGAAACCATCTACATATCAATCTTAATATGTCCTGAAATTTTTATCGAAATCGGGAAGGTGGATCTTGAGTTATAAAATTCATTCAAAATGTACACTTATTTTTATATATTTAGACGGACGAACCTATAGTAGGTACATTATTAAAAGTTAAGAAACAAAATATAATATATTATAATATAATATAATTTTATAAGATAGGTTATGCCTACCATTCTTTTAATAGAAAAACTTCAATATATTTGTCTACAAAGTATAATTGGAGATTAAGTCAAATGTACGAATACGCGATTTCTGAAAATAATAAAATATTAAGAGATTTGTAATCGATCTCATTTATCCGAGTAAATATATTGTGTATATGTGCCAATTTTAGAGATAAAACGTGTTCATTATAAAAAAATCTTTATTCTTATTACATCGTTATAGGTATACGTTTATAATATTTAGTTAGTATGTTACCGTACAGCCAGGGGCGGACCCAGGGGGGGGTTTGAGAGGTCAGCTGACCCACAGTTGTTTTCCCAGTTAAATGTGGCCCCTCGAAATGGCAAACTATATAAACATTTTTTTATTTGAAAAAATTATGTACAGTGGTGAATTTAGAGGAGAGGCACGTGCCCCTTGTCAATTTTCTGTCGACAAGTTGTTATGTAACATTTGTAACTACGAGTATCATATAAATGAAACATTCAGTTGATAAGGATAATACTACCAACTATTAATTATTACTTATTATAATCATTATTGATAGTATGTATATGTATTATTAATTAAAATTAAAATTATACAATTTATATGTGCCCCCCCCTTCAAAATATCGAAGATCTGCTATTATGATATAGGGGTATATCGTATATACAGCTGTGAAGACTGATGAGTATTGAAGTAAAATAACGCGTACGAAATCGTGTTTAAGCTTATCAACTTATAATGTACGTACCTAAAATTCGATAAACACAAGTATAAAAATATGTTGGATATAGATATTATATAAGATTTTATGAAGTTGACATAGATGAAATTGATATAGAAGTGGAATACCGTTCATTACCTCTAGTTTACCAACAAATGGCAAAACTATTGAAACTGGAGTAACTGGACCTTTAAAATTAAATGATGTATTGAAAATTCATGATATCACGATACATGGTTTCTTCATATCCAAATTTATATACTTTGTATACAATTTTTTATACGCTACCAGTCAGCAGTGCAACTGCAGAAAGAAGTTTTAGTGTTCTAAAACTTCTCAAAACATGCCTTAGCTCAACTATGACTGAAGACCAGCTATCAAATTTGGCCATATTGAGCATAGAAAGCAACATACCTCAAACCATTGATTTTGTTAACGTAATAAGTACATAATTCGCACTAATGAAAAAGCGCAGAAAATGATTGTAATGTTCTAGTTCTTTACTATTATTTTCATGTAGGTATTACAGTAGAATCCGCTTATTTGGGACACCGCATAAAGGGGAAAACCGCTTAATGGGGACAAATTGTCATAGTCCCGAACCGATGTATAAGTTAAATG
The DNA here is from genome assembly GCA_949089665.1 of Macrosiphum euphorbiae. Taxonomy (NCBI): domain Eukaryota; kingdom Metazoa; phylum Arthropoda; class Insecta; order Hemiptera; family Aphididae; genus Macrosiphum; species Macrosiphum euphorbiae. Next base: position 45,136,381 of record CARXXK010000003.1, on the reverse strand, counting down.
CAATTTAACTTCGTTTATCCGGGACAAACCATCGGTTATAAGGGACAAAAATAAAATTGTTTAACTAGATATTTTGGCCAAAATTATCTACTTTCTTATCGAAACTGTAATTATCTAATCTTTACGGCTCTATTATATTTTATATACACACGTATATGTACATATAATGTACATACAGGTAATATACGTATATCTTACGTCAATTATGTCAATCATTTTTTTTTCTATTACCACGATAAGAGTCAACTAGCCTACGTACAAAATCGAAAACCTTTAGTTCACGTTCTTTCGTCGATGTCTATTAATGTAGGTATGTGCGTTTTTATTAATCCCAGTTTGTGTTAGTACGTAACAATATTATGTCTCGTAAAGATTTAACATTGATTGAAAAAATGTCTATACTGGATAAAATTAAGGCTCAACCTTATAATAGTCTTCGTGAGTTAGAGAAATCAATAGGCACGTCTAAATCGGTACTAAACCGATTGAAAAATAATGAAATATAATAATAATACTAAATAGTAAATATGTATAATGTACAACTGCTAATAATACATATGTAATTTTTAAATAAAGTATTAATTAAGTGTGTATGTATGTATTTTTTAAATAAAGTTATTATGTATGTATATATGCACTTTAATAATTTCGGTTTATTAGTTATTCGGTTAATCGGGACAGTCGGATAATGGGGACAAATAGGTCACCGCCCGATGTGTCCCAATTAAGCGGATTCTACTGTATTAAATATAAATTTTATTAATGTATTATTTTTGACTTTTCTATTGTATTAGAATTTAGAACCACCTATTCTATATCTCTTGTGAAAATGAAATCAGTCATTGAAAACTAAAATAAAATAAATATACTGCAAATATACGTAAACAAATAAAAATAAATTAAATATAGCTATTAAAGCTTGTAAGTAAATTTTACAATTTACTTAAAAATATTTGATATAGTTATATTGAACGTTGGTATCAAAATGTGATGTAAATAACTAATAAGGTAAATCGCGAGCCCAGAGTGACTTTGTAATACCTAACTATATAGTTGGTTGAAGTTTCTACACAGTGGCCCCTCGTAAGTAAGGCGGACCCACAGTTCTAAAATCCTGGGTACGCCACTGCGTACAGCTGATTATAATACCAACAATCTCCATCCTTTTATTGCTTTTTTTTCTCGGATGTCGAAATAGAAATTGACTGTGTTTGTTTCACAAGACACACACTGCTATTCAACATAGTCGTTTCAAATTGAATATATTCTTGTATAAAAAAAAAATGTAAATATTTCATAATATACTCAATGGAATGGCGAATGCTCAGTGCCCACTACAGCGGTTAAGCGTCAATCGTGTATGATCCATCAAGAGACATTTTTGAACATTGTGAAGATAAAACACAGCACTTATCATACAAATATTACTAAATATTTAAATTTATTGAACATTATTATTGTTTAATAAAAAATAAAAATTTAAATATTTGATTTTTAAAGCTCCGTTGAAAATGAATAATATTATATTTGATATTTCTCATAATTTGCATAATACATATAATATATTAGTACATTTATTATGTTAGATACAATATAGGAAGATCGTAAATGGATTTATTACCTTGGTATCAAATTATTATTTTTGTGTAGGGGTATAACGAGGTATTTTATAATAATCGTTTAATGAAGAGTAAAAATATCGCAAAAACATTTCAGTGTCCTGCACAAATAAAATATTATTGTAAAATAAGTTTTGTGTTAAATATCGTTTTTAACAGTTTTTAGGTGGCAGAAATGTAATATAAACATCTATGTACAGACTACCGATGGATTACGATGTTCAACTATTATAGGTAGTAGGTAGATATAATATAATAAATTATAATAAATTTACGTTTCGTGTAGTAAGGCTGGCGAAGATACGACCGTCATTGATTAATCTGACCTGAGCAACGGTGTATAAGTTTATTATTGTTACCGCTATTCGTGTTTACCTATTATAATTTATAATAATATATTATGTACATGTCTTGTAGAAGTTATATAATATGTAATGGAAAGACGTTCATGGTTTCATCGAAATGTCGAACAGTTATACAATACAGTCGACACGATATTATATCGAATATTAAAAATTATCCTCCAAACGCCATAACACGGCGGTTGATTGGTTTTTGATACATCGAAGTTTTTTAACAACTCGAACTTTTACCCCCTCAAACTTAGAGTGATTGAGAGCCGACTGTATTATTGGGGTGTTTGTTATTATCATTGCTTTTTTTTCTCCACTGTTGGCGGCGAGGTGATATTTCGGCTGCGGCGACAACACCGGCCAAACACGCAGCAGAGCATTTTTTTGGTCGTCCACGCCATAAGTACGACCACGAACGACACCAGCAACAGGACGTCCAACAGCATGTACTGGAACCAATAAAGGTCGTTGGCAGCAGTCCGCAGGTGTTTCGCACCGCCGTGCCTGGCAACGTACTCGACCCAAAACACAGCGTTTTCCAGCGGTGGCAGCGGGTTGTCCCTGAACACAGCCGACGTCTTTCTGGAATTTTCCCGGTACCTGCAATGTCGTATAAACGGTGAGTCGTGAGTATAATATTATACTTTAATTACAGAATATGGTATTCCTAGCATAATAATATTATTATAGTATATCGTGTAACTATTATAAGCTAATCATTATGTGCCACACACGTTCGTTTTGTTTTTGAATCCCCGAAATCATATTTTTATTATTATCACATTTACAGGCTATAGGCTAAATCATTAAAGACGCGTTGCGTTTTTCACAATAATTTTCAAGCAATTCTAAAAATTACCTTTAAAACCTTATATTTTATCGTTTATTATTCACACATATATTTGAGTTTTTTTTTAGAAGAAAAATGAGATTTTCTATGACCAAAAATGTATTTCCAAAAAGATAAATAGCTATTTTAAACTAGGTTAACTATTTTTAGATAATACAATGTAGTTAATTCTGCCATTAGTTAATCTTAATACTATAGAATATACTGGTTTATTATAAATGTTAAGTTATTAATACCTTACCTATGTCCAAGCTTCAAGGTTCAATAATACAAAAAATATATTGTGTAAATTGCGTAGGTATTTTACCAATTTACTATAATTATAAATTTAAGTATCCACTATCAGTATTGAATTGATACATTCAGTATTAAACCTTAGTTAGAATTCTAAACAAATAAAACTTTTTAAATATATTATTTCTCAATATAATAGATAGAAAAGTTAGAAAACGATCTACTCTTTTACAGTACATATACCTACGTAGTACACTAGTACGTAGGTATATATTATAAATGCATGTTATACCTACTATACAAGTATTCTGTATACAATGTAAAGATCTTATTAAATTAAAATAAAAAAGGCTATATAATATTTAAATAATTCGAAGCGTATAGAAACCGAAAACTATATTCATGTCATAAAATACTAAAATAAATGATATGAAGTGGTTTCTAAGTTAGGTATTTAAGAAGTAAAAATAAAGTTTAACTTTGAAATTAACTTGCATCTTCTCAAAAATAATATGGGGAAGTTTTTCATTATCTATATCAACTTAGACATGCAGTGTTCTTGAAAAATTAAAATAGAATACCTACGACTTACCTATTAATTTTCAAAATAATATTTGTGACGAATTCCTATTCGATCATATCAAGTTTTTTTTTAACATACCTTTACCCAAAACTTAAACTATAAGCAAACCCACACATCTTACGATTCGAATCATGCACGTCAAATCCGTATAAATAATTTCGAAAACATTCAAACAATTGGTAAATAAAATAAATGGTAAATGAAACGAAATCGAAACGGCGAGCGATAATGAGACACATCGCGCGACGACGTGACATTATATTAATATTAATTACGCGACCGTTTACGGGGTTAACAGTCAACACCAATCAAAATGGTTGGTGACAAGACTGATGGTATAGGTACCTATAAATAATACATGGTAATGATGGACGATGGCATGAACAATGGCGATCATATTTCAATATTATTATATTAGATTATAATATATACTATAGTATAACTAGTTAGAAGAGCGTATATTGAAGGTGGGTTTTATATATAGGGTTTGAAATAGGTTGGGGATTGATTCCCTCCTCTTTGTGTTACATGTACTTAATAAATGAATATGTCCGGAGTCGGCGAATGCTCACATATCAAATAAACATTATCACACATACAATGTATTCAACGATACGACGGTGTTGAGGACGCATTTCAAATTTGAATAAATTTTTATGTAGGTACATATATTTGTCTTGTTTGGTCACGAAAAACGTACTTTTTATGCCATAAATGGTAGGTATGGTTTATATTTTTGATAAATTATTATACTTTTCCCTAGTTAATTAATGATTATATTTAATACCTTAATAAATGCCATCGTCTTGGATTATGAAAAATATGTTTGAAACTGTCATGGATATATGCTTACTTATTTGTACATGGTATTATGCACACTGTATAGGTACTCACGTCGGGTCGATGAGGAGCTTGTGTAGGGCACTGCCAAACGCCTCGTGCGTCAAGTCGAAGTATGGTACTTGAATAGCTATGCCTCTATACTGTGCGCGTAGTGAGTTACCCAGCTGGTCGCCAAAAACGGGAATGGCCAACATGGGCACCCCATGGTAGATGGACTCAGTGGTACTTTGTACTCCACCGTGGGTGATGAATAACTTGCAGTTCTTATGACCTAAACAAACATTTTATTATTCAGAAGAAATACAGTTTGCCGAAAATAGAAAATCCTGTCATTTTTGGGAATTAAACAATGAATGCCTACATATTTTTCTTCTACGTACTTGTTTTACAAACATTTTTAATCGAATTAGCATTCTAATAAGGATAATTTTTGTATTAAACATTATCACTTCGTAGATATCGTAATACCATGTAACCGAAACACTGGGCTGCAGCATGCAGTGCTCAATTTAATATACGTAATACTTAAAATCAATAGTATCTAATAGATAGGTTAGCCATAGCTAACTAATAGGTATAATACCCATTGGCCATTATTATTTTACTACGTATTATTTTGACAACACAGCATTAAGATAAAACTTAAATAATATTATATTTAAATTATTTCAACGTTGTGCACATAACTTGGGAACTATCTCTAAACACTTCCCTATTTTCAAATTTTCCAGTAACCTAAAACTATGAATAGTAGTCATTGATAATATTATAATATAAAATATAGATCATTTATTTTTATTTTCACAGTTCATTGTTTTGAAAAGTCTCAACCTGTAGTGCCACGAGCGGTTACGTGATTATATATTCATGTTATCTATTTTCCGGTGTTAAAGTCTAATGGAACCTACCTCTCTTTCCTTCGAATGCACTATATAATTTAAACGTTATTTTGTCGAATAACAATTATAGTTTATCTTAGTACACATTAAATAGTTTAAAAATATAAAAGTAATACAATGCATCAATAATTATTAAACGAGAGCGTATTCTAAACATTCAATTATGTGTTTTTTTAAACATTTAAGTGTGGGATATTTTTTTAATACATTCGTTATTGTTTGTGGCTATAGTTTATTAAATTTGTTTATTTGTATCTACATAATCTGCAGTCATTGATACTAATGTGTTAGTACTATATACATAACATAAATTATGCGTATTTGTAACTTGATTGTGTATAATACACTATCATTTATCATATTATACTTATTATAGTACATATTATATTTAGTATATGAGGGGACATTTCAAAACGTACTATTTTCAAAATTGAAAACATTTAGTTATACATGGTTTCATATGTAAAAATGGACGAGGAATCGAATAGTGTGGTCAAATTGAACCAAAACGTTCTATTTCCCTTGTTAACATCAATCTGAAACTCATAAATGGCGCATAACGCACTATTTCCAAAGGCAAAATTTGTCTAAATGCACTATTTCCAAAATTATGTTAAAGCGTAGTATTTCCCATGTTAAATAGTTTGTTCATTTGACAAATTGACGCAAAACATACCCATTACTCAAATTGTACAAAACGTACTATTTCCAAAGTAGGCCATATTGTACTATTTCCCATAGGATGAAGATAGGGAATATAATTGAGTGAAAACATAACGTACTATTTCCACTGGTAAAAACTAAAAACTGGCCGCCTAAAAATGTCGCCCCTCATATATATTATTTATCAAAATATAATAGTACCTACATATAAGTAATAACTAATAAGTACACTCAGTACACACAATTAATGCAACTCAGATTTTAAAGCTGCACTTATCAATTTATATTTGATAATTTAAAGTTTAAACAGTATAAAATATATTTATTATAATTATATTTATATTTTGTTATACTGTCAATTTAATTGCTTAAAAAAAGACCTTACTCTGTACTTTATTAAAAAAGGCATTTATTAACTAGGTAGCAAATGAAATTAATTAGTTTTAATATTGGAACAAATTAATTTTACCTATATTTATGTACAATATCTACAAACTATAAAATAATGAAACGTCACAATAGCTTCTTTTTGGAAAAACTGACCCCTACATCTATTTCTGTTGATTTATTTACGGCATTTGTTACATAGCATCAGAAATCAGTAGGTTTCATCCTACTTACCAAGCTCTTACGACGCTGAACAAGCAGTCATATTAATACTAACTACGATAAGTACGTACCTAGTATGTCATTTTGGGGAAACCATTTCCGAACGATGACATTCTTGGGTAGTTGCGGGATATCGTCAGTTTCCCATTTCCACAGGACAGTCTGTTCGATTTTCGAGAGTTCAGACAGTAAGAGCGATACTGTTTCCATGGGCATTTTGGACGATTTTACCACCGATCCCAAACTGAAGTAGACTACACCTTCCTTAGCACTTTCCACTATTTGTTTTAGGTCCTGTAAAGCGCACCCAAAAATAAGATATGAACTTTCGAAGGTGCGAAAGAAAATCGACATGGAATTATATTATATTATATGATGTGCAGCCAAACGCTCGTGCAAACAACACTATATTATATATCTGACGATTACTGGAAAATACCTACACATAAACTATAACCTAGGTACTCTTACAAACCTTGGATGGTATTTACCGAAATCAGTGGCGTATATAGGGGGTGGGCACAGTGGGCTACAGCCCCCTCGAAATTACAGTCTTTTTCAATTAAACAACAATATATTTTATTAGTTACTATTATAAGTTATAATAATTCATAGCCTGTTGAAAAATAACAAATACGAATATATTTATAGAAACTATTAAATATATAGTAGACAGTAGCCTCTTAGTAATAGACCACTAGCTAGTTTCTGTATACTATAGCCCACCCCAAAAATTTTTTCTATATACGCCGCTGACTGAAATCAGAACTTCATTGTTTAGATTTTAGATTCTTTTGAAAAAACTGAACACAGAATCTTAAATCTTACAAAAAGTAAGTGGCCCATGTATTGGACGAAATTGTTGATGTTTTCAACCATTTTTCTACTAAAATTAGGATAGAAAAAGAGGTGTGGATGTCGATGGTGCGTGCTATGCTCGGGCTACAGTACAATATTATCATCATAGCATTACTTCAGGCAGTGGTCCGGCGGGAACGCAGTGCATGCCAGCCACGTTCACGAAGCTGGGCACCATCGGCACGGCTGTACCAATGACCGGGTGACTGTTGACCAGTGTCAGCGACACGTTCCGGAGCATGTCTACGAGGTCGGGACGGCGCTCGTGGCCCGGGTACACAAAGTGCTTGTCGGCCACGGCCCGTTGCCGGGGCAGGTATACTAGCCGAGAGACTGCAGTGTAGAAGAACGCGGACACTGCGTTGCTGGTACGCTGCGCGAACGTCATATTCGATCCGAACCTACTGGTCAGGTCCGGAATGTAGGCTGGGTTGTACGGGTTGCTGTGCCACTGCGACACCCTGGAGTTGGAGGAGAATGGCAGCATCTGCACCACTGGGGCTCCGTATTTGTGCCCGATGGACACGAAACACTCGTGGTAGAAGTTCTCGAACAGCACCAAGTCAAACGATGACCGGTCGCTCCTGATGAAGTTCGCCACCGATGGTTTGTCCACACTTGTCTCGCTAATGTGCGGCCCGAACCACCATAAGTGCAACGGCGTGGGTATGAGGTTCACATATTTTGCCACTTTTAGCATGTCGAAATCTTGAAAATAAAAGATACGAAAAATAATCAATCGTTGTAAACATAAAGGTTGGTGAACTTTTGTCTGGATAATAATATTATATTATTCAAAAAAAATTTTATTTAGATACGATTTCTTTGCTCCTAACTCAATTTCACTTGATATATTTTATAATATATTTTTTTGTCAGGTGATTCCATCTAAGCCCACACCATCGCTACCCAAATTCTTAATTAATACATTATTTAATAATGTACCAATTTTTATTTTAAGTGTTTACACTTGTTTACTTTTTTTCCTCTTATACATTCTCTGTTTTCAATTCCGTACTTACCTACTGTTTTAAATTGTACACCTCATCATCTGCTGCATTCCGTCAAATAAATAAATGAACAATTATACAATTTTTCAAAAAATAATTGTCACTATTATTTACATATGATATAAAATATAAATCATTGTATACAAAATGCTTATAGTGTATAGATACGTTTAATAGGTTTTCAGATTTTCTACTTAACTGTGTTTGTTTTTTTGAAAGAAAAAACTCATAAGCACATTACTATAGGTATCTTAAACAGTACAGAATAAAATACATAGATATTTTTCAAAATATTACCTCCTAACGTTTGCTCCACTTTGACGTGACGATACGGCCGTTTAGCGCCGTCCAACGCAAACGGTGCGACAAGAGTGACATTATGTCCTCTGGAAACAAGAGTTTCGAGTAACGGTTTAAAGCCCATGAAATGACTTTTACCTTCGGTCGGCAAAAACGCCAATATACTCAAAGGTTTCGCCGTTAGCTTCACTCCCTCGCTGGACGATCTTTCAGCAAACAACAACAACGTTAACAACGTCAATAGTTGCATCTAAAAATTAAGTAGATAAATAATAATATTAATAATAATAATAGGAAATACGAATATAAGCAAATATCTATACCAAAGCAAAGTTATACTGTGATTCATCTCGTACACAAACATGGTATATTGCATGAACGATGTGCATTTTTTATAATATACAATTATATATTACACAAACACACGATAATATAGATATGGTCGTATGGAATTATCGTACTCAACTATTTTATACAAAAAACAAAAGTTTTATGATAAATGTACGTTAAAATTGTTATTTATTAGGTGGTCATTGGTCATAATTCATTAATATTATAATTAATTTACTCTCGATTATCATTCGTTACTATTTTGTTAATTTTAAATACAAAATATCTAAAAGTCAAAACATTAACTGTGGAACACTAAACTTTCTGTTTATTTTATTGGTAAATTTTATGGCATTTTCATGACTGCATGATCAATGTTTATGTAATTTGCATATTTTTTAAAACAAAAGAATTTTGAATATTACAACTGTCTGAATGATAAAATCTAAGTATATAATATATATTATAAAAGCACTGTCGAACCCCTTGAGATATCGAGATATCGAGTTCTAGAAATTCGACTGTATAATGCATTGTCGGTAGGTAGGTATAATACAAAAATCAATAATTATACTATAGATTAATACACGTACCTATAATACTAGCTACGACTTATAAAAATAGTATAATAATACAACGCAAAAAATAAAACATTGTATTTTTACATTTCTACATTATACTGTATTATATAATATTGCCTATATCACTAATATAATATTGTGAAACCTTGAAAAATAATCGAAAATCAGATTACAAGTATTTAAATATTTCCATATTTACTAACAGATTGTGAATAGTTACCGATGGTAATTTATTGCCAATTGGTATTTACTTAAAATACTTAAAAATATGTTTTTTTTTCAAGTTTTTTATAAGTATCCTTTTTATAAACTTAAGTATTTTGGCAAAATTTAAATAACTGACCACCATTTAAAGGTCATCTTTTTAAGACTGAAATCTTCTTACAATGAAAAATAACCACAGTTCCGTATAATCTCTAGCCCGTATAATTTTTTGTCTTCCTATAATGGAAATTACTTTATGACGAAGAAATCGGTTGGTACCTAGTTATTCCGTTATATGGAGGTTTTCCTGTACTTACTAAAACCTTTAACGTACAAATACATAGATAGTACATTTAAACTGATAATGTATGTAAATGATATTGTAGAATATTTTTTATGTCACCACATTTAATTGTAAAATAATATGAAACAAACAAGATACGAGTATTTTAATTTATTTGATTTTAACACAGAATGCTCATTAAACGCAACTTCGTAATATTTAAAATTATATGAATTAGTTTGAAATAGTGTGTTGTGTGTAAACGTAATCAATGTGGTGACTACATTAACGAGGTACTTATACCTAATACCTATATTATACGTTTTTACTATTCATGGAGGTACCAATACGTTTTTTCGAAAGTATATTTAGAACACATATATAATTATTTATCGAACGCATACACAAGCAATGAGGTATTTAATAACTTTTTGTTAAACAAATATATAGGTAGTAGGTACTTACGGTATTGCAGAATGCTGTTGAAAGAGCAAACGTTCTCATCGTTCGTCTGTTGCCCTAAACAACAATACGAGATAAACGAAACTGCGGACGTCAGCCGGTTATAATAGCCGATGGAATACTGATCTAACAACTACTAACAACTTCTAACAGTACCGAATGACCGTCATGTTACGTAACGGCGGCTATAATAGAGTATGGTAATAACTAATAACAGTGGGAGTAAAAATCTTAATAAAATCGCGCGCATATCATATTATTATTATTACAGAATACAGATGGTTATTAAAAATCCCCAACCATCTGATAAAGCTTACAATTTTATTTTAGATTGATCCAATGTACCTACAAACTATTGTGAAAAGTAATAAGTTCCAAGCAATCTTTAATTTTGTATACAATATTATTAAAAAATCTAATGTACCATCTATACCAACATATTGTTCATAAACATTTGAATAATTTCACGAACACTCAATACTAATTTTTTCTAGAGTAGGGCAATTTCTTATTAAAAACAATTAAATAGATCATTAATTATAATCTGTTTAATTAAAAACGATGAGTAAATCTGATGATTATAAGAAAAAAACAAATATGACGTGATAGAATTATCCTACTATACCCTACTACAAAAAAATCAAATTTAAGTATATTTTAAGTATGCAAATCATTTTACAGATATATACCAAGTCCAATATTCGATATGCATAATAATAGAATATTTCAAATAAATTAAAGTATCTGTAATCTGTTACCTTATGTAACACCATTGATTATAATATAATGGCAACGCAAAAAAAAATTTGTAAATCTAAACTTTATGCAGTGTGTCCCTTAAGGATATATCCATTAGCCGTAGGGGGGGGGAGGCTCGCCGCTAAGACAAAAACTGGTTTGCTGTTATACCTATAAACTAAATAAATGATAGGAATTCATGAGATTAATGAAAATAAAATGTTGGAAGGTCAACATTTTCATAAAATTAAAACTCTATAAAATAACTCTTCAATTGTTTCAAAAATGAAAAAGTTAAAAATTACATTTCTTAACTTTTTTACTAAAAAAATTGAATTTAGTTAAAAAATAAAATATATGTAGTTCTTGTCTCTGCAAGTCTAATAAAAAAAAATAGATTTATTATAAATGTATTATCTCGGGAGATATCTTAATGGGTAAATCATCGTGGGACACTGTATGTATTTTATACTTAATACTTATATTTATTTAATGTACGTATCTACTTTTATACTACCTAGGTACTTACTAAAAAAAATGTTTATATAAAGATTATAAAACTGCAATTTAATAAAAATTAATAAGACATTGATAATATGAAATGATAACAATTTATACGATTGAGTTTAGATAGTAGGTGATTTATTTTTTGTGTATGTGTGTGCGGAATGTTACTTAAAAATTTTAATTTATTTAAATTGTACATACCTATAGGTATGTACAAATAAATGCACATTAAGTAATGTTGTCACACAATTAAGAGTGTACCTACTCAAATTAGTATCAGGATAAAAAAATCCTAATCACCTGTTATCATTAATGCAAATTTGTGGTAGTATTATTATTATAGTTTTAAAAGGTTAGGTATTGCTGTATAATATTATGGCCGGAGGCTAGGGCTAGGATTTTATAGTAAGTACTGAGAAGTAGGTAGGTACCTATAGTATTGAAAAATACGCAATAATATCAACTAAAACAATCTTTGAATATGAGCTACGAGTTACGACTAATATACCCTACAAACATAAAGTACTTGTTTAATTTTTTTTTATATAGATTAATAAAAGATAATAAAGAATTTGAATTAAGACATAGATTCAACGCGATGAAATAGGTATTTTTACTATCTATTCTTATAATTTGTTTCTATTGTTTTAAATAAAAAACAAAACATATGAAAAACATAAATGTAATATAAATTTAATGCATATTATAGTAAATATAAAAACTCCAAACTTAGAAAAAAGCAACTTGTAAATTGTAAATACCTAACATAAAACGGAATTATTTTTTCAAATTCAACCCCACATTTCCTACCAAATAAATACAATACCGGCGTGTACATCACTATATAGGTATTTGTGACAATATCTAAATATTATAGGTAGGTTGTACCGCACATGTTATACAGGTATAGCATTTTCAATAATATAATATATATTTTTAATAATAAAATAGCCTATATGTAAGTATAAATTGTGGTGTGGTACTATCTATGGTTTCAATTGTCAGTTTTCAACATCTATACTGAAAACAGTAAACAAAGAATATATGCAATGTAGGTACAGAGACTTATTGCAATGTTATAGTACTGTACTTAAATAGTAACGAAAAAGCGAAAAACGTTCCAAAGTAATCCGGTAGATCTCACTACATAACTATTATAAAAGTTAAACAGTTTTGTGTGCTCTATCGATGAGATTTTGATAATACTATAATAGAATACAATTATTACACTATATATTTATGTAACGTAGGTATATCGTATATGTACTTATTTATTTTCAACGGATTGAGTTGACATGGATGCTCGGTTCAAGTCTGGTTTCATCACAGCTATATGTAATAGGTACATATAAATAATATAATATAATATAATAATATATTATCTCCTGTGGCACCGATCTATATTTCATGGTAAGGAGAAAAATCCAGGTGTTAGACCCACCTATACTTAAAAAAAATGTTTATCTACTCTCGAATAGTGCATTATAATCGCGATATACAGCAGCCTGGTGACCTGCCATACACATATTGTTATTGCCTATTCTTTACACTCACCAGTCACCATAATTATTAAATTATGTTTAAATATTAAATACGCCTTAATGACTTATCAGTGATTACCCACCCACCCACCTGACCCAACCATAAATAGTTCTGGGGAATTTTCCTTAGTAGATTATTAGAAGGTCAGTGGCGGTAGCTGGAATTATGGAACCTTACTGTGGAACTCGGGGACTGTTCGAAAAGTGGTCGGATATTTTATCGGCAATATCTACCGAGGTTCTAAACAATCCCGATTGTCCGCTGACCCTACACTCTGACCACGGTATAGACACGGTAAAGTCAACCGCCGACCAAATCGTTTGCAGGTCATATTTATCGTCGGTCAGTTAGCACTTCAGAAGCCATCGTGTTGTATGAATTGGCCTTTTTACCTATACGTTTCGATCGCTTCAATGTTTTTTTTTTTTGCTTTTCGAGCCCTTTTTATAGTGTTGCTCAGAGCTACGAAATCCGGTAAATAATATTGATCATAAGTGCCGTCATTTCCGTTTTTCTTAGGGCAAGTCAACATTTTCAACGGCTTATTTGTTTAAAATAATGGGTAGGTATATTAAAATACCACGCGCTACGCTCGCAAATTTGCCTATAGCTACAACTAAATTCCACAGAAAAATAAAATTATTTAACACTTAATTTATAGCCACAGTCAAATTATTACAACAAACAACTACTATAATAGCTTAAAATAAATTAATTTAATTCGGACAATACCTGGTAATTTCGTTAGTTAAGATTCGGTAAGAATTTAAACTTTCTATGATTATTAATTCTTAATTACAGTAATTTAACAATTTTTTTTTTAATTTTTTAAGAGTTTTATCTTACGTTTAAGGAAATTAAGGGTTGCATTGAAATACTATACATTTAGCTGGGATTAAAACTGCACACTATTTTTAATCTACAGACCAGATGTATCATAAACGTCAAAAACTTTTACTAAGCTTCCCAAAAAGTTTGGTAAAAGCACTCAATTTTGTTTTAAATTATGATATTCTTATAAGCTGAAGTGAAAAAATGACTTATGTTTAAAAAGAATATGAAATTGTAAAACATGTACAAAAATATTGAACTCTTATAATCTTGTGTAATTATTGTGACGAGTATAGGTACCCATATACTTGTTGACCGTAATTCATTCTAATAATAATATATTTTACATTTAAATATATATAAATATTTAAGGAGTTAAAGTGAGTGGTTTTGTCTTGTATTTATTCTAAATTGTATAATTTTTATGATGTATATACATCTACTTAGTATATACTAGTATATACTTTGAATTATTTACTTGATTCGATTATCGATCTCGATGTAGTTCACTACATGACATTATCTAGATTTTAGTTAGAATTTTTGTACTCAAAATACTTTTTATACACTTATAAAATAAATACATTTCTCACTCATAACAAAATCTAAAAGTGTTTTTAAGCGAGCTGAAAGTTGTACATAAAAGCTCAATAACAATATACATCGTATATGTATGATGTGTAGGTAGGTATATTATTATGAATTGAACAAAATAAAAACTTAATCAAACTTATATTGAACCAGGCTGCAAAATTGTATTTCAAAATATTGTATATGTATTAGGTACTTACTAACGGAACTGACTTTATAGTTTTAGAAAGGTCTGAATGGTATATTTTTATAGTTTAGGTCAAGGCCGAGATAAGGTATCGTAAGGCGGACAATTGAGTGTCACTCTGCTGTACAGACGTACAGTAGGTTACAAGTGGGTGACAATAATGGATGCTGTTAAATTTGAATTCAATGATATAATATCATTGTATAAGAAAAACGATTCTGAGCGAAAACGGTCAGTCAGCCTATGATATTACTAAGTATATTTGATGATATTATTGTGAATAAAGTAATTTATATATGACATATTTACGCGGAACCTTGTTTTAAATTTTTAATCCTTAGCTATAAAATTTGAAAATTTATACATTTTTAACTAAAAATCTTTATTTAATTATAAATTTGACATATTCTGTCAAAATCCAAATTTTAAATGTTTATAAAAAAAAATTGTGAATATGTTTTTTCAATGTTTTTCAACTGCTATAGTAACAATATACCAGGCAACGCTTTGCATTAACTTTTCAAGCTTTTTTACAGAACAAATACATTTTCATTGATTTTTATAGAAAAAAAAACTAAAAAAATGAAAACTGACGTAGTCCGTAAAAAGCTCAAAAAGAGTCAAAATATTTTCAAAATTGTATGGTGTATAGAAAATGAAAATATAAACATTCAGTATAATTTTCATGTATCTACAGTTATTCGTTAAAATATATAAAATCGCTTCATGAGAAATCGAGTGAATATCCAATGTTGTAAACATATGAACTTCAAACGCTCATAAAAATTTAATTTGAATGCTCGAAGACATTTTTTTTTTATATAAAGATAGACAAACTTATGAATAATCTTGTATTACATTTTAAAATCTTAGATTTAAAAAGAAAAATTTTTATGAATTTTTAACTTAAAATAATTTGCAAATTTTCATCATTTTTATGTATTTTGTCAATATTTGAACTTTTTATGATTATAAAAAAAAAGTTATGACTATGGATTTTTAATTTTTTTCATCGGTCTTTGAAACAATATACTAGGAGCCTTATATTATATTTTCAAGTATTTTTAACCAACAAATACAATTTTATTGATATTTATAGAAAAAAACTAAATAATATGGAAAATGAAAATGTCCGTAAACAGCTCAAAATAAGTCAAAATATTTGGAAAATGTTATGGCTTATAGAAAATGCTAGTATAAATATTTAGTCAACATTTCATGTACCTACGGTCATTTGTTTAAGAGTTTCACCAAAAACCAAAATCGACTTTTAAAAAAAACAGATTTTGCTTACAAATTCCCGTTTTTCCTTAATTTTTCTTTTGTTTTTCAAGGCACCTTTGAAAACTACTGGGAAATTTTTACTTTTTAGCCCCCAAAGTACCAAGTAGATTCACTTTCCTATCAGAAAAGATACTGTTGAACTGTTGAAGAATATCTAAGCATTTTTACTGTCCTAAAAGGTGACGACAAACACAAAAAAAAAGGTGCTCTGCTGTACAGTAGGTTACAAGTGGGTAACTGTATAATGGATTGTATTAAATTTGAATTCAATGATATAATATCATTGTATGAGAAAAACTATTCTGAGCGGAGACGGTATGTTAGTCTAGGTTTAAGTCTTAAGACACATTATAAACATATCAATGGTAATAAAAAAAATATGCAGAGTATTTTCATAGAGCATACTTCTTATTCATTATACTATGGTAGATTGTATGGATAGGCCATAATATTTTGATTTTTTGATTTTTTAGTTTCATATATCCCCGAATAATATTTTTAAATTACAACAAATAACTAAAATGGTTATTCTAGGTTTTTTTTATGTAATTTCGTCCAAATTTGAACTTAAAATTACTATAAAAATAAACTGTGATTATGTATTTTTTAGATTTTTTGGTAAAAGAATTAACTACTTTCATGGAAACTTGTTTTAAATGTTCAATCCTTAGATATAAAAGTTGAACATCTTATACATTTTTAACAACAAAATAATTATTCAATTTTAAATTTTATAAATTTTGTCAAAATTCGATCTTTAAATGCTTATAAAAAAAAATTGTGCAACTGTATTTTTAATATTTTTCAACTGATATTGTAACAATATATCAGGAGCCTTGTATTAAATTTTTACACTTTTTGGCCCAGCAGATAAAACTTTATTGATATTTATAGAAAAAAAACTAAAAAAATTGGAAACTGAAAATGTCCGTAAATAGCTCAAAAAAAGTCAAAATATTTTCAAAATTGTATGGTGTATAGGAAATTCTAATATAAATATTCAGTGAAATTTTCATGTATCTACAGTTATTCGTTTTTGAATTACAACAAAATAAAGAAATCGCTACATGAGAAATCGAGTGAATATCCAATGTTGTAAACATATGAACTTCAAAAGCTCATAAAAATTTAATTTAAATGCTCGAAGACATTTTTTTTTATATAAAGATGGAAAAACTTATGAATAATCTTGTATTACATTTTAAAATCTTAGATTTAAAAAGAAAAATTTTTATGAATTTTTAACTTAAAATAATTTGCAAATTTTCATCATTTTTATGTATTTTGTCAATATTTGAACTTTTCATGATTATCAAAAAAAAGTTGTGACTATGGATTTTTAATTTTTTTCATCTGCCTTTTAATCAATATACTAGGAGCCTTCTATTAAATTTTCAAGTTTTTTTAACCAATTAATACAATTTTATTAGAAGAAAAAAAACTAAAAAAAAAATGGAAATTGAAAATGTTCCTAAACGGTTTAAAACAAATGATACTATTCCGAAAATTTCATCGTGTATAGAAAATGCAAATATACACAACAAGTGAAAATTTCATGTATATACGTTCATTTATTTTAGAGTTACATAAAAAATGAAAATCGATTTTGTGGAAAACCGACTTTGAGTAAAAAGTCCCTTTTCTCCTTAGTTTCTATGTTGTTTTCCCGGCGCTAGTGAAAACTATTGGGAGTTTTAAAATTTGACATCATTAATGCCCCAACTAGATTCACTTTCCCATTGAACAAGATACTGTTGAAGAAAATCGAAGCCGTTTTACTGCCCCAAACCGTGATGACAGACACAAAAAAAATAAAAATAAAAATAAAAATAAAACACACATCATTGTAAAATCAATACATTCATCGTTCCACTCAGAATCTAAAAGTATTTTTTATAAAGACAGGAATGCAATACTGTATGTATACATTGTACCTACTACATATACGGGAAATAAAAGCGGGCAACGGGCGGTAACAACAACTATATAATATGCATATATAGATATGTGCACTGTAGTACACGAATATAATATTATATAGTACCTATATCGTACTTTGTATATACTGTCATAATATACAGTATTGTAGTAGTTTTTGTTAGTTTGAATTTTTCAAGGCCTAACCGATACACGTTCACGCAATCGCGCATTATAATATTATTATCGAGCCGCCACTGTACCGATTATCACACTATTCCCGATGGGATACGCACGCACACGAACTTAGATAGTATACACATATATGGTATATACCTATATATGGATTTTAAGGACCTGTTAGGAAAAGCGGAGGTAAATAATGATAATAACGACGACGACGGAACACAATTGGCACGCGGTGGATAAGGGGATAGGTTGTGCTGGATGGTGGGTACAGGGTAGTTGTCGGCTGTTGGGGTACTGGAGGGAGACGCGTAAATAGTGATCGGAGTATCGGACCACCACTCGGTGGCGGGGTCGGCAGCACGGAGGGTTTCATTCAGAGTGCGACGCGTGGGCGTCGCGACAGACCCCTATAAAACCTCACCCCGGCCGGGCGGACCGTGACAGTTCCGGAACGAACGCCGAGCACACGACACGTCGCCACTAGCGCAATCACGATACCAAGAAGAAAAGAAAACTTACACAGTGACTATAGGAGCGACTATAATATCTACCTGAAAAATACGAAATAAATTAAATAACCAACAAGTGAACTGTAAGTAATTCGCACTAGTAATATATAATATATATGGTACATTTTACTCAATGCTATTTTTATAGTACCTACTTATATATATTTCGACAGAGCTTTCTTTAACATTTTTACTGTTTTTATGAGACCTTATGCCATTGCTTTTGTATTTACCGAGAAGGTACAAGGTACCTAACATTAAATATTATTAACGAGCTCCACAGTCTGCCCCGCTACGTACCTATATGGACCAATGTATGATTATAATTTAAGATAAAATAAAATAATATTATATTTGAATTATTATAATACTTATTTATTTGTTTATACTTTATAGTATATACTTTATAATATAAAGTGATAACAAAGTATACAATATTATTAAATCAATGATTCCGTTTTAATATTTTGAATATAACGCAGGCTGGGAATCAAACAAATTGTTCAGTTGAGCGTTTTAAAAGTTAAGACATTTAAAAAATATGCTTCCACCCGAGCGATTTTAAATGTTCAATATCAAAAAATTCGCAAAGTTCCATTCCATAAATGTAAGTTAAGGTATTGCAAAAAAATTCCTGTTAAGTACTCAAAATATTAAATAACAACAACAACAACGACGACGATATTAAGATGCATGACAATATTATTATATTATGGTTGCATAGTGCATAGTACACTTATTTCCAATAGCACTTTTTATCTTAACAATAAATTGAAGAACATAATATTTTATCGATGTATACAACACAGTGCTTGGTTACCTATGACTTGGTGAGTCATATAGAATCTTTTGTTTTTGCTAACTTTTTAAATATCATTTGATGGTAATACATTGATTCAAAGACTATTAAAAATTCAGAAAAATAATCTTTAACCCAACAGCTAAATAACTATTTTCCAATTTTTTTGGTGTAGATCCCTTTGGTCCCAAGCTTGCGATAAATAAAAAGTATCACTTTGCAGGCTTGGCAATTGGCAAGCCTTGAGAGTGGTTTTATAGCTAAAATGCTCGACGAATGACCCACATCATCGAACACGATTTTCCCGCATATTGGAGTTAGTGTAGAAAGCCAGTTTAGTTAAGTTAAGTAACAATATTAATTTTAAAAACTTAAAATATCTTCTTCTATCAAATATATTAAATCTAGTAGTATATTTAACTTTTAGAAACTTTTTAATATAATATCAGTATTTCATATTAACTCTAACGATAGATTTTTTACAAAATGTAATTTCAACAATCTACAGCAGTACTTGAAAGTTGTATACACAACCAATTAATAATCAATTACAATTTAAAAGTTACTTTGGTATATATATTCCGATAAAAAAAATTTGATAAAAATTCTTGGATGTTATATCTATTGCTATAATGATAATAAATAAACACAAATTAAAATTTCTTATTAAAATGTAAATTAAGTAATCATTAAAAAACATTTTTATACATTTTATATGTTTTCCACATAATTTTATACTAAAAAAAGAATTTAAATTACCATTTTGTATTGATCAGTGTCATCATGTAACATGTTCAATATAAATTAAATTGTTTTTAAATATATAAGTAGTATGTTTCAGTTTAAGTTCTATATGAATTAATGTTTGCTTTGCACATCCTGAAAATATTTTGATAACGAAAACCTATAGTAATATAAAATTTCACTATAGGTACTAACAACTATACTAAAAAACATTCAGTGTAAATTTTCAGATTTTCAATGACCGAAAATAAATATTTAAAATTTTCAACAAGATTAAACTATTATATTCATACATTAAATTTACTAAACCTAAATATTTAAAAATAATATAAATATCCTAAATATAATTATATAATATACAGTAAACGAAAATAAATCGTGTTACGTTATTATAATAATGGTTGGGTTGGCTACTTTCAATAAAACGTTTGATTAATTGAGTTAAGTAGGTACCTACCTTAAAATAAACCTGTACCATACTATAATAATATTCTAAAATTACAGTTTTCTATCACATTTGGAGATGAGAAGAAAATTTTAAAACTAATTTCGAATAACAAATTGAAATAAGTACCTCGCAGTACCTTGCTGCTGGTGGACAAAGATACAAATTTTTAGTGATTAATATTATTATTTTTTTTTTTTGTCGATTATAGATGAACTTATTAACTGCCTTAAACTTCGCTGTCATAGCGACCATGGTCACGTGCCTAGCGTGGCCTGCCACGGCCCAGGTGTACAACATGAATCGGTATGGCAAACAGCAGTTGACCCAAAAACAGTATCGATACGGCAACCCGACATGGGCAAACGGAGCTAATCGGGCCGGTGGTTGGGCGTCATCCTCATACGGTAACATGATGAGACATTATCCGGTGTCAATGGCCCGATACGGAGCTATAATGGGCGGAGGTAGACAAACGCAGTCGCCAGACGACTATTATGATGGCGAAGCTAGAGGATCGGTCGCATACGATCCCAGCCCCAGACGGTACGACCGGTTGGACTACGCTGTAGTCAGGTATCCGAATTACGGTGTTGGTTATGGTGGTTACGGTGGTTACGGTGGTTACGGTGGTTATGGTTATTATCCGATGACCAGTCTGGCCGCGTCGGGTGGTAGCGATGGTGTTGTCGTTGACGACGATTTGTTGTATGACGATGATAACGATGACCGTGACCGCGACCGCGATGACGACGATAACGACGATATGTTGTTTGGGGATCATTCCGGTGGTCAAATGACTGCAGCAAGGTATCCTATGACGGACAAAATACACAATTTTCGGAAGGTGTTCATGTCAAACCTCGTGTCACCATCCAACGCGTTCAAGTCACCCAAAGAACGGCAGCTATACGACTTTTGGGAGTCCCTGATCAATGGCGACTTGGATGACATGCAGCAGACCGACGATACCATCGGACAACAGCGTCTAGACCGCGAACGGCCACAGCATCAGTCGCCCACTTCATTGCTCTATCAACATCTGCCGCCGATATTTCTCAAGCTGCAGCAACAGCAGAAACAGAAGCTACAGAACCAACAGCACCTGCTGAAGCAGCACTACAAGTCGGTTGACGATCAGACACCACCACCACCCCTGTCCCCGCCTTCGACATCATACTTGGCGTCGTCGTCGCCACTGCATACCGTACCACGTGGAAATTTCTACAAACAGTGGGCGAACGGATCGCCACTAATCAAGAGGTCTTCGGCTGGTGGAATGCAGCAGACGATTTTACCATCGTCTTTATCATCATCATCTTTGGACAACGAGGACGTACGGCAGTTGCGTGAGCTAAAATCTAACAACGGTATCACCAATACGACAGCCACAGCGACAACAATGACCACGTCGACCACTACAACCACTTCCACGGTCGCCGGTGTGAGTACCGCGGCAGTGCCATCGCCTCTCATGGCAGACGGAGGACAGAGAGAGTTCGTGCTGCCCAGACCAGCGGGTGAGAAGACAGGTTTGGAGAGTCTGTTGGAGGTGATCGCCGAAGGTGGTCTTCGTGGAAATTACGGCGATAACAGCAATGTGAGTATACACTTTACATTCAATAATCGTAAAAATCCTGCTGTGCATGAATGTTGGTTAACACCAGTATAGACTGTATAGTATTTACGTCAATGATATAATATTATTACTGCTGTTTTCCGTTTTCATCACGATACGCGGTCCCGTTTGAGTGCTGTACACTCAAAGACAATTTAAAAATTTTATATTTATCATAATATGATAATTGATAATACTCTGGAAATATCGAAATGAAACATTCGAAGACATATAGCCATCTAGGTAATAATAATTATTAATACATGTCTTTAGAAAATATGATGATGTATGTACGTTAGGTATGTATATATAGTTATAGTTTTTAAACAGTGAGTAGTGTTTTTTGTATGTATAATGTATATACTGTATATTGTACTCTGTAGTGTGTATAATGTATCACTAAGGTCTAATATTAAAAAAAGATTATACAAATCAAGTTTTAAATATATTGTATAAAAATGCATAACTAATATTATATCATATTAAATTTACGGTTAGTTGATAAGAATTCATCGTAAATGTCGTACACACTATAAATAATTAAAATACAAATAATGTATTATGAGGTCAATCTAAGCTAGAACTGTTGAACTATAAAAAGAAATAACTATCTGTTTATTCACAAATGATAAAAATTAAGTGAAGTAAGGCTCAAAAAAATAATAATTGTGATTAATGAAACTAGGTATAGATTATAGCATTCTCGCGTGTTTAGAACGCACTCATTGCGATCAGGAAATTACAAATATTCCTCTGTAAATAAGCGTCACATAGGGTAAATCCACTGAGTAAGTGTATTTCGGTAAGTGGTTAACCGAGATCATAAAATGTCCACTGCTTTTTATTTATTTTGTTGAAACATGCAAGTGCGTCGACGATCAACATTATTTTTTAACTGCAAAACAAAAATATTAAAATAGCGTCAGGACTGAGTTCGAGGGTTATTAATTAATAATTAATCTAGGTAGTTCTAAATTATTATTAATGCTATACAGCTGCGTTGACAGACCGGGAAAGTTCTATATACGTGGAAAAAAGCATGAGAGCATGCAATGTTTCAGTTTTTTACGTAGTTTGTGAGTCATGGAATGTATAATCACTAATCGATAATATTGATCCAATTCAATATTTACTACTGCAGTGGGTAATAATGTAATATTATTATAATAATATTATATTGTTTAATGTCAACCAAAAAGGTTAGAAATTAAAATATATTATGTTAGTATATGGTCTACATAGAAAAGTCGGACAGGCATGTATCCAATATAATAAAATAAGTACCTTTAAATATTTTTGAACTGACAATAAGATACAAACGGAGGCATATGTGCTGGTATTTTATAGAAAAACAAAATAGTACATACGTTCTACGTTTTATACACAAGTCACACGCTCATGTCTCACACATGTGACTATGTGAGCCATATTACCTATGTTATACGGTTAGCAAGCAGTAATAATGTCACTACTGGGAGTAGTTAAAACTACATCGCTGGAATGGTTCTGTGGCCAAGTGACGCATTATAATAGAAAACATTTATTTTTAGGGACCCTAGACATTTATAAATTATACTTTATAGTTTTGTCATTGGAGGAAAATCGAAATATTCGTACGCACTTAAATTGCCATCATGTAAAAATCCGTCACAAGAGTTGAATGTTTGCTTTAGTTCTGTACATAATTTATGTAGTTGGTACTTAGTAGGCATATAACAATAATATTGTAAAAGATAAATTTTTACTTACTTTAATTTATTTTTAAGTTGAATAAAAAAAGTACAAAATTCTTGCACCAATAACTATTATGTTTACTAAAGACTCTAGAGGGCTCTTGAAAATGTCAAGCATCTACGGTTATTCGTTTTTAAATTACAACAAAATAAGAAAATCCATGAGAAATCGAGTAAATATCCCATATTGTAAGAATTTGAACTTAAAACGTTCAAAAAATTGAATTTGACTGTCTGGTAGACATTTTTTTTTTACAAGGCTAGACAAAGATATTAGAAATCTGTATACAATTTTCAAATCTAATATATAAAAAGAAAAATTTTTATGCATTTCTCAAAAAAACTCAAAATAATTTGTCAAAATTCAAACTTCAGTTCCTCATAAAAAATTATTATGGATGTATGCTTAACAAATTTAAAAAAAACACATCATTGTAAAATCAATAAATACATCGCTCCGCTCAGAAACTAAATATTTGTACATTATAAAGTTAGAACGTTATGTGTTGGGTTTAATTTAGTTTCTATATATATATTATAAGTTCTCTTGTAGTGCAGAATAGCATTTACCAAGTCGGCAGTTGCATTATACACAGATACATAGGTAATATACATAGATAATATTATATACATCTCTCGAGTTGATTAATAAGGAAAGGGCCATTTACCTTAGTATCATCAAGTCTAGTAGCTGGTCTAGGTAGGTAATTAGTCAGCAACTGTGGTTAGGGTACATACATTACAGTAAACGATCCTCGAACAGTATAAATTAACTATGTAGGTACCTAATTCTTAAAGTTAAAAAAAAATACTAAATAAGGAAGGTAAGACGTTAAATTTAATTCTAAAAAAAGCACTTCAAAACAACTTTCTATTTAATATAAGACTACTATAAGAAATTTACTGTGCCATAGAAATAAATAAATAATATTAATTTTTTTTTTTTTTAATAAAACCATTTATAAATATCAACTTCACCCGATATTTTATGTTCTGTTGTTCTGTTTTGTAACGAACATATTATATATAGTTTATTTTTATTTTCTTCTGCGTCAGTATGGCTACACAATACAATATAATGGTTGTTGGACATTGGTTAGTAACCCGTACGTTGTTCTATGTTAGAGAAACGTTCAAGCGTCAACGATTTTATTATGAGAATAGGTACTATGGTTAATTTTAAAATTAAACTTTTTTTATTACCTACTCCAAACCCACATACGTTTTTGTACTACCTATATACTTTCAGTGTAGTCTACCAATGGTTTGACATCGGTTTATTTTCGTTTTTATGACGGTACCTATATACATTGAATATTTTATACAGTATACGTATGGACTGTATATTACACAAATACAAAAAAAAAAAATATCTTAACATCGTGCAGGATATATTGCCTTTATAAAATTTAGTATACAACTAAAAAATATTGATTGATTTCAACGGTAGAGTGTAATGCAATTTATTTAACGTAGAATCCAAAATGAATCTTTGCATGAATATCTCAATTGGATTATTCTATTATGTGATTTCAAATATATTGGGAAATTTCGCATGAGTTTTATTGTATTTAAAGATTACATTTTATATTTTTTCTTCAACGTTAGTTAAAATAATGAACTTGTATATTTGTAGGTAATACTTTACCTAAATATAATATATATGTCTGAGGCTACTTTGGTCTTAGGAACGTAAATACATAATTTATTTAATGTACCTATATACGAATTACATTAACAGAAATTCATTTAAATTCAATTAATCTTATTTGCGTAACGAGAGGATATCGACATAGGTAACTTGCCTATATGAAATTTGAATTTCTAAAATAATATTGATTTATACATTGACACGTTAATATTGTTTCTATTATAGTACCTACTGCCTATTATATTGTTATCAGTACATACCTATTATTATAGTACCAGATTAATTATTGTATTTAAATACAAATTTTTATTAAATACTTATATAAATCGTTTGGTATTGTACATGGAATGCAAGTATGCCCTTGTGGTACAATAGCTTTAGGTATTTATATATGTTGATAGTAGCCATAATGAATAGTTTTTAATAATCAATGAATATTCATGAAGTTAATTTATTCAAAAATATAAAGGCGAAATCAATGCACAGTAATAGTAATATATACCCTGCAGTAGTGCAGTGGTAATATTTTCGTTGGATATTTTAACAGAATTTAAAGACATCAGTTTGAATATTGAGATATAAACACAAATAATTTATATTTATACTTGTATTTAGGTTAAGTAAACATGCATGCTTAATAAAAATAAATAAATTTACAAATAAAGCATATTTGTTCAATATAAATGGAAATTTAAGCGGGTAAAAACTACATTTCAGAAAACACCAGGAAATTGTTAATATAAATTGGTTTTATAAACTTTTTAAATTTCAATAAACTAAATAAACAAATATTTATTTTCATCATAATATGTTTATTATTTTATATTTTATCATAGTATATCGTCAAACATGTTATTTATTATTTATAAAATTGAAAAAAATAATATAATTTACTGAACGTTTTATTAATTTGTTATTTAAAATATTTGAAAAAGAAAAGAAACAAAACAAATGTATTTAATGATTTATTCGATAGTGTCAAAAAATATGGAAATAATATTATGCATTTCATAATTTGAGTATTGTCTTAAATATATTATATGTCATGATATTATATCGATTATAGAATATTATATTTTTAAATTATATTTTTAATGAAGTTTGTTTATAATTGTTGGTATTTTTTTTTCTGGTTAGAAGACAAATTCCCTATTAAATAGGTATTTAATTAAAACTTCACAATAGTTTGAAAAAGCTTTACATTTAATATTTTAAGACTGTATGATTTAATAGTTATAAAATATATATTTTATATACGAGCTATTATCTATACCTACATTAAATTTTTGACATTGGTCAAGTGAATTGAATGTTGTACAAAGAATTTATTTAAATAGTATAACTATTATTAATTGTATTAACTGTCGAGCTATTATAGTTTTTTACTAAAGGCTAATAAAAAAAAAAAAAAAAACTATTATTAATTAGCACATAAGTCATAATACTATAATATTTGTTAAATGAATAATACAAATCGTGAAAATAATTGACATGTCCAAGATTCCAGGTTATTTTCTAAATAAATCATTACTAAACAATTAGTTTAAGAGCATGCATTTCTTTTACATTTACCGATTTTCACAAATATAATCGAGCCCAATATTATTAAATATGCGGGTACTCTTGCAATATAATTTTAAAGCAATGTGAAAACCATAATAAATTCACAAATGTTATTAAATTGTATAAACATTGCTTAACTTAATTATTATTTAATTGATTTAAGTTGAAATAGTTAACATTTTCTAAGATATAAATACTCATTAGGTAAAAAATATTATTCCTTGAATACATAGGTAATTACAACCATTAGGTAACCTATACAATAATTTATTTAGTATGGTATCTTTATTTTTAGTTTCCTTCATATGAACTGTTTCTCAAAAATCTCAACACAAATTACATACAGGGCCGGCTCAATGCTTTAAAAAAATAGGAGATCGCCTTGGGGTGGTAAATTAGGGCAAATCCCCTCATCAAACAAAAAATAACTATTGAATAGTTGAATAAAATTATAATAGTTAATTTTGATTGTAATTTTTAGGCGACAAAATATCGTATCTACCGAATTTTTTTAGATTCATGAAAAGTGCTGTTTTTCAGGATGTTAATCGTAGAAAAGAGTGATAATATTATGGTATTTACCTTAAAAAATAATAGGCGCCTAATTAATAATTAAATATATCACCACACGTCAGTATAACATAATAATGAACATTATCCGGTTTTGTAGAAGCACAAAGTCTGGGTAGTGGGCAAATTATTATTTTGTTTGATTCATATCTGTTTTTTATTCTTAATTCCTAATTTATGGCCGAGTGTAAATTAGTACAGTCACGAATTAAGGTAAACTAAAACATTAAACAAACTAAAAAAACAAAACCACCACCAACTCGCGAGGGAATAAAATCATATAATTTATATGGTGGTTTACGTGTCCGGTGTTTAAATTGTATTACTTTTCTCTAACCGTGACGTCAACGCTAGGACAATCGATACGGAGTCTCTTGGCGGCGGCGGCGCTCGGATTCTTGAATGGAGGTCGGAAATTTGCCGGCAACTGCGCGTATGACGTCAATACCGAAAATAGAAACTTGTATATCGCACGCCGTTGAATGAAACCCCACCCCATTTCGCTCCTCTCGCGAGTTTCCACCCCTTAACATTATTATCACCACTGCCTCCCCAACCACCTACCGCTTGCAAAATGCCATGCCTGACGTCATACACGCACACGCGACCCCGCGATATCCAGCCGAACCTTGCTAACCCCCAAAAGAGTAACGCGCCGAATATTTATGAGGCTCTCCTCGTCCTCTCCATTTCTATCTTTCTCGGGGAATGAAGTAGGGTAGTTAGGTTAACACTGAGACTCACCACCCACACACAATTTTACCGTTCCACGCCCACGGATCCACTTCACCCGTCATGACTCTCGTCCCATGCTTGAAAGCGGGCATGGATAATAACGCAGATGACTTTTATTCGCATTTAATTTTTTTTCTCCCATATAAAAATTTAAAAACGTCCAGCGAAAACAACTATCCATAATTGTCTATAATATTATACACTGTGCTAAAGACATTACATTATTGTGTTGGGTTATATAATGTAATATAAACTGTATAAACTCGTGCCTTGAAGACAAAACGTCCTAGTTCAGAAATTAGAGTTACATAATGTTATTTCAAGTCGCACGAGCCTATACGCCATACTGTCTTATAGTGTATAAATTATATATGATAATTTAAAATTACAATATATAATTAAATTTCAAAACAATACAATTTCAACAATATTGTCACAGAGTTATATAGGTATTTTATATCATATTTTTTTTGTAGATACCTTTACTCATTATATTTATAGATAATATGATATCATTGTATCAATTTATTGTTTTAAGATATTATGTAGAATACAAAATTTATTATTGTATTTTATATTGTTTTATTACATAACAGCATATATTTTCAGAAAAGGTGACTAAAGTATTATTGAATGGATTTTAAACATTGAGTTTTCAGTGTATTGGGAGATCTAAGACCCTATGTTGACCCTATATTTCTATTATCTTTTTTATCGTTCTTTCTCTACTCTTGGAATTAAAAAAACTATGTATCATATAAAAATCAACAGGGACCATATCGTATTCTGACTTCTGAGTCTCTTTCTTAATTGAATTGGGATGTATATACTCATGAAATAAAATAAAATAAATTGAGAGTAACTCTGTATTCTTGAGTTTTCCTCTTTATTCAAGTACTGCATTTATGAAAAATGAAAATATAACCTAACTTAACACGCACGCACATACACACACACACACACACGAATATATATATATATATTATAATATGCAAAGGGATGATTAAAAATGTGGCCTCAACCACATCAGATTGTTGAATCCGTTACTTTTCGCTAACAGTGTCGGGTGACTGAAGAAATGAAGCTACCTTGTTTACATTAGTTTTCAAATGAGTTGCTTCAAGTTTTAAGTTACAATTTTACGACACTGATGAATTTATACATATATATACATAATATATGAATGGTGTCAAAAAAGTGGTTACTTACACCAGTTACGTCGTTCTTGGAATAATAGTATAAAATACTCTGTACATAATACTCACAGCTTGTATAATTGTATTATTCTGTACAAAATATAAAACAAAAGACCACAATAATTTCAGTTCAATAAAATTTGATATATTTTAAATGCAGTAAAGATTTGAAAATATATAATTTGTTGGAAGTACGTAAACGTACAATAAGTTTCATAGATAATTTATTATTGTGTATAGTTACTGTTGTTTATTAATATGAATTTATTACTATTTTTAATATCATTATTATACATAGGTGAAATATATTTTTTGCAGTCCATCACATTTGAATATTTTGATCTTAACTCTTTAGGCTTTAGTCGTTTGTAATAATATACACTAGTTTAAAATACAAAATACTGTTTTCATAAGGCGTAATTATTATGAAAAAAAACTTCGGTGGTATTAACGTGCAATATTTGTTTGTTTTTCAGTTTTCCAAAGAAGCCAAAGTAAATAAGAAAAGATCATTCGTTTCCGATGAGACGTCATTAGCAGCTCAACTTGGTGCGCTTCGAAAAAATTAAGATATTATATTGTATGAAGAATAAAATGTGTTATAAGTTCGTCAAAGCGCGGAATATACTAAAAACTATATGATAATAGTAGTGTAAATAATAAATTTTCTTTTATTCAATACGTTCGCTTAAGTGTAAAGTCAATTTCCTAGCCGTTCTTCTTTTTTAATTTACATTTTTTAAAAGCATGTGTGCACTTTATGATTTTATTCTCCTTCCCCGTTGAAATACACTTATTGTTGGATACCACAAAATATTGTTTGGTTTAATAACATAATTTCATTAAGGAGCGAAGACTGAATGAAACGTTTCATTGTACCTATTATACATGCATTTATAGTGTCTATAACAAATACAATTCAAATAATCACTTGTAAGTTTAAAAGTCGGTATTTCTTATTTAAGTATTAATTTTACTCTAAA
Organism: Macrosiphum euphorbiae; assembly: GCA_949089665.1. NCBI lineage: Eukaryota > Metazoa > Arthropoda > Insecta > Hemiptera > Aphididae > Macrosiphum > Macrosiphum euphorbiae. Next base: position 45,105,368 of record CARXXK010000003.1, on the reverse strand, counting down.
TATTGTTAATTAAATTGCGTTTACCATCTATATATATTAACCCTATTGATATTTTATATTATCTTGATATTTAAATTTTTGTATGCTGTCCATTCTTGCACTTTTATGTAATTTCCCTGTACATAATAATAATAATTATCGTGATTTGTTTGTAAGATTTAATAATAATTATTAATTATAGGTACTATTCGTCATTAAGTACCTATACGTAATATAATATTGTAGTCATGAATGTAGAATGTTATATTTAAATAAAATATTATCAACTAAAATATCTAGAATTTTTTTTTTAATGTCATAAGAATATGTGGGTATGTGAATGAACAACATTATTAAGATTTATACTTTTTCAAGGACATTATATGATTGAAAACTGTTTTATACATATTGAGTACGTATTGAGACATACGATAATATTATTATAGAAAAATACCATCACAGCAATTTCCGTTTGTAAAAAAATGATTTATTACAATAACTTATTGCCACTTATTCCAACTCTATATTAATTTGGAAATTTACCTCTTGATCTCGGTCCAATTTTTTGTAGTCAAACGTTCTCAGTGGAAAAGATATTTGTGGAAATTGATATTTCAAAATTGGCCTGTGAGTGGATACTTTTTGGGTACCTGGTATTGACTATTAGACAATATTATGGTACGATATCGTAATATTATACCTTCAAACAGTCACACTATATTATCAAATGACAGAAATTATGATATTAATAATAATAACTTATTAGGCAATAATAACAAAAAATATAGCTTACAATTTTTTTTTTTAAATGCTTGTTTTGGAGAATAAAAATGGATTCAATTTTCAAATTTGAGAGGTATATCTGGTGAAGAATCGGAGATAAAAATTCCCAGTACCAATTTTCCAAAATAATCGAGGAAAACTAAATAAAATTTACGGAAAAACGGGAATAACTTTCCAGCTTTTGACAAAACCGAATTTGATTGAAATTCTAAGTGGAGCAATCAATATATATACATTCTACGACCGAGTGTGTTTTATTTTAATTTTTTATTTTGTCTATGTGAAGGTGCACGTTTTATTGAAGGTAGACAAAATGCTACAACCTTTCACTTTGAGGGTGGTATCTGATAGAAAATTGTATCTAGTTGGCACTTTTAGAAAATCAAAATTAAAAACTACCATTACTTTCCAAAATAAGATATAAGTTAGATCATCAAATCATAGTGTTTTGGATCAGAATTTTTTAGAATCAGTTCTTTGTATATATTATCTTACAACTTTGAAGTGAAGACAAGTAAAGGCATATTATGGGTTAATCTCTGAACTAAAGTTTTAGAAACGGAATTCAAAGGAAACATTTTTGAGACGTGACCGATGTTGTGCGATGTATAAAGCATTGACAGCCAATAGTGGGACGTAAGTTAAAGGCAAGTTGAGCTTATAGTTTCAATGTACGATATGCAATCTTACACAATGAATTCAATAATTACCAGGTCAAAATCCATGCACGCTATGCAATTATTCTTTCATTTTACTATTCTCATACACTTGAACACACAATATAATAATTGCATTCTATTCATCAGACATTATTTCAAACTCACATAATATCTTTAATATTACTACCCATAATTTATTTTAGATGCATGAGCATAAGTTGCATATAGCTGCTTCTAAAGTCTTATCAATTTCGGTATGCCTATAGCTTTACCAATATTGATGTTTTTGTTCAAGTTTTTTTTTATTATCACAGCCAATTATAGGTAACTTTGAAGCATCTAAAATATTTCGATTTACGTCTTATTTTCCTGTCACCTAATTATTTAGTGGCTTCTCAATATCGTATTAGTTAATTTTCAGCCCTTATTCTGCTCTGCTTTGAGTGTTAATATGCGATATTATAGCAATCCTGCGAAAAAGAAGACCGGTTCAATCATAATCGCATAATCACAATCATAATAATATTATGCATCATAATATTGTACGTAAGTATTTGTCAGGATATTTTAGATTTCCATGCAGTTACAATAAAAATCATAAATATTAACATTAAACCATTAGACCCATCATATAATATATACATATAGGTACTTGATTCCAAAATGTTATGACGTATATTCCTGAGATTTTATAAGTGACTAGCTGATCCCGTGCACTTCGTCGCCCGTTAAATGGATCAACTCAATACTACCTACTCAAACTTTGTTCAATTCATTAACGTGTATGGTGTTCAAAATTTATCTTATCTTTCCCGTTGCCCTGAATAAAAATTCTGAATCGCAGCAGTACATTATCAGGTAGGCAATCTACCTGCGGTAGATCGCGGACCCCGTGCTGTTTGTACGGAAGTGTATGATTTAACTCTAAAGTATCAAAGTTATACCAAGTTTATTTTGATGTAATACTGTGGATTAATATAATAAATTTGGTTGCTCGTAAAAAATCGCAACTCTTAAAAAAATTATGATTGTTGAACTCCTTTTGGGTGTAATTTTCTGCGGTAAGTGCAACTCTGCCACCCTGGTAAGCATTGTTCAATAATTCGATTTGATGCAAGCTTGTACCTGATCTGCCCGAATAACCAATGGCAACCAATAAATAAATGCTAATTTCTAATGTAGACTGTAACCAATGGCAACTATAAATAAATAAAAATAAAATTTCCAATTTCTATCGTGAATCTCAATGTCCCTGTTTCAGCACCTATTTAAAATGCGAATTTTGGCAAATCCTTTCTTAGCGCACGTCTATATTATAATAGCTATCTGTATGCCAAATTTCAGCCAGATCCGTCCAATGGTTTGAGCTGTGCGTTGATAGCAGTCAATCAGCTTACTGTTTTTTATATACAGATATGGTTGCCATGGTAATATGGACACACACACACACACACACACACACACACACTGACATACATTCATTTTTATATATATAGATAGATTATCAAATGTTGAACATTTAAAATATATGTATAATTGTTATCATCCCGTACCTATAATGTGATTTTACAGTCCTTTTCTTGGACTAGTCCCTGAATTGCTCCCGAAACGTGTTTGTTTTGAGCTGATTTAAACCAATGAAAGATTTCGTTTTATTTCAATTTACCATTTTTTATATTAAATGATTATTCCATACTTACATAATATAACTTGCGTATTTATATAACATAAATCATTTTTTAAATAAATAAGCAGTACCTATCTTTAATATATCTTTCTTTAATTTTGATCGTCAATACCATTGATTATTGTTAGGTAACTAAAGACTAATTATTACATAAGTTTCGCAATTGTTAATTGTTTCACCAAATAACCAAAATTAATACAAAAAAAACTCATGTTGATGAGGCAATTTTATTCATTCAATTTATGCTTATTATGTTGAGTATATTTTTATTTTAATGAATTTTAATGTCACTTGTATGTGCCTACTTACATGAGTTGCCATTGCTACATACGTGAGCTTAACGTTTCCGGTTTATACGAAGTCTTGACTAACATGAGACCTACAATCCTCCGTTCGGACCTGCACGTTAGGAATGTTTCGTTTTATTGAGGTTCAACATGCACCTTACCCTTTAGGAACATGCTGACTGCTGAGAGTCCAAGCCCGAAAAAAAATTCTTAATTGGATACATTTTCTATTTTATTTTCGATCTGCTTAAGGTAGTTTTCAGTGTATTTCTTAATTATTTTGTTCTTGAAATTTTTTTATATTGGTTTAGTACCATGAGATAAAAATCTTAAGCGTGAATAATTAATATAAATGATTACAAAATGTGGTTTTTACATTTTACATATCTAGATTTATACCTATATAAAGTAAAGATAATTTTAAATAAATATATTATGAACTTTTGTAAATATAATTAAATATATAATATTATTCCAGTAAAAAAAAAAATGCAGTTTAAATGATATTATAATATTATATAATTAAATATATTTTTTTTTATATGGTTTGACAAAGTTTGAATATCCACTGCTAATATCATATATGTTATGTACAATGTACATATATATATATAATATACACATTATACATTATCATGTAGGTATATAATATTATGAACTATGTGCATTATAAATGTATAAATCAGAATTAAATAATTCATGTTTGTTTTTTACGAACATGTCCAGTGGGGCCATTATCTTCTTGAAGAATAAATAATAAAGTAAATAACATCGAACTTCCCAACAAAAATGTAAAAATTTTTATTCAACTCATTATTTAGGCTTTGATTTTTAGTTTATAGAAAAACTAAAACCATACATAATATTATACATCGATTCAAATCACAACAGAAATAAAAACTAATACCAAAGCTAAGGCATCTAATAATAGTATCTAATATTCATACCATCTTAGATAATATGCATGAGATTTGAAATGTGGTGCACCTTTGTGCCGAAGATCATACAGAGTTCAGTAAACAACAGATTCGAATTGCTGTATGCATCAGTCAATCTTTGAATATTTTTTGAAGCAATTTGTGTGCACCTGTTCAAAATTATGTCAGTTTAATTATATTTAGTCATATTAATTAAAATATTTACAATCTACAATTAATTTAATTTTTAATTTTCATTTTTGAAGAGTTCAAGAATACTTAAGAAATCACCTCTTATTACAGAACATGGGTCCTCTTAGAAATAACCATTCCTGCGTTGACTAAATTGTCTATATTTATTTACTGCTCTCAAAAAAATGGTAATCCAAATCAATGGACTAGGGCTACAGCGAACGCGATTTGGTATATTTCAAATATTATACTTTTCTTCTTCTTAAATTTTGAGTTTTGAATTTTGAGTTTACAATAACTTTGTGGGAAACAGATATATTGGGATAATACAACTACTCGTCCATATTATATGTTGTCAATTTCGAGCCAAGCGGACTCATTGGGAAAGGATTTTCGATAATATTCTCTTCACTACACAACGTGGAATGTAAAAAATCTGATATGTAGATTTTAAAGAATTCAGCATTCCTTGTTGTCAATGTATTGAAAAAAAAAACAGTAAAACTATGGATAGAATAAACTCAATTGGTTTGAAACTGTTTAAAATATATTATTATAATGTTATGAATTGATTGAAAACATTGCAATATTTTATGAAATAAAATAGGATAGGCACGTATAAATCATTAAATATTTATTTATAAAAATAAAGTAAATATTACACCTTTTTTATTTTACCATTTAAGAATACATATATATCAACTCGTAGTAGGTTTATCGACTTAATTATACTTCCATATAACTACATAATTGTGTATTGGGGTACATTATTGATGTTCCCGAGATAAATGCTCTTTTCATTATTCATTAATTTTTTTTTCAAGTTGAAATGTTAAATAGTTTCCAATTATTTGCTCCTATGGAATAAACATATAAGCTCATATTTTTAATGAATCTAGGTCAATGTTACCACCCTTAAGTTTTTACCTTTTAGAGACAGCGGACAATGCCACCTGTATGTGGACAATTCCCAACAATAATTTATTATGATGAGTATCTATGTGACCATGTGGTTTTAGGTTAAACTTTTTTTATCATTCCAATGAGATCAACTGATGAGGAGTCTTGTGAGTTGTATTAAATGATCAATCCTTATCAGGTATTGTAATTAAACGATTTATAAAATATTTTGATGTTTGAAAACGTACTTGAAATTTTAATTTGTTCACTCAAGATCATACAAATATGAAATAGCTATTTAGCGATATTTGGTATTTAATGCTGTACGGATAATTTATATAATTTATATAACATATATATTTTATCATATTATTATATATTGGGATTTGGGAGAATTCAGTAATGTATCAATTTTGACAGTGAACAATTACTTATATACAATCGAAGCCGGTAAATTGTTATATATATATATATATTATATACACGCTTGCTACATGAAACATTTAGAGCGTGTTTACTACTTCATGTTTAACTACCTGGAATGGTGTTTAAGTACCGGAAAAAAAACACTTCATTTTAAATCCAATCACTTCCTCGTTCCGCCTTCCACCACCATAAACTAAAGGATTCTTCAAAGCTTATGCTTAATGTGGCATAATGCTCAGAAAAGTGTGTACATTTAATATTACACATAATAATATATAAACTTATATTATATCCAAATCATTTTAGGAGTGGTCGGGCAAGGGTGGTGAGGTTTATTCCTATCCCATCATTATTGATCTCGATAGATAGGAACTGTATATCATATACAATGTAAATATAGTTGTAATAATCAATTAAATCAATCAATTTTTAAGTAAAAATGTTCCTATATTATATTTAACATATAAATAAAAATTATTATGTTTTAATTAAAATTTAGTTCGACAAGTTAGTTAAAGAAATTATTTTCTTTTTACATTATGATTTCAAGAATATCTTTAGCTCTTCGTAAAATTAATAAATATCCTTTCGTCTCGTTTTCAGTCGTAACTCAGTCATCTATTTCCCGATTGGCGAGTATTCATCTCGCCTTCCTACCTATTATTATAATTCATAACATACCCTATAATATTGTATTCAAAGGTACAAACACAAAATAAATATTATTTTTCTTTTAGAAGTCAAATATTCTACCAAAAGTGTTGATTACATCAAAGGACATCTAGCACAAAAGATATATTTTTGATCCTGAGTCCTGAGAATAACTAATTGGTATATTTGAATAATTGCCCATATTGTTTTCCTCTTTGCGTTTTGTAACAATTCACATCAATAGATGGTTCAACGCCGTACGATATTATTATCATTATTATTCTGCTGTAAAAGATATATGGGTATTTTTATTTATATTTCTTTTCTAAGGTTTTTATGTCTTTGGACTTTAATCGAATATTACACGTTCAAAGAAACATATCTACTATATAAGTAAAAAATAAAAACAGTATAAAATGTAATATTTGCACGTTCTATGTCGCAGACCAAAGTACCAAAAGTGTAGGCACTTACGTCGTTGAGGACATATATTTGATTTTCTGATATTTATTGATATATTTGACTTTCTAGAATCACGTGACATATAAAAATGTTGTTTTTTAGCGAATTTTCTTTCGTCAATATAGTATATAGTCTGATAGTTGTATGTATAGGCTGTGGCGCAAATAGGAAAAATGTTTAAGAAAGGGGGAGGTGGCTCAAGCCCCAAACATTTTTTTTAAATTATAATATATACTATACTTTTTTTTTGAGAGGCTTTGGCTGATTTTAGGGGTGATAAGCCCCCAAGCCCTCCAGTTTTCGCCACTATGTATAGGTATATAATTTTGGCCTGCAACCCCAACCTTGTATGCCTCAACAATTCTTCCTTCGTCAACCCGAGATTGGCCTACGAGTTATCATATTTTCTGGCTTCCCGTTTAGGTGCCCTTTAGGTTAGTATATTACTTTTGTGATGTCGACTTTTTGAAAATTAATCATGATGAAAAGTGGTGTACATGCATGTTGGCCCACCCCAACCCTCTAGCTATTTAATTTAATTAATGTTTTCACAGTTTTTATGTTTGTTTATTTAAAAACAATATGCATACTAGGTATTATACTTAACAATATTATGAAAACATTTATGCCAAAAAATGTTTTAATATTTTGAACAGTATCATTGTATTAGTATTAATATTTGGATTACATATTTGCCGAAGTATATAAAAGCATAAAATATATTAAATAGGATTTGGATTTTAATTATAAACACGCAAAGGAAGATATTTCAATTAAGTTTACTTTAAAATATTAATCAATGGTTATAATTTAATATATTTTTAAAAAGTATTACAACACTGGATATAATATTATATTGCATTATTGCCATACAGTTACTTATTCAGAGCTATTGTTTAAACATTTAATATAGATATAATATGCAGCTTTCATTGAGTTTTCAAATTATTGACGTAATATTACAATTACCTAGTGAGTACAACAGTGAGGTACTTATTATGTTTAACAAAAATCATATTGTTTTACATTTAATAATAAATAATAATGTACTCGTTCATACAGCATTTGATTATGTTGTTCAAATATCTTACATATTTTTGTAGCGACCTACAATTAGATATGAATACTATAAAAATAAGGACACGATGTAAAATGGTATACAGCCAAATTTAATATCGTCAAGTTAATTCATTCTCCAGTTTGGCGCGTTCATAAAATATAAAATACAAAAATACACGTAATAAATAAACAATGCTTAATGGTACAAAATTAATTAAATTATAAATAAATAAATTATATAAATATGAGTCTTTTTATGTTCGGTGATGTGTAGGTAGGACTTTGTCGCAATCTCGATTCGATTCTATAGCTTGTGAAACATAGTTTCTGTAAACACGTGGAAGACAGACAATAATATTATTATAAAATATTTTATTTATTATATTTATTGATTATGTTATTGGTAGACAATAAAAAAATATATTCTTAATAGTATTATTTATTGATGTAACTATGTTAACCAATATCTACTATATGATAATGTACATCCATAATATTATAGGTAATAATAAATATAATGATTTAAGTTTAAAAGGGCGTGGTGTCCCACCGTAATCTACCAGCATCCCTCCCAGACCAAAATGTCAAAGTTGCGTTCCGCAGAATCCACTTTGTGTTGTTAGTTTTAATATTTCAGTAAAAATACCTATTATTAAAAGTAAAATAGTAAAAGTAAGAATATTATCTGTGTTCTCTTGTCGGTTTTTTTTTTTTATTATTTTAATTTTAAAGCTAGGTATAAGTACTTAAGTAAAATATTAAAATTTAAAGATGTTCATAATTAGCTTTAAAATTAAAACAACCACCGAGAGAACACAGCTGAACACTTTGAATTATTTAAAAATAGGTCAATTCACTGTAATATTAAAAATAAATGATGGATTCTGATGCACGTAAATTCTATGTTGTGCAGATGGAGACTACTCATTATGCGGGCATCACGTCCTCTTAAACACCCAACAACCTCTACCTATCTTTTTATCCTTGCACTCTATAGTCACACAATTAATAAAAAATTATTCATACATTATAAACTAGTTTTAATAACGTTAAATAAAAATGTTCAGTTAATTACATTTATTTATTATAGTGATTGTTTTTGACATTTTGATATTTTATAGATGGTAAATAATCAATTAATTTTTTTTTTATTTTAAATTTCATACGGAACACCCTCTCTGGATGTAATGGAAATCAATAAAGGTACCTCACTATTTATAAATGTATAAATTATTAAAATATATTTATGAAAGATTGTTTACAAATACTTTCAGCAGAGGAATACTTTGCTAATAATAAATATTAAATTACCATCAATAATAAATTATTTATTATGAAAATTATTTTCATTTTTAGTATGTGAATTATGTTATGTTACTTACTAAATTTTAATATAGAAATATAAAATGTATATTATGTAATATGCATATTATCTATAAGTATAATATATGATCAAAATATTACAATTATATTATTTTATATTGATTGTTGTAGGTAATCATTTTTAGATTCTGAGCGGAGCGATTAAACTAGTAGTTTTACAATGGTGTTTATTGTTTTTTTTTTTTTTTTTATCCTGTATACAAAATTTCTACCAGAAGGAGTGCTTTGATTTTAACATATAGTACCTTATCTTTTAGAAAATTGGATCAAGATAGTACTTTAAAGAGGTCATTTTTCAATTTTATCAATAGTTATTTAATGCCACAGTAAAAACCACCGAAAATGACGAAATACCGCTAAAAATTGGGTTTTAATTTCTAACGATTTGTTTATTACCATAGAAACGAATAAAAAATTATAATATTATAATATTAATTCGACTTACATGATATAATAATTAATGACAATATAAAATATCTAGACTGACACACCGTCTCAGCTCAGAATCGTTTTTCTTATACAATGATAGAATATCATTGAATCCAAGTTTAATACAATCCATTATACAATGACCCACTTGTAACCTACTGTACAGCAGAGCGACATCAACTTACCTGCTTTTTTCTTATATATTTTATAAAGTTATAAGCTCGCATATTACACATTCATAAATCATATTTTGTGTAATGTTTATTAATACATTTTTGGATACCTAATAGAATATTAAAGTATTTTGAACTTTAATAATTTTTGTAATTGTATGATTCAAGTAACGCTTGTTTTACGTTATGCTTAAAATTAAAACAAAGTATTTTCATTTTTTTATAATTTAAAAATGCTAACATCCATAATATGATAAATTATAAATTGAATCTAATTCTTAAAATAAATTACAAATGAATAAATTAACAATTATTTACTTTTTGTCATTTGTGTTTGATTTTGATTTGGAAACAAAAAGCTGAGTGATTAAAAGCCTGAACGGTCTTTCTACTAATAAGTAAAGGAACAAACCAGCCGTCAAACACATTACAGTGTCTGAAATTGCATCAGTCACCTGAAAAAATACATAACCACATAAATTAGTTACCATACAATTTTAATATTGTAATGAATATTCATCTTATTTAACCAAATCCATAAGCCTTAATGCATTGTGAGTTGTACCTATATATTGTATATTTTATTATTATACTTAAATGTTTAATCTACATTTAAAATATTTTAGAATTTCATTCAATCTATAATACTAATATTATTATAATAAATTGAAAATAAACACAAATATTTCTTCAAACTAGTATTGTGCAAGTGCACTGCTAACGATATTGTAATCATATATAAACATAAATATCAATCGTATCCCATTAAAAAAAATAACAATTAGTATTTATGTTATTGTCAATTTGGTTATTATAATACCTGTTATACGGTTATAGGTACTATCTGTTTATTATTGATTTTTTTTTTTGTATTTATTTGAATAATATTTTATTTGTACAAATGTAATATTGTCAGCATTAGCCTTGATCCCGTCAAGCCTATAATAAAATATAAGACAGTTCTTTGTTTTTCTTTTAGATGTAAAAGTTTATATTTTCGTCGATTTTTTTATCGGGCACCGAGGGAGTCGTTACGTTTTATTATTATTATTTTAGAAACTATATTAACGTTACGGTATATTGTAGTCTGGCAGCGATATCGTAAGCTGATGAAGTGTTAGTAGCCTTCGTTTGATACAATTTCGAAGAACTGCCATACTCGTATTATACAATTGACGACATAGTCACACAATACGATACAACGGAGGTACAATATTATTTGATCCACATAATGCGAATTCTACGAGAATTATGTCCTCTCATCGTTTACAATTTAAGTTTATAGAATTATCATGGGCCAGAAGTAAGTAGTTCCGTAATATTTTAAAAGACTTTCTACAATTCAATCGTTCAACATAATATCTTAAATAGTCAGTAATCCTGAAAGAAATAACCCCCCCTTCGACCTTTGATATATCGAAATGACGATATAGACTTCAATCAAATTTCAGTAATTCGGCTCATTTGTAACTATGACTATATTACACCATAAAAATAAAATTTAAAATCCTCAATTGTCACCCACACAATATTTAGTGTATCATAATGTTTGTTATTTTTGGAAATTTAAAGTTTCTATTTGAAAATAATTTTAAATTTTCACATAAATAATGCCAAAGGACGCTTATAGGTGATAACATTTAGTACAAAATCCCTACTGAAATTTCTTGGACAAATTAATATTCAATCTGAACCTTATGCATATATTTAACTTAAGCTCATTTCAGTCTTAAAAACAAAATATAATCAATTCGTCCATTAGTTCATTTCCTTATATATTACCATATTTTTATTCTTGTTTTCATAAATCTATCTAAGGAACTTGTCAAAAATGCTATATTCCATGAACTATTAACAGTCAGATTTTTCATTGCAGATCAAAGGGTATTTTAAAATTTTAGTTCAGAGCCATTTACTGCATACCGATTTTTCATGAAGTATAAATTATTCATATATTTATAAATTAATATACAAAATACAATATATTATACAAACGAATAAAGTAGGTGTTTAATTACTAGGTAATTAAAATCAACCAAACAAATAAAACAACGATATACTTGATTCTCTTTAGTTAATAGTTATAATCTTAATTAACTACACATATTTGTTATTATTATTAAAACATAATTATTGTTTTTAAACAATTAATTAAAAATGTATTTCAATACTCGTGTAAGAATTTTGTTTTATTTCAAGGCGATTTCAATAAAAAAAAAATATGGGTATTTTTGTTAATCAAATAACCTATTGTTCAACTGCCACGTGGACACGTTATAATCAATTCAAATATCGAAACTGAAACCCAGTAAAAAATTATAAGCAAACTGATATTTGTTTTTATTATTTCACTAATTTAAGTAGGAGATGGACTTAATGAAATTTAATAAACTGGGTAGGTGTATGTAAAATTACTACAATTAATTAGATTCCCTTTGTTATTTTAACGATTGATTTTTTAACAGAACGAACATCTAGACATCAACTTCGTTTTAATTATAACATGTATATGTAATTATTGGCATATTCCATCAAGTGAGAAAAGTTGTAATTCGAATACAAGTTTCATTACAGCAGTGACAGCAACGTATAATACATAATATTATATCTACACTAACTCTGTGTGTTTTTAATTAAAATGTATTATGTATACCTACCGAGTACCGGTATTACTCCACTTTTTGAGTGATAATGGAAATTACTATACTTAAATATTGAATTTCGTTTGAGAGTGTACAGATTTTCTAGTTTCAATGTATAAAACAAAATATGATGATACACAAACAACGAATTTTCATCGGGTTAATTATTTCTACTAAATTGTATCAATTTAATAACAATTTATTGTTTTCAAAACCTTGTTATTATTCCTTTCCGGAGCCTATTACAGTCTACATAATATATATATTTTTTTTGTTTAATTAACATCGACACTGTTATTTTTATTTTTATCTCGACTGTTAATGCTTATTAATGTACACTTACGAAGTTCCTGATGTCGAAGTGATCGGGAGTCCGCCTGCTGGCAGTGTCGGCTACCGGTAATATGGTGTTCACCATGTACGCATTAAAATTTAAACTGGCCAACGGTATAAATGGTTTCCACGACAGCATATTCTTCATGAAATCTTGAAAAGAAAAAAAGTGGTGAATATAAACAGTATAATATTACGATTCAAATAAGATTCGTAAAAAAAAACATCAACGAAGAAACACGTCATTTGTAGGTAGTCGCGACTGAAACAATATCAGTTGTGGGTAATTGGTTTAGAAACCCACGCTTGTCTTTAAACTTAAACTGATCGTAGGACTGTTTCAGAAAACAATTCCCAGTAAATAACCTACATAAGGATTAGAGTGACATGATGTTTAAGTTCGAAAAACCAATAATCTAAACACTCCATCTTCCGTGTGCTAGATATAGTAAACTTTTGTAGATACCGCATGGTGGGTGTTTAATTTATTATTTAAACAAAGCATTTATTTTTAGATGCTTTACGTTTACGGCTCAGAATAGATAAAAAAAAAAAAAAAAATACGATATGAATAACGATTATTATTGTAGGTATTCAATATATTATTCTTTATTACCCTCGGAAATAATAATTAAAATTGTATTTATTTGATTTACAAAAATATAGGTAGGTAGCTAATAGCTATATAGCATTGATGGTTAATATTATTTGCTGCCTGTTTACTTTTGATGGCATAGATTTTCTAAATGGACCCTATGGATGGTTGTATACTTGTATATTTGGATGAATAGTAAAAATAATTATAAAATGTAAATTTTCCTATCTAATATAAATATGATAGGTAATTTAATGTTTTATAAGCTATTATAATATGAAAATTATTTTAGGATTAGGTAGGTACATGTTTGAAATTTAGGTTAATTAATGTATGTACCTACTGTATAGATGGTAATTGCGATTTTTCGAAGGTTCTAAGCAAAGCGTATTTTTACAAAATGTAAAGAATGTTGAATTCTCTTATTCGAAAAAGTTACAATTACTCATTGAAGCATGCCAAACAAATTATTAATTACAATAGAGTTAATGAAATTTATGTACATTTAAATACATAACATTAAGATAGCATACAAGTATGCTGATACCAATTGCATAAAAAATGTTTTCGTATGTAATCTAAAAAAAAATTACGTTTTATTTATCATTAATATTACTTGCTTTTTGGGGTTGTTTTACTGGTGAATCCGGATTATTTTTAAAGGAATCTGAAGTTAACGTTTTGAAAGATTTGAACATTTATTGAGAATTTTGATAGTGGTATAACTTGGAGTTAATTTTATTATAATTTTTTTTTTTTGGTAGTGAGAGGGAGGAGGGGGTTGTGAATAAAATATAATACATATTTTTTACCTATTGTATCGAAAAATATAGTAGGTGAGGAGTTTACACCTTTCTATTCCTCAAATAATTTGATAATAATTAGTCTAAGAGTATGATATAATATATAAGTACTATAGGTATATATATTATATACTTTATAGTACTCGTTCATGAATTATTATATAATTGTAATTTTAGTAAAAATATTATATTAAGTTAGTACTTTCCTTACAATAATAGGTAATCATAACTTCAAATGTATATATAATATAAATAGTTAAATATTTAATGACTTTAGGTAACTAATTAGTAATTACAGACAACACATACAGAAAATAATAATATTCAAGTTCAAAACTTAGCATAATGCTTAAAAGTGATGGTATGCAATAAATTAGAAATTAAAGCAGTGGCAAAACGATATCTTTGGGGTTGGGAGGGCACTTTAAAATGTCAGGGAGAGATTGAGTTCCCTCTCCTTGGATCCCAGATATCAGAAATAATTTTACTTTTATATTGTATAATATTATAATTAACAACATTGAAAGATTAGGTTATCTATATAGGTAACTTACCTGTGTCCTCTATATTCCTACTATCAATAATATATATATATATATATTATAAATTAAATTATATAAATATTGTGCATTATATCAACAACCTGCATAGTTGTATAGATTATATTATAATATGGTGTTTGATGTAGGTAGTATATCTTCAGTCATGAATAATATGCACTGTTATAATTATGTTACTTACTTGGTGGTCCAATTATAAGAGCATAAAGTCCAGTGACTAGACCTGCAGCCCAAACACTCCTTATTGTTGAACCATAAAGAGCGGCTTGCAAAGGATCGTAAACGTAGGAAGGATGATAAATTAAAGCTCCACTGAACCATGTTGTTGTACATATTAGAGTAGATATTGCCAACAAAACATATGTCTGTGTCTGTTAAAATATAAATAATGGTTGAATTAAAATAATAATATATTAATTGTAGATTAGACATCATTATTAATATGTAACATACAAAAATTGTTAAATTTAATATGTCCGCATACCTAAGTCTTAACGTTTTTTTTTTTTTTTGCAACTAATTTACGGCAAGTAAGTTATACTTATTTACTTATTTTCAAGTTTAAAATATTTCTGGTTGTTGAGTATAGAGTATATTATAGACATACCTATGTATAGTTAGATCGTATTTTATTAAATTTTACTTATATCATTTAATTATGTATCTCACCAAGTTTAATTTAGTTGTACTCTCTTTTCTTCTATACAACAGATAACCAAATATAGCACCAACTATGTAAGGTCCAGCACGAGTATGAGACTTTATGTAAATTGTCATAAAATAATCATCATTGGTTGGATTTGTCGTGAAACTGAAAATACAAAGTTTGTTATTAATTTTGATTAATTATGCAAATAAACATATAATTTGGGTAATCTTAAGATAATAGGTACCTACCTACCTACTTGCTTATTCTTTTAAATTAATTTGAATATTTGAATAGATTTAAAATTTCATATCATATTATGTAAGTGTTACAAATATTTTCTCAAATTGGAAACAAAAACAAATTATTTATTTTTTCTTTTATTACATTTTCTTTTTTGCATGTAATAACCATTAAAATAGCGCTTGCCAAGTCAGGGATCGGCATGTAAACTTTCTTCATTTTTAATTTTTAGAAATTTATTAATTGATATCATACCCAAGCGGCATAACAATTTGAATCGCGAAAAAACACAAAAAATCATTTTCATTTAGTGAGATAGATCTCCGAAACCAGAGAGCGGATTTCGTTATTTGGGGTCTTGTTAGATTCACATTGTGTAGGAGAACTGAGAAGTGCAGTGAAGATTTTCAGAACTTTATCTTTAGTAGTTAATTTACTACAGAACATTAAAAAAAAAATAAAAAAATTTATTGGCCGTTGTTTGATGTTTTTTAGCTTTACAGCTTTGTAGTGAATTAAAGATTGGAGATAAAGTTCTGAAAATCTTCACTGCACTACTTCTCCTAGTCAATGTGAATCTAACAAGACCCCAAATAACAAAATCCGTTCTCCAGTTTCAGAAATCTACATCGCTAAATGAAAATCTAGCGAAAAATAATTCTTTTTTTTATCTATGAAAAATTAAAAACTTTTTTTAAAAATAATAATTCCACATTAAGTATCTACTTGATAATCCCTTTTTAATGAGTTATCGACCAACTTTCTATCTCTCATAGTTTAGGAGAAAAGTTAAAAAATAGTAATGTTGGGACTGTAAACGCCGACGTTTTTATGAATTCAAGTGGTTACACCGCTTGGGTGTGATATCAAAACTCTCTCATTATTATTTTATATTAAAGCTAGCTAAATTACCCACCTATAGTCATCATTACTGAGTTAAATTTGTATTATTTTCCTATTTAACACAAATTCTTGAAGTTTTCAAAATTCATACTTTTTTCATTTCAATTACCATACTTACTTAAATAAAAATTAAGAAAGTAAAATGTAATACGGGTTGTAAAAATTAATAAAATTCACAAAATGGCACATTACACCAAAGTGGTTATGTATAGAAAGTGTTGTGTTGTTTTTATGTCGTGTATAGTGTTCATGTGTGACGGAAATTATTTTTATTGTGTAGGGCATTGATACTCGTGGTTATATTTTCGTACAAGACCAAACCGTATGTGTCAATAATATGTTTATTATAAACAATTATAAATAAATGTTTCGTACTCTCGTCTAATGTATCGATCGCGTATACTTCTATATTAATGGTTATTAGGTAGCTATTGATATTAACCGTGGTTGCTACTAGCTACTGTTTAACCTAAATACGCGGTAAGATTATTGAAAACCGAAGACTATTTGAAATCGGCTTCCCCTCTCTTTCGGAAAGACTTAGTTTTTTGAACATTTGAATTATGCTTAAAATATAATTACCTATACAATTAAATTAAAACATCCATAGGTATTAATCAGACGCGGTACGAGCAGAAGTTTTTTGGTACCTACATAGATCGTAAATGTAGGAATAACATGTTGCTGTATAAAATGTATAAAAATACTTAATTTTTAGTATTATGTAGTAGTGAACATCAATGTCGCATACGATAAAATGTAAACACAAAGATTATTTGAATATATTAATTATAATAGAATACGTTAGTCGTTACTCGTTAGGTATCGAATATTCGCATCTAACTATTACCTACGACTTACGAGTGCTATTATACTAAATTACTATTATTATGTGATCTCTCTCTCTCTCTCTCTCTCAACTGAAAACATAGTAATTTGAAAATGCCAAGACGTTGTATATCAATACAATCAAAACATTAACAATTATAATTTTAAACTCAAAATATCATTTAGATTGATATTTTAATTACTTACAATGTGTACATTATACATAATAATATAATCTTTAGGTATTTCTCTGAAACCGGTTCTTGAAATTTATTATTTATTAAAACTAATACTTGAACACCTTTCAATAGTGTAATGTAGTTAGTTGTTAGTGCACAGTTTCTAATTACAGTTGTTCATTAACAATACTCTCCTATAAACGAAATTATTTTTGAGCTATAAATTTTTAAATCTACTTTTGTGATTCTTCAACTATGGAGTGACTCGAGGTAAAACTTAAATATAGAAAAGCATCGGTAGTGAACAATTCTTCAGTTTTACTTACTCCATGTTGAATTGAATATTTCCTGGTTTCTGTCCAATAAAGGTGAGTGCAAATGGTATAGCAATAGAAATAGCCATAAGTAAGGAAGTTAAATACATTCCAATTTTAGGCTTTTTATGCAGTACATACCCTAATCCGACACCAATTATCGTGAAGTGAAATTCACAAGGCATGAACCATGTATGATATCCACACTGAGTACAAAAATTGAGTTTAAATTTAATAAATTAACATTATATGTCTGTGTATTGTAAAGTACTTACATTACATATTATTTACATACCGTTTTATCTGTTGCGACGTAATTGTTCAAGTACAACAAGCTTAACCACCATGTTTGTTGACAATTTTTTTTGTCTGTTCCAATAAAAGCTTCCCAAAGGGGACCGGTTCCCATTTTGTACTGAAGGGTTGCAAAAAAGAATATTATCACAGCATAAACAGGCGTTAACCTAAATAACAGAATAAAACAATTATTTACATTTTTATTTTGGAATAAAACAAATATATTTTATAATTTAGGTTAATTAAATTTTAAATATTTTTAAAAATCACCTGAAATATTTAAACACCAATACTTTAAACGGATTAATGAATGAAGTTTCAAGGCGGTCGAGTAGGATTAGGATCATTAAGGCTCCACTTATGGCGAAAAATGTATCCACCAATAGGTCCATATGAGAGGTGAATATAGAAATGAAATAATTGTAGAACACCTGACAATAATTGTAACAAAAAGGGTTATAGTATATTAATATGCATGTGTAAAATTGTATTACAGTTTCAAAACAATTAATGCGTACCTGTTCATTAACTTCGTAGTTTTGTAAAGGTCCAGGTAATCGGAAACCCCATCTGTGCCCAATTATGATAAGAATCATTGATATAGTTGTAGTTCCACATAATGGGGTAAGATCCAAACCTCGGACTATACAATTTTTGTTTTTTAAACTTTGCATAGCACGCCTGCCGGAGAAACACATAATCAAATCCGCAGCTTTTGATTCTGAAAAATGTTATCATAATTGATTGTAAAAACGTCCAAGTATAATATTCAATGATTCAATATGAAAATATACTACGATCCACAGACTTCCATTGTGGACCATTTTCTTATAGATTTTAAGTTAAGACTGATGTGGGTTTTGTTATATTTTATTATTAATGATAAATTATACATTTATTAACATACCTTGATTCCATTGATATATTGTTCGTTCAGAATACACCGTGTAATCGAAAACTGTAGCAATTATAGTAAACGATAGCAAAACTACAATAAATAATCTGTGAAATAAAAATAAAATATTAATTCATTTATAAATCGTAGACCGAATAATAGTATAATATTAAAAGGAAACGCCATCACCTCACATGTAATATTTATAGTAATATGTATAATATGTATATATGTATATATGTATATATGTATATATGTATATATGTATATATGTATATATGTATACCTATAATGCTTATAAACACATATATTCCATTGTAATGAATATTAATAATTTGTGAACAAATTATGAAAAGATTAACAACAAAATAACTGTCAAATGCTTGGTTAATGTACTGCTTAATGTTTAAATTAAAATCATAGAATCAAATTATTTTTACACTGTAAGGTATACGGTATACCTATAATAACTTGGCCGGTGGCGAACAAAAGCTAATTATGAAAACAATAATTATGAAATAACCAATTTTTCGAATTAATATTTTGTTAAATTAACAATACCTTTCTTGTACAGCTATACTATAAAATATTGTTTCAGTAATTTAATATCGATTTTTGTAATTGCTTAAATTCACTAAAAATAATATAATTTACAAATTATACAAATTGTATTTACCCATGTTAATATAATTTATTGAAGTTAAATAGTTTGAATATATTTTTTTCTTTATATTATGCATTTTTAATTTACCCTTATAACTTTATTTAATATAGTAAATCACTTTAAAGTATTGATTTTATTTTATATACCTGTATAAATGTATAATTCATTCAAACCATTTAACATTAAACAAAAAATATTAATATGTATAAAAAAAATAATGTTAAAATATTTAATTTTAAATATACATAAACAATTTAAATCGAGTCATTGAACAGTTTTCTCCGCCATTATGCATAAACATGGGATGAACATAATTCTTTTTTTAATATAATATCATATAATATACTTATTATAGGTACAACTTATTTGTGAATACATTTTATTTTATAACCTACCTATTTTTACCTACTTTTAAAATGTTTTCTTTTATGTGAGTACTTTCTATAAAATAACGTTAACAATTATAATATAAGCAGACTAAAAATTAGTATTTAAAAATCATGGTTTATAATAATTGTCACCAAATGAACAAAAATTGCGACGGACGCATTGATACTTTTTACCATTGGAGCTTAAATTAATATAATGTCATATCAATAATTATTGTTTTATTTGTTCTACTAATATTTCTTAAATAAATATCATGAAAAGCTGCAGTCTACAGGTAGATGATTATGATATGCGTACAGGGACGGATTGGGCCATAGGGAAATCGGGAAATTCCCGATGGGCCGCGTACTAAATAGTAAAAAGTAGGTAGACGTAAATATAATCTAATTAATCTAATTATATGTTAGTAAAATATATTACCATTGATTATAGATTATTCATTCAATGATATTACGTAATAACAGTCTATAATATTATAACTTAAAAAGTTATAAATTTTGATAATACAAGTATACAACGTCTACAACAGAAACTGAATAATAATATTAATCATCAATAAATATAAAAAATAACTGTTATCAAAAAATCAACTTCAGTGGACAGTAAAATTTTGACGATACAAGTCGATAGAAGTTAATATGAATACCTAATAAGAATATTTCTATTTGAAATTTATATTATTTATATTTAAATATCAATCGTCATTCAAAACATCGATATCAGCACTCGGCAGTCAGCAGTTCATCACAATTTGGTTAATTTTACAATTAAATTACCAAGTACTTAACTAGGAATAATTCATAAAATATTTTATATTACAATAGTAATAGTTGCGAATTATAAAATAAAATGGAAATGGATGGATCACACTGTAGTAAAAAACAAAAAGGAGGAGGTGAAAAAATTTGAAACAAAAATAATAAAATAGGTACTACTTTTAGAATCCAAGGCTTCTAAAAGCATTAAATCATTTTTCAAGTCTCAGAATAGCGAAGTGAGTTTTAGCTGAAGATTGTCATTATAATAATAATATATTAAAAATTTAAAATATTAAACTGTTCCTGTAGTTACTAAGTACAATAATCTACAATTTATTTTATCGATAAAATTTCATTAAGAATGAGAGAAAAAACATATTTTGCAAAATACTTAATGCAATAGGTACCTATTTTTTTTTTCTTATATGAAAATATACATTAAATTATTTTATTGTGATATTCAACTGATACTTTTAAAAATTGTAGATAATATTTATCTATAAGTATAAATTATGATTTATCGATTTAATAACAAGGCTGGGCAAATTAATTAAGTTTTTTTAACTCAGTTTGTAACTTAACTTAAACTTTTAACTCATTAATACCCATCCTGGTATAATAATTATTAAAAAAATTATATAAAAAGAGAGTTAAAGAGTTAAAAAAATCGTTCATTGTAAATTAAACCAGTTTCATCATTTATTCAAATAAAAAAAAATTAGGTATTACCATTTTATTATGTAACATTTATGTGTAGGTAATACTACTGTTATTCCATTATTGTTATTTTAGATTCTGAGTGGAACGATGAATGTATTGATTTTACAATGATGTGTGTTTTTATATATTTTTTTTAATTTTTTAATTTTT